>PPND03000002.1:0-413142 GCA_003708095.3 Saturnispora dispora | reverse complement strand
GGGGGGGGGGGGGGGGGGGGGGGGGGGGCTAAAGCGAACATCGCAGATTACGTAACCCTTTTCTTGTTTATCGATGAGGTCAAAATGTTGCTGGTTATCGTTTAAAGCCGTTAAGTGTTAATATGGCTTGGGTATGGCTGGTCTTGACATATATTCAAGTTTTTTGCTCGGATACAACGGCTACAGTATCAGTACCCCCTATCATTAACCGTTCATCCACTGGCTTTTCATTGCTTCCCCCACCTAACGTACTCCGATGACAGCTTTCTTTTGGGGGGTGCGAGTCTAAACGCCGTCGGTCGATGGGAGTGGGGGGAAAAACCCCACTTTGGAAATGCTCAGCCAACCCCGCCTTTCCCACTATATAAAGAGAGGGTCTTCCTTACTCTAATACATCTTATTTAGATAACGTAAGTAAACTAAACAATATGCTTAGAACCACTGCTCTTAAAACATTTGGTAGACAAAGTTTTGCCACCATTAGATTTTACTCTCAATACCCACTTTCTCAGACCATCACACTTCCAAATGGTCAGACATACGAGCAACCAACTGGTCTTTTTATCAATAACGAGTTTGTTGCCTCTAGACAGCACAAGACTTTTGAGGTTTTAAACCCATCTACAGAAGAAGAAATTTGTCATGTTTACGAAGCAAGAAACGATGACGTTGACTTGGCAGTCGATGCTGCCAAGGCCGCTTTTAATTCAGAATGGTCTTCCGGAGATCCTGCACACAGAGCTAGAGCTCTTTACAACCTGGCAGAACTCCTTGAAGCCAACAAGGATACACTTGCAGCCATTGAATCAATGGATAACGGTAAGGCTCTTGCTATGGCACAAGGTGATGTTGGTTTAGTTGTTAACTACATTAGATATTGTGCTGGTTGGGCTGATAAGTTAGACGGTCGTCTCATTGATACCGGTTCTAACTACTTCAATTACGTTAAGAGAGAACCAATTGGTGTCTGTGGTCAAATCATTCCATGGAACTTCCCATTGTTGATGTGGTCCTGGAAAATTGGTCCTGCCTTAGCTGCTGGTAACACTGTTGTTTTGAAGACCGCAGAATCTACTCCATTGTCTGCTCTTTACGCTGCTAAGTTGGTCAAGGAAGCTGGTATCCCAGCAGGTGTTGTTAACATTGTTTCTGGTTTCGGTAAGATCTGTGGTGAAGCCATTGCCACCCATCCAAAAATTAAGAAGGTTGCTTTCACTGGTTCTACTGCAACTGGTAAACACATCATGAACTCTGCTGCCAACTCTAACTTGAAGAAGGTTACCTTAGAATTGGGTGGTAAGTCTCCAAATATTATTTTCAAGGACGCCGATATTAAGAAGGCTGTTCAAAGTTTAGTTCTTGGTATTTTCTATAACTCTGGTGAAGTCTGCTGTGCTGGTTCCAGAGTTTTCATTCAAGAAGACGTTTACGATGAAGTCATGGAAGAATTCAAGAACGCTGCTGAAGCATTGAAGGTTGGTAACCCATTCGATGAAGGTACTTTCCAAGGTGCACAAACATCCCAACAACAATTAGATAAGATTCTTTCTTATGTTGAATCTGGTAAGCAAGACGGTGCCACTCTCGTTACTGGTGGTGAAAGATTAGGTTCTAAGGGTTACTTCGTCAAGCCAACCATTTTCTCCAACGTTAAGCCAGAAATGAAGATTTACTCCGAAGAAATCTTTGGTCCATTTGCTGTTGTGACTAAATTCAAGACTGCTGATGAAGTTATTGCTCTGGCTAATGACTCCGAATACGGTTTAGCTGCGGGTATTCATACCACTTCTATTGACACTGCAACTTATGTTGCTAACAAGTTGGAAGCAGGTACCGTCTGGATTAACACTTATAACGACTTCCATCAAACTGTTCCATTTGGTGGTTACAAGCAATCTGGTATTGGTAGAGAAATGGGTGAAGAAGCCTTCGACAACTACACTCAATACAAGGCTGTTAGAATGGCCATCAACAACGGTCCTCAGTAAATTAGTTAATTTATTAATACAAATAAAAAACGCTTTATATTCTTTTTACGCTTAACGATATTTTATTATTCTGACCTTAAATTTAAATTGTGCTGATAAGCATGCAAGTGATTTTTTTTGCTTATACAATACAGATGTGCTTACGTAAGAAGTGCTGAGCATCAATAATCCGTCGGAAAAATTCCAAAAAAATCGAAAAGTAAACAAAGACACGAAAAGTAAACAAAGTGCGTGCTGCAGTAGCAAACAAAGAAAAACATACTGAAAAAGAACTTGTGTACATAGTGTAGTGATCTGTCAGAAGAAGCAGTTGATGGCACAGATAGACGACACATTTGAGTATGAGGGTGAGTGCAGGCCCATGGAAGCGTTCAATGGGCTGGATGTAACTGAACTTCTAATGAATTTCGCCAACAATGAACCCATTTTCGACAATGAGTTGCTATATCCTACACCTGTAGAGTCAGAAATTATGCATTTCAGTAGCAACGGTGACCAACTACTTAGGGGAACACTGGAAGGTATTATATGTTATTTAACGTCACCAAAGGTGATCAGCTATTCAAATATGGTTGACTTCTTTTTAACGTTCAGGTCGTTCATTGATTGTTTACCACTGTTAGAGCTGTTGTTATGTCGACTCAGCTGGGCACTGAAAGGGTCCGACCCGATCGTGGTAGTGAGGGTGTTTGTGTGTTTGCGGCACTGGATATTGAACCATTTTCAGGATTTTGTTAACAATGAAACCCTGCGAGTGTTGTTTGCAGGAACTGTCAATGAAATGTGCAAATACCAGGAGTTCATGCAGGGAGTTGTGCAGACGAACACGCTAAGAGATTTGAAGCGGGTGTTTAAGAAGTCCTGCGATATCTATTGGGACCTGGAATCCAAAGCGCAACATGGTGTTAGTGATGAAAACGAGGACGACAGTGAAAACAACAAAGAGGATATATTATATCAGGATCTCGATGCATTAGAGAGCATGCCACAAAAGCGGTTGAGTACATTGGCAATGAAGCATTTGAAGGATCCACAAGTGAGAAGGTCTGGAATTTTGTCGATGATGGACAATAGTTCAGTTCACTCGAAGGGGTTGCATCAGTTTCTTACCAACCCAAGAAAGCATAAGGAAGATTTCCCATCAAAGGCATCTTTGAATGTATTTAAAACAAGCACAGAAGAGTTTGATACCGTTGATGAAAATGGGAAAGAAGCGTCTAGTATTGACATTATTTACAATGAGTTATTGAACGAAGTGAATATGCAAAGGAAGCCACTAAAAGGTGTTGTGGTTTTGGAAGATTCCACAAGCAAAGATTTAGGCTTCAGTGTCAATGGTGATGTTGAGGTCTTCAGAGACTCTAATATTCATGAAATAAAGTCAACACAGCAACCACAACGAGCCAAAAAGGCCTCAAAACCAGAGCAAGCTCCCATCGAAAGCAAACCAAAAAGTACAACTACGCCAGTTGAAAGACCCAAGCCAAAGAAAAGGTTTCTCAACTCAATATTTGGCAAACGAAAGCCTCTTAAAAGTATTCAACCACATGCTCAGATATCAGAAACAAAAAGAAACCAGCAGCATAGTTCCCAAAAACAAGTCCAGTCTGAAGCACGCTTTCAAACAAAATCAGGATCAAATGTCACAAAGCCAAAAATAAACCCAGTTTCTGTAATTCAAGAATTAGAGAGCTCATTAAATACAAAAGATAAGATAGATTTCTTAGGTGAAAGAATTTTGCAAGACTATAAAAGAGTCATGTCGAATCCAAAAGTTAAAAAGCGTTTGTCAAAACAATTGAACAACTGTAATAGAAAATCTGTTTTATCCACTAATATTCGTAATTCATTCAAAACAAACAGTATTATTATAGATTGGTCACACACAGATATGATTGACGACACTCAGCATGAGTTCGTTGATATGAGGATTTCTCAACAAGATGAACAAGAGGTTTTGTCTACAGATATTTTGCCAAATAATGGCTGGTCCATTGTGTCTTCTCCAAAAGATTCTGCTGCTTCATTTGTCTCTTACAATTCAGACCTTTCAGAAAATTCTCACAGAAAATCACCAAATTTTGATAACGGAGGTTTACGAAGACAAAATGCATTCAACAACCTTAGAATTGAAAGCCCTAATGAGAAGGATTTTGAAAAAAATGAACTTACAGACAACAGCTTTTTGATTGGGTTTGGTAATGATCCTAATTGCTCAAAGGATAACACTGAAACCAACTTTTCAATCGACGACAATGACCTAATAAACGACACTAATGACCAGCAAAGCAACTTAGAGCAAATTTTAATGAATAAAAATAAGGAAAGTGATGATTCTTTCAAAGACTCAATAGAAAATAGAATTGTACGAGATGAGGTTGCTGAACTTGATAAAGAAAAAAAGTTATCGGAGAAAGAAGTAGTCTCATTCTCTTCAATAATCTCCGTATCAAGGGACAATTTAATGATCTTTATTGAGTTACCATTCAATGATGCTGATTCTATTGGTACCGTAACTCCAACAGTTCCCTCTCCTATCTCTTCACTAGGTCAGCCGAATTACAACGGTATTTCTCAGTCAGCGATCAATGAATTAGCTGCTATACCTGATCAACCACACGAAGATAATCCATTGAATTGGACCTTGAATAAGCTCAAGGGACAAACTCCAACCACACCTCAACTAAGTACTTTCAGAGAAAGGGAAGCAACCACCCCAACACCAAGGGTTGTATATGGTCTTAATGATGAGTCTACTTCTCCAGTGGTATTGACAACTTCCCCAGACTCGCCATTTATGGATGATGCTCATAAAAAACATGCCATTGCAATTGTATGTCAAAGTCCAACAAAAAACACAGCTGATGGTGAAGTTTCTTTGGAGAAACAAGTGAGAGATCTTTACATTACAAAAACTCCCCACAGGTTTTCTTCATCTACCTCTGTGGGTTTGAGACATAGCTTGCCATTGGAAATGAATGTTTTGAGTAGATCTGGTTCTGCGTTGACACGGACTAGTACAAGTAGAGTTTTGCTAAAAAATGATGATTCAAAGTCAAATTTTGATTTGCAATCACTTAGAGCTACACCTAAAGGCTTTGACAAGAAGGAGGATCTGATAACTATTGAAACTATCATGCAAAATGGCTCGCATATTCCATTTATTTTTGAATATGACTTAGATGCTATTATAAAACATTTGACTCTGATTGAAAGAGATATTTTGATGGAAATTGAATGGACTGAATTGATTAATTTGAAATGGGATCAACCTTTAATTCCCTACAATTCTTGGCTAAGACTGTTACTTGATAGAAATGATAAGAAGGGCGTACAGTTGGTTACATTAAGGTTCAATCTAATGACCAATTGGATTATCAGCGAGATTTTACTGTGTAGAGATATCACTTTGAGGGTTTTAACAATTACAAGGTTCATTGACTTGGCTTGGAAAAGTTTGGAAATTCAGAATTTTGGATCATTGTTCCAAATTATGTTAGCTTTCAATTCTGAGGCCATTAGGAAGCTAAGCTCGACTTGGGTTAGAGTGGATCCACGGTCGATTCTAAGACTAAAAAAAATGAAAGACCTAACTTCACCGGATGGAAACTTCAAAGCATATAGGAAAAAGCTTAATGATGTCACAATGTCCAAAGGGTTAATTCCATTTTTACCTTTGGAACTAAGTGACTTAACAGCAAACTCAGAATTACCAACAGTAATTAAATCATTAGACGACTCTGAGAGTTTCGATGGTCAAAATGAAGTGAATGAAATTGAGACAAGAAGAAAAGGCGATGAAGGCGAAGACAAAAAAGAAGAAAAGGAAGAAGACGAAGAAGAGTATGAATGCTATGAATTAGTTAATTTTGAAAAAATAACTAACGGTGGTAGAATCATCAAATCTGTTATAAGAATGATAGAATGGTCCAGGTTTTACGATTTTGATTTGGATAGAACTTTGATTTCCAAATGCCTGTACATTAGCTGTTTGAGTGAAGACGAAATGAGTCGCTGTCTTGAATTCATTGGCGAGTAAATAATTATCTGAAACTTTTTTTAATCTACACTGTTTAATATATAAATGTTTTACCATATTTCAGATTGATGTTGAAAAATGGAGTAAAAAACACATTATCAGCTAAATGAAAAATGTCAGATTTTTTCTCAAAGTGGTGTGAGAGCCAAGATAGACGCAAAGGCAAATTAGGTTTGATATGTCCTATGAACTGCAGCTAGCACCAGAGACTCGATGCTGGGTTCAAAAGGATTCAGTTGGATGGTTAGAAGCTACAGTTTCTAAAGTTTCATTTGATGAGAACCATAAAAAGTACATAATTGAATTGACTAACGACCGTGATGCCAATGAAGTTTTCAGCATAATGACAGACAACTTTGATGAGACGAATCATTCAGTACCTCAATTGCGAAATTATGATGATGATGTGGATGACTTAACTACTTTGTCACATTTGAATGAGCCGTCAGTTTTGAATGCTATCAAAGTCAGATACGAAAATAACAAAATATACTCATATTCTGGAATTGTACTGGTTGCAATGAACCCATTTGAAGATATGAGGTCTTTGTACGAATATGATGTAATTAAAAAGTATCAGAATGACTCCATTAGTGAACAGCCACCTCATTTATTTGCAATTGCCAATAAAGCATATCAACTGATGAAGAAGACAGGCAAGTCTCAATCTATCATCGTCTCCGGCGAATCCGGTGCTGGTAAGACTGTCTCTGCAAAGTATATTATGAGGTTTTTTGCAAACGCTAACTCTCTGCAGATAAGTGATAAGACATATGAAATTGAGAAACAAATCTTGGCCACCAATCCGATAATGGAAGCATTTGGGAATGCTAAAACAACAAGAAATGATAATTCATCAAGATTTGGTAAATATCTTGAAATACAATTTAATAAGAGTTACAAAATTTGTGGAGCTACTGTCAAAACGTTTTTATTGGAGAGATCAAGACTGGTATTTCAACCTAAGTCCGAGAGAAACTATCACATATTTTATCAAATGATTAAAGGTTTGCCAGAAAAATTAAAGGTTGAATGTGGACTAAAATCGGTTAAAGATTATTACTATTTGTACCAAGGAGAAACTGATGCAATAGACGGCGTTGATGACGCTTTTGAGTTCAGGGAAACTTGTAATGCGTTATCGTTAATTGGAATAACAGAAGAAAAGCAGGCTGAAATTTTTAAGCTTTTAGCTGCTTTATTACATATAGGTAACATCCATATTCAAAAAGCAAGAGATTCAGCGTTAATTGATGAAAATGATTCTAGTCTGATCAAAGCATGTGAATTATTAGGTTTGAACAAAACTGATTTTTCTAGATGGATTATTAAAAAGAAAATTTCCACTAGAGCTGATAGTATAGTTTCAAACCTAAAATATCATCAAGCTTTGGTAGCAAGAGACTCAATAACAAAATACTTATACTCTGCTATGTTCAATTGGCTTTGTGCTTATATTAATTCAGATTTATCTGCGCCTGATCCTGAAAATAATGTCGATTCTTTTATTGGTGTTTTGGATATATATGGTTTCGAACATTTTAATGTCAATTCATTTGAGCAGTTTTGTATAAATTATGCTAACGAAAAACTGCAACAAGAGTTCACACAACATGTATTCAAATTACAACAAGAAGAGTACTATAGAGAAGAGATAAAATGGTCATTCATCGAGTTTTCAGATAACCAAAAATGTATTGAGTTAATAGAGGGCAAAAATGGTATTTTAAGTTTACTTGATGAGCAATCTCATTTACCGTCAGGGTCAGAACAAGCATGGGCGGAAAAGATGTTTCAATCACTGAGTCTACCGCCAAACAACAAGGTATTTAAAAAAGCTAGATTTGGTAATGAAAAGTTCATTGTTTCACATTACGCTCTAGATGTTGCATACACAATAGATGGGTTTTTAGAAAAAAATAAAGATACTGTATCAGAGGTACAAAATGAAACACTAAAGGATACGAGCAACGTGTTTTTATCTGAAGTTATTGCAGGTAACATTGTAATTACCGGAAAACCATCTAAAAACACCCTTTTAAATTGCTCTCCAAGCTCAAATAACATATACAATTCAGAAAAATATACTCCAAAATCAGCTCCAAAAGGAATCATAAATACAAGAAGTATAAGGTTCAAAAAACCAACATTAGGTTCTATTTTCAAAACTTCGTTGATTGATTTGATGTCTACAATCGACTCTACAGAAGTCCATTATATCAGATGCATCAAACCTAATGAATCGAAGACTGCTTGGGAGTTTGATAACAATATGGTCTTGTCTCAACTCAGGGCATGTGGGGTTCTTGAAACAATCAAAATATCGATGGTGGGATTTCAGTCAAAACTTTCCTATAATGAATTTCTTGATCGTTTTTTAATCTTACTCAATGATAAAGAACCTGCTACTAGCGCCCATGAAAAACAAAACGATCTTGATTTTTCCAAATATCGTTCCAAATCTATTTTGGACATGTTTGGCATTGATGTGCAATTATACCAGATGGGTAAAACCAAAATGTTTTTTAAATCAGGTGTACTCAGTGAACTTGAAATAGCCAAGACCAACAAAATAAGGGAAGCGGTTATTATTTTACAAAGATTTATAAGGGGGTACTCAACTAGAGTAGTATTCCAGCAACTAAAGCTTGCATCCATACGAATCCAATCATTATGCAGAAGTTTTGTTACAAGAAAAAACACAAAAACAACATTGGAATCCATTGAAGCATTGAAGGCTATAATAAAGGGAAATCACACTAGAGAGGCTATTAATGAAGCTATTAAAAATATCGTTAGAATGCAAGCTATTATGAAAGGAACTCAAGCAAGATGTGCTCTGAAAAATGCGCACAAGCCCATCATAGAGAGAGCTACTTTCGATCAAAAGGTAATAGCTAGCGAAAGCAAAGTTTTTGACAAAATTTTGTCAAATCATAACACACTGATCATATCAAAGAATGAATCCAACGATTCCAGCCCTGAAGAGTTTTCAATTAAAAATACAGACACTTCCTTTTCCGATAATGAAGAGAGAAGTGACGTAAAAGTTGAAAAGCTGGTTTTTTCAAATAATGAGATGGATTTATTCAATCATAACTCACCAGAGAAGGCTCTGGATATCATAGCAATGCTATTAATAAAAAAAATGGATAAAATCTCTTGTTTGCTTACAGAGGCAGAAGATAAACACGAGATTAAAGTATATGCAAAGCTGAACCATAAAATCAAGGATGAATTTGAGAGAGATATCACTGTATTCAAATATGCTTTGAAAAGAACTAAGTTTGACGAGCACGATAGAGGTTTTGATAAGCCAAATAATCAACGAAGGTTTTCTCAAATTTCGAAAAGAAGCAGTCTGATTTCAACATCAACAGGTCTTAAGTTTAATGGCGAAGAGGCTAAAAAGAATTATGAGGTTTCGTTGAATGATTTGAAGTCATATATGAAAGGTTCACAGCTGACACCTGAGTTACTAACCACACACCTATTGGAAGAGCTAGTACCGCCAGCCGAAGAACACGAAGATATCACAATCAAGGATGTATTAGGTCCGTCAAGATCAGTTATAGAAATTTTGAAAACAATGTGGAAACTGCATCTAGATGGACAATCAGTTGTGTTTCTACATGAAGTCGTTAAATGTTTTGAAAAGGATTTTCTCAAAGAAACTGATCCTGACCTTATAATAAGTAGAGGAACCTACCTACTCAACAATTTAAATGAAGTATCAAAGTGTCTAAGCTCTACGAGAGAAAGTTTAATGTATGATTTATTTTCAACAAAATTTGGTGATTCAAAAAGAAGAAGTGAATTAATGAGATTGTTGCTTATTATGAAACGGTATTTTGATGCTTTTTTTGGTGTTACGTATAATTCTTGGATGAAAATTATTGTACATGAAATAGAAAAAAGAGCTATTGATGCAATAGTTTTGGACACCACGCTGGCACAATCTGTTAAGAATCCTAACGTGTTTTTTAGGCATATGTTTGATAAGGGTCCAAAATATAAGATGTTTGATCTTATCAGAGTTTTCAGTAACGTTTTTTTAGCAATGAAAGTTTACTTTGTTGATAAACGAGTTTTAGATGCTGTTACTCGTGATTTGCTCGTATTTGTCGACTCCCTCTGTTTCAATGACTTAATTAAAAGAAGAAAATTTTTGACTGTTGAAAAGGGTACTCAACTTAAGTACAACATTTCCTTGCTAATAGATTGGTGTCATGAGCATCAAGTTCCAGATTCACCAGATGCATTAATCCACTTTTTAACTTTATGCCAAATTTTAACGTTAAAAAAGCAAGGTCTGGCTGAGCCAGTTGCGATAGCAGAAATATGTGAATGCCTCAGTGTAAGTCAAGTGGAAAGAATCTTGAACGAATGCTATGACAATAATTTTGGCACCACTGAATACTTTCAAACCACTGACGTTGAAAAGTTTCTAATTCAATCAGATACATCATCCTTTGAAAATGCATTCATAGCACAAAGATAAACTTTGTAAATAGCTTCCGTTTATTATTAGCGTGTATAAAGATAATATTACTTGTAAAATAAATAGTGATGCATATGTTATTAGTAAAATGTAGACTATAATGATATAAATGTAAGTTTGCTTGGCATAAGCAGTAAGAGGTTTATAGGAAATAGTGCATAAATAAAAAAAAAGAGAGCCTTGGATTCTCTACCTATAAAGAATTCCAAACCAGAGAATGACACAAGGAAAGAAATCGGCTTCACTGTCTATTGAATAATATTATTCAAACCCAAAGAAAGTTCAATCTTAAAAGAAATAAGATGGTAAGGATACCACACAAAATAATGGCCATTTTCCTTCGTTTGATGTTGCTCACCTTATTATTTTCTTTCAATAGTTGCAAGTGATTCAGTTGTTTTTGAAGATGTGAAAGTGATTCTTTCTTTTCATTGATATCATTATTGACGAAATCAATTCTTTTTATTAAATCGTCAAAGTCTTCCTTCATACAAAGATTGTCATTTTCTTCAACAGAAGAGACACTCGAATCTAAAGTCAGTAAATAAGAATCTAACAGACCCAGCTGTCTCTCCATATCTGCACAAAGAGTGTCTAAATGCTCTGAAACTGAGTTTATGGACGCGACCAAAGAAGTGTTCTCGCTTTCAATTTGTTCAATTCGTTGTTCGATACCCGTTTTAAAGGACTTTTCCAAATCCAGAAACTGCTTTTGAATGAAAGGGCATAATAAAAGCGGATGATGTGGGTGATTATGAAATATATCTTTCTTCTTTTCATCTTTATGATCGTGATGTTTCTTGATTCTCAATAAACCACCATTTTTGTTACTTGCTTTTGTGTTTCCTAGTGGAACAGGTACCGTGTAATTTGGGTTAGAACTTGCAGTTCTAGCATGTGCATGTTTACCTAAACTTGAGTTAGAAACTCCTCCTGATAACTGCTGCGGGTTTGAGCCATTTCCATGCGTATAACTCAATGAATAGTTTGAATCGTTAAGATTATGTGTGTTAATTGTTGGTAAAGTTAATTGAGAAACGCCGGTGGGTAAATTCATGTTACTTATCATGTTATTAACGTTAAAAGATGTACTTGATGATGTGGAGTATGATGAACCGTGAGATGCTGTTTGTCTAGCTACTGGCATTTGCAGTTGAGTTGATCCACTTTTCCTATGCGACAACAAAAAGGCGTGGTCCTTCCCTTGTGCAGTTAAGTACCTTGCCGAGGAGCCTACAAGGCTACCATTAATACTTGTATTGGTAACAGGAATTTGTGCATTTTTTGAAGGTGAATAATTAAGGTCAAGTAAAGAAGACGACGACATTGAAGCTCTTGATAATGGTCTGGAAATTGGAAGAATATGCGAACTCATCGCCTGTGTGGGATTGTAAGGCTGCAATGTGGGCGATGTTGTTTCCATTGATCCATGTACTGAGGTCTTGGGCTTCATTATTCGATCTACCGAAGAGTCTGAGGCAGTTCGGACATGTATAGCCGGTGGATCTGTCCTTGATGGACTTTCAACTTCGGCAGACGATGAACGTGCTGAAGGTACTGAAGCAAATGGTGATGCCAGTCGTGTCAATCGCTTTTTAAGCTTTTTTTTGGTCTGGATAGAAGCCATAGTTGGTAAGTTATCTGTATTAAAACATCAGAATCACCTATAACGCTTTTTTTGAAGTAATGTTATTTAATTGCTCAGCACAACATTTTCAGTTTTCTCCATTTTTGGGAGATCAAACAATATATTTTAAATGAATCTATAACATAAGAAAAACAATAAAAAAGGTTTGTAGTTTGAATGACAATCAAATAATTACAGCAACAATGTCACCTGCTTCAACCATGTCACCATTAGAGTGGTACAGCTTGAGAACTTTACCAGCTCTGGTGGAATTAACCATCATCTCAGTCTTCATTGCTTCGATAACAACCAAACCTTGTCCACTCTTTACTTCATCATCAACACTAACAAGTGATTTCCAGAAACGACCTGAAAATTCAGAGTATATTATTTCGGCATCTTCAGGAAGCTCTTCGTCTTCTTCTTGAATCTTGCTACCAGAATTTTCAAGTTCAGCGTTTGAGACCTGGATCAGTCTTTTGAACTCATCTAGTTTTTCACCATCTTGTGCCTTTTGGAACTCCTCAATAGAGGCAGAGTTTTCCTGAATCCACGAGAGGTATTTGGTGTGGTCAAAGACTGAGTTAATCATTTCGACCTCAAAATGACCATGCTTGGAATCCTCTACCATCTTTTCCAATTCGCTTTCGCTAACAGGATAAAAGGAAACTTGATCAAATGGAGTTAATAACCATGGATTACCGTTGTTGTAGTTCTTTGTATACTGACCCAAGGAAAGCTTGTCCCAAATTGGAATAGTTCTTCCAACTAACTGGTAACCACCTGGAGATTCCATTGTGTAAATACACATGTACATACCACCAATACCAACAGTACCATTTGGAGTGAACGTTCTAGAAGGATTGTATTTGGAACCGAGAAATCTATGTCTTGGATCAAGAGGAACAGCACAAGGAGCACCAAGGAAAACATCACCTAATCCAAGAACCAAAAAACGTGCTGCGTATAACATGTCTTTAACCGCGGATATTTCAATACCATTGACGTTTGCAATAAAATCAACGTTGTTTGGCAACCATGGAGCATCAGATCTGATGGTCTCTTCATATCTTTTAACAGCGTCTAAGGTTTGCTTGTCTTCGAATGCCATTGGCAATTTGATAACTCTTGAAGGAACAGACCACTTATTGGTGAAGGAAACTTCGGATTCGTAAGCAATTAAAGTTTCAACAAGTGTTTTTTGTGATATTTCAAAACCATTATATTCCACCAAAACAGACCTCACACCCTGCGACATTTCAACGATACCAACAGTTTTATGTGTTTCAACCATTTCGATCAATTTGTGCACTCTGTAAGAATAGTTCAAATCCATGATAGTCTCGCCATATTCAACCAAAATGTATCTGTCACCGGCCTGCCTATATGTGACAACAGGGGCATTAGATGATGCTTGGAAAGATGCCAAAACAGGGTTTTCTGGCTCTAGAAGTGCCTTAGTAATAGATGGCGCATCGCCTGTAAAAGTTTCAATGACTTTGTTTTGCGCTTCAGTTAACTTAAGAGCATCATCGAAGCTGATTGGAACAAAGGTAATCAAGTCACCAGGTTTCACTTGACCAATCTTCCACATTTCAGAGCTTGCAACAACAGCTTGACAAACAAAACCACCAAGAGATGGACCATCACATGTTAGAATAACAGGCTCATCACCCGTAAAGTTGATTGCACCGAGTGAATAAACATAATCGTGAGCATTAGAAGGATGTAGGCCACCTTCACCACCATCAGTTCTGGCCCACTTAGGCTTAGGTCCTATTAACCTAACACCAAATCTGTTTGAATTGTAGTGAATTTTCCATTGATTAGTGAAAAAATCTTTGATGGACTCTTCTTTAAAGAAATCTGGAGAACCATGAGGGCCACAGGTCACACCAACGGTCCATTCTTTAGTAGTAGAAATAGGAGGTCTAATTGATTCAGGGGCCGAAAGTGGTGCAGAAACTGGTGGCGGCAAAGTACAAGCAGGAATACCGGATTGACCCAAAAACAAAACATCACCCATCTTTAGAACTCTACCATTATAACCACCTAGGTTACCAAGAGCAAAAGTAGATCTAGAGCCCAAATATTCAGTAACGTCAATACCACCTCTAATAGACAAGTAAGAACGGCAACCAGTTGTGAGTTTACCAATGACTAGTTTATCACCTCTCTTAACTGTGATTGGTTCATACATGTTAATAGGCTCATTATTCAAGGTTAAAGGTGCAGAACCACCAGTAAGAGCAATGGTAGTTTCATGATGAAACAAGATGGAAGGACCACTCAAAGTGATTTCTATAGCAGGTGCCTTGTAATGATTACCAACAATTCTATTAGCCAACCTAAATGAATAAGCATCCATAGGACCAGAGGGAGGAACACCAATTCTCCAGTGCTTAATTCTTCCAGGATAGTCTTGAACAGTAGTATAAGCACCAGGATTAGTGATCTCAAATGCATTTGGCTTATAATCATAGGTATCTAAAATTTTGGTATGCATTTTTGCATCTTCAAACATCTTAGAATTAGCAACACTTCTCAAATAATCAACATTAGAAATACAACCATGAACGACTGTTTCATTAAGAGCTTTTCTTAATTTAGCCAAAGCTTCGGCTCTATCTTTACCATGAACAATGATTTTGGCTAAGGTAGGATCATATTCAGAAGAAATGGAAGTACCAGTCTGCACCCACGTATCAATTCTTGCCCATTCTGGAAATTTGACATCAGTTAATTGGCCAGGAGAAGGCTTGAAATCCTTAACAGGGTTTTCAGCATATAATCTTGCCTCCATGGAAGCACCTTCACATTTGATTTCAGTAGAAAAATCAGGAGCCATATCCGCAGCAATGTAAAGCATCCACTCAACAAGATCCAAACCAGTGACCATTTCAGTAACAGGATGTTCAACTTGCAATCTAGCATTAACTTCAAGAAAGTAAAATTCGTCTCTTTTTTCATCGTAAATGAACTCAACAGTACCAGCACATTTGTAATTCATGGATGCACCTAACTGTTCAGCGGCAGTTCTCATACGCTGTCTAGTTTCCTCTGGTAAATTTGGAGCAGGAGTTTCTTCAATAACTTTTTGATTTCTTCTTTGTAAGGAGCAATCTCTTTCACCAATAGCAATAGCTTTACCGTAACCATCACCAAACATTTGAATTTCAACATGTCTAGAATTTTCAACAAAGCGTTCTAAGAAAACACCTGAATCACCAAAGTAAGATTTACCTTGATGTTGAACAGTTTCAAAAACTCTTTCAATATCTTCTTCAGAATCAACCTTTTGAAGACCAATACCACCACCACCTGCGGTTGACTTGACCATGACAGGATATGTCAATTTCTTAGCAATTTCCTTTGCCTCAGCTGAAGTGGAGACCAAACCAGAACCAGGAACTAATGGCACCCCTGCTTTCTCAGCGATTTCTCTTGCAGAATGCTTTAAACCTAGTTTTCTAATAGCATCACCAGAAGGACCAACCCATGTCACACCAGAGGCAATTAATTTATCAGCGAAGTCAGCATTTTCTGAAAGAAAACCATAACCAGGAATAACAGCTTCAGATTTAGAATCTAAAACTGCTTTAACCATCTTGTCCATATCGATGTAGGTCTCAGCAGCAGATGTACCGTGCAATGGAACTGCTTCATCAGCAAGTAAAACGTGTTCTGAATACTTATCAGGTTCAGAATAAACGGCAACGGAAGTAATACCAAGTTTCTTCAGAGTCTTGATGATTCTAACAGCAATTTCACCTCTGTTAGCAACTAAAACCTTATTAAAAGGTTTCTTTTTAGGTGAATTAAGAGAATTTTGTTGTTCAGTGAAAGCTCTCCAACCACCAAGCTCAGTGATATCAACAGAACCTTTTTGCTTGTAACCAAACTCTTCACAAATGAACGATTTTACCCATTCACCATCTTCTGTTTCAACAGATCCAATACCTAAAGGTTCAGGAACCATTGCAATGAAGTCACCAAACCTTTCTGTTGGAACAGCATAAATTTCAATATCGATCTTAGATCCTGCGTCAGAAACCCTTCTTAAACCAGGCTTTTGAATTGGACCAGTCTTTGGCAAAGCATATAGTTTATAATTAGAAGAAGTCTTAGTTGCTTTTAAAAAAGTTGCTTGGACTTTTTGTAATTGCCAATGTAAAGGCAAGCCTTTCAAATGAGCACCAACAACAGCTAATTTGATCGATTTAGACAAATTTGGAGAGGGAATACTAGGGTGCAAATTGTCTTGAATACCGGCAGTGATCTTTAAACCTCCAACCAGTCTATCATTATTAGGGTATAGGACTTTGAAAAATCTCTTGGCGAGGTCCAAAAGCGCATAATCTTCGAAAGCCTTACCGAGAATAGTGACACCGTTGGGTAAACTATCAGATCTAAAACCTGCAGGTATTGCCAAACCGGATAGGTCTGCCAAATTAACAAAGTTAGTCCAGGTTCCTTGAATAGAGTTGATTCTGACAGGCTCGGCTTGAACTTGTTCAATTGTAGGGTTGAGTGGACAAGTAGGAACCAATAATGCGTCGATTTGTTCCAATGAATGTCTGAGTTTGTTCAAGATGCCTTGTCTTTTGTATTCGTATTCATAAGCCGAGGCAGCAGTGTATTTTGCACCACCTTTGATGATGGCAGTGACAGTTGGGTCCAAATCAGCTTCAGGAGGGTTCGTTGCATAAAAATCTTTAACAGCAGAGTATCTCTCAGCAACCCAGGTACCCTCATAGAGGCACTTTGCAAGGTCTAATAAAAGTGTGAAGTCCAGTGGGACGATTTCAGCACCGGTTGCTTTGAATGTCTCAATTGCCTTGGCATAGATCTTTGGATTTTCAGCGTCACCAAACCAGAGGCCATTGAAGTCAATTGGAACGCCAATTTTAGGTGTTTCCGAATAGGATTTGAGAGGGTTGGCAGGGAGTTCTCTAGAGTATTCGCAACGGTCCAAGTCAGGTTGGGCACAGATGGAAAATGCCAACTGAGCGTCGTTTAAGTTCAAAGCAAAGATGGACGGACAATCAAGAGATTTACACGCTGGAATAATACCATTTGTTGAGAATGCACCGACGGTTGGTTTAAGGCCAATCAAGTTGTTCAGAGCGGCCGGAACACGGCCAGAACCAGCAGTATCAGTACCCAGTGCCAATGGGACTATACCTCTACCGACAACAGAAGCGGAACCAGAAGAGGAACCACCAGAAACATGTTTGTCAGAAAACACGCAAGGAGTAACACCGTAAGGAGATCTGGTACCCACTAAACCAGTGGCAAACTGGTCTAAATTGGTTTTACCAATGATGATGGCACCCTGTTCTCTGAGGCATGCGACGATTGTGGAATCAGCTTCAGGTTTGTACGCATATGACGGACATGCAGCAGTGGTCTCAAAGCCTAGTGCGTCAATGTTGTCTTTCACAGCAACAGGAACACCATACAATTGCAGCAGGGCTTTGTCGGATTTAGATTGTAACACCTTCCATTGATGTTCCAGATTTTCCGTAGATGCAAGAGATATCCATGCAGGATCAGAGTTAGCAGACTGCGATTGAACAAGCTTGAGTAATGTGTTGAATGATTCTGTTGGTGTGGTGTCTCTGTGATAGGAGACCCAGTCGTTGATGGACCAACCAGTAGTACTCATCTATAATGACAAAAAGGGGAGAAGGGAATAATGTATTTGGAACTTAGGTCTCCTGGTATGTCAATGACACATTAGATGATCATCGTTGGCTTTTATATATTTGGAGTGGTATCTACAAATTTTACTGTTCCTGTTTGTATTTGTTACTAAGCGTCGGTATGATAAGAGGCGGCTAGCTGCGGCATCACTAGTTTTACGTAATTTACGTCAATACAATAGAAGCACAAGATTATGGCATCGAGATAGTTGTGCTCAGTCTTGGCTATAGATAAAAGGCCTTGAGTGGTAATTGTTCAAATAACGAAACTGAGTTGCAATAGAATTGCCAGTAATAATAATAAATAATGCAGTTAGATTTTGCACTCTATAACCTCCAGCATGCTTTTATCGTTTGAGCTTCACTGTACTTTTGCCAAACAAAAGGCTTCCTTAGCTACTTGGACTACAACTACTTCCTGATTATCCTACAAACTAGATCGACACAAACTGGGGGCATCGCCGAATAAACGGCCCGCACTGATTTTTTCTCATCGCTAGCGAATTAAAGAAGATGGGTTTAGTGAGGTAATGATTACGTAAGCAGATAGATAAAAATTTTTTTAACAACACAGTTAATTGTCGTGAAGACAGAAGAAATTTTCGCTCGGCATTTTTTTTGACAGCAACATAAAAGGTGTCGCAAAGATTTTTGCTTTCACCCGCTTTTGTCATGACATTAATATATGTTGTAAAAAGAGGGCAACTTTGACCTTCCTAATTAGGACGAAAAGTTTTTCTTAAGTTGAAAAAGTCACCTCAGCGAATAAACTTGTTCACTATTATTATACCAATAGGTGTAAACAATTGTTAAGCAGAGTATTATACGACGACTTAAAAATAGTGTATATTGAAACAAACTTAGTCCATCCAGGCCCCATTGAGTGTTTACTGTTCTGTCACCTTTTCTAATTCACTAGCCTTGCCATATATTTGAAATTTGAAACGTAACTTCAAATCCTTTGCTATACCATATTTACACTAAAAAAGGTTGTTTCTTCAATTAAAGTAGAACTTGAATACAATTCGTCTGGTGCAAAGTATCAATCAAAATAACCATAGGAAGAAAAAGATATATATAAAGATATCCACTTCGAGCACCACTATATTAATTCACTCCAAAGTTATCTTTCCAAATATTCACGGTTTTATTCCATCATGATAAAAGGAAGCTTCATAAACTCATTGCCAATGCAATTGAAATCACTCATTCAGGAACCTCCAGGTACTCCGATCAACGAGCCGTTGAATTTGAAAGCGAGTCAGTTCTTGATCGAAAAGTTGCTTGAACAAAAAGGTATCATTTTCACAGAGTCTGATGACATCCAGTTGAAACTATTTGACGTGGATTCGACAATTTCGTCTTTCGAATTTGATACTTTAGTAGAAAAGCTAGACAAAAGATCTCAAATTCTACTTTGTGATAAAATCAAACTGATTTACGGGTTTGATTCACTCACAAGCTTTATCATTAGATTGGTGAACATCTTGAACTTCTCCCAATTTTTCTCTATTTTTGATATCACTTCCAACATTAAGCTTTACGGATTCTATTCCCTCAGCTATAAGAATCCGGTAGAAATTCTTGTCAAACAAATCAGACACGATTTATTTATTGTCAAATCTTTCAAGGAATTCACCACTCAAGAAATGAAAAAGGAACACGACTTTCATTTGCCTTATAAAGAATTCAAAAGATTAAATTTGAATGATGGTAATCTAGTTGTTGTTAAAATCTTGTTCAAAAATGAACAAAAACCAATTGATTTGGCATTAATTGAACCTTTACTACCAAATATTGAGATGTTGCATTTATCACTTGAAAATGAATCAAAATTGAAACCTTTCAATGAAATGATTGATCAAAAGGGTTCAAATCTAAAATATTTGAAATTCGGTGTCAATAGAGGCATATTCAAGAAAATCCCAATTAAAAATAACATCGAAACGTTAAAATTAGTTAACATCGACAATTTGAATTTTATCAACGATTTGCAATCTTGTTCATCTTTAGATGTTTTTTTCGATAATTGGGAACTAAGAAAGAATTGTGATATCAAATTTCAACAAAATTTCATTATCAAATTTGAAGTTATGCAAAAAATTGAGCATTTGAAGACTTTAAATATCTTTCACACCTACCTTGATTCAAAAGATTTGAACAAATTAAAATTATTCCCAAATTTAACTCATTCTAAAATTTCATATGTTATCCTTGATAATGATGGATTTGATTTGAGTGAATGTAAAAATTTGCAAGAGTTGAAAATCCATTTTACTTATCAAAAAACTTTTGAAGATCCAATTGACCAAATGAACCCAGCTGCTAACATTCATTGGCCTTCAAATTTAAAGAAACTTTCTGTCACTATTCATAATATCAAAAATTTGATTCAAAATTTCTCAATTAGATTGAACATTTTAAGAAAAATTGCTAAACCATTACCTCCATCAATTGTGGACCTTTGCATTGATATTAGTTATGATACCGGAGGTTCTGGACCTGAATCCTATTCTATTTCAAGAGATGACATTTTGAAAATTTCTTCATTAATCAATAACATCTTAACTAATAATTTAGAAAACTTGAAATTGAAAGGTATTTCAAGATACAATTACAAAATAGGTAAGCCATTGATCTTTTCTGCAATTAATTTTCCTCAATCCCTAAAACTTTTATCTTTGAATGATTTCATTTTAGATTTCAATTTTATTAATTTACCAAATTTGAAAAAGTTATACTTTGAGCATTCACTGTTTGATTCTGATTTTAAATTACCTGATTCTGACGAAATTTTGATTGAAAAATGTACTTTTAAAGATCTTACTCATATACCTCCATCAAGTTCCAAAATTGAATTTAAAATGTGTACATTTAGAAAGATTCCATCTTATTCAGGTTCAGTTGAAAATATTATCATCAACAACTGTAGAGTTATGGAACAACCAACAAACAATGTTTTCCAATTCCAACAACAAATTCAAATGAATAGGCAAAATACAGGCTCAAATAGTAACTCCAACTATCATCATCATAACAAGAGTCATCACAATCACCACCAGCAACACCACCAGCAACAGCAACACCACCAGCAACAACACCAGCAGCAACAACAACAACAGCAACACCAGCAACACCAGCAACAACAACAACACCAGCAACAACAAGGACATCATCAGCATTTGACAACAGCAAATCATGTTAATTCAAACGGTGATAATGGAATGTTCAGTTCTCCATTATTAAAACCTCAATATTCAAACTCATATAGAAATAATAATACTGCTCAGTCAACACAGCAAGTTAGAACTCAATCCTTACCGTATTCCCAAAATTCGTTATCAACATCTGGATTGAATGATTATTATCATCCGAACCCACAAGTATCTACTCCATCATCTGTTCATCCTCAATTTCCATTATTTCCATCACAAAGTTTCAGTGGCGTAAATTTCAGTACCTTCAATACTTCTAATACCCCTGCATCAAATACACCTCTTTTTGAACCCGATTTGAATAGTTATCTTAATAAAGATTTAGAATATCAATTGGCAAACATGTCCTTGAACTCTCCCAATTTCCAGCAGCTTCCATCACCACAACCAATAATGCTTAATATGAATTTAACCTCACCTCCAGCATCATCACCATCTACAACAGGTGCTACCTATCATTCTCAACAGCAGGGACAGCAACAAGCACAACAACATTTTCATCCTGGGCAACAGCAAACACAGCAAACACCAGGAACACCTACCTTTCCAAATGAATCATCATTTCATATGTCCTCTCAGCAAAGAATGGGCAGTTTATCAAGTTTATTAAATCAATTTAATAATCCAAATTTACTGGCCAGTAGCCCAGAATCAATGAATAATCATTTACCATTGAATGGAGGTTCACCACAATTTGGTTTTGGAAATGGTTCAACAAATGCTTCGAATAGGAATTCGATAGGGTCAGCTTCATTAAATAATATTATGAATAATAATGTCGGTACAGGTACTGCTAATTTACAAAATTTCATTGATGATTTTTCTTTAAATAATGCCACATGGACTAATCTTAATGGATCAAAGGATTCCCCTTTCAATTCAAGCAAATGAATTGGCATGCTATGTATTTTGTGTTAACAAATCTACAAATTTGATAGATCAATTAAAGTTTTCACACCATAATGTATGCTTTTGAATTCAGAATATACAAATAGCTAAATAAAACACTATCACACAAAAATCCCAAAATTGAAAAAAAATAAACCATCATACAACATCATGTTATTTTCTATCTATGTTTCTATTATTTTATTGACCTTTGCTTAAACTTTAATATATACTTTTCTTTCCTTTTATTTACTTAGTCTATAATCCTTTTCTTTTATATGTTTTATTCTTAAATATTCTCTTTATATTCTTAATTCTGTTCATTTACAGCTTTAATTGCTATACGTAAACATGACTCCAAATTTTCACCTCCAGCAATAAATCCCTGTGAATGAACAAATTTGACGTTCTCAATCTTGGTTATATTGGCTAAATTTTGATCAACGAGACCTCTCCAAGATGCAGGAAATGGTTGCCTTGATTTCAAGGCTCCAGGAGAAGTTGGAACACAGGAAACTCTCCACCCATTTGTCGAATCAGGAAAAACAACGTAGAGACAATTGCCTAATACTAAACCAGGAGTCTTGTATTCATAGGTGTGTAAATGTTCTTTCCAAGAAACAAATTTGTTTAAAATTAATACCCTTTTTAGTGCGCACTTATCCATCTGGTCGAAACTTAGTGAATTTGGTACGTTTGAACCATTTATCATCTCATTGTATGCATTTTCAATAATTGATTTACCTGAAAGATGAGTGAAAGCTAGATATTTAACAAATCTTTTGAAGATACCCATCGATAGATCTGTGGCTTTCAAAAACTGTGATTGATATAAATCAATATCAAATGCTTCAATAAAATTAGGATTCATGTATTCAATAATAGAATCAAAGTTCCAGTTATTAATATTAAATTTTAAGTCTCTCTTAGCAATAAATTCGGCTGACTCCTTTGGATGAGGCAGTTTATACTTGTAACACCATTTATCAGAGTTTGTAAGTGTTGCATCAATGACTTCAATAAAATCAAAGTAAATCCTGTCAAAGAGCATGTTCATATCATTGGCTGGAATTTGTACCTCTTTTTTTGATTCATCAATTATACTTTGAATGATTTTCTTACCATAATATTTGTATATAAGTCCAACACAAGACAAAGTCGTTTTCTGACCTTTATCGTTATTCTTGTGTAATCGTTTGTTATAGAAATATTCATTTTGGTAATGTGATTTTTGGTCATTTTCAAATGGGTAATATAGATCAAAATTTGAGTGCCTGTTCCAATCATAAACACCGCTCTGAAGATCAAAATGATTACCTAATCCAACAACAATATCATTTTCCTCTTTTTCAGCTGCCCTGTAGTCTTTTGGCTCAATGAATTTTAAATTTAATGATGATCTGTGTAAAATATGCAAAAAGCCAACACTCAAAACAACCTCAACATTAAATGGAGTTTTTGGTAGGATGATTGTTTTATTAACATCAGTATTTACTTTGAGTTTCTTCAAAACTGGCTCTGACATTCCCAGTAAAAATTCATAAATATATAAGGTTATTCTTGTTACAGTAATCTGAAATTTAATCTACGCATATACTTTGATAAATTTTTTTTCACTAGTTTAAACAAAATAAATAAATGTACAAGTTCAGCAAATAAATATTGAATACTGTTTATAAATGAATGGTAAGAAGGTCATAGCGAGAAAATTGCGAATTACAGTTTGGACATTTTCTCATTCTAGCATTTAACCTATCATCCACACAAGATTTACAAAAGCAATGACCGCAGGTCTTCAATGTAACATCTTTGAAGTTCTTAGCACATAATTGACATTTAGTCATACTCAACAAAGCTTGATTGATTTCTTCGTCTTCTTCAGTACGACTATCAGTTCTATATTTTTTAACTAAATTTTCTAATTTTGAGGATTTAGATTTCAGTCCGCTGATTTCTTCTTCAGAGTTGGTAATTCTCTTTTGTAACTGAGAAATTTCAATTTGTTTTTTTGCTATTTCATTTTGAATTGTTTTAGACCTTTCAAGTTCAATCCTTGCTTGATTTTCGGCGTGTTCAATTTTGGAGCGTAGTTCGATCACTTTATTGTTGTAATTTTGTTCAATCAAGGAAATCTTTTCATATAGTTTTGTTTCAATTTCAAGTTTCTTCTTGAGTCCTTGTTCTTCGTCTTTCAAAGCATCTATTAACTCCTTTTGCTTACTTAGGTTTGATTGCAACACCTTGTTTTGAGCGCTTAAAGAGTCTTTTGTACGCATTGCTTGAAAATACTTCTCATCGGCTTTTGATTTTTCGATCTGAAGCTTGTTGATTAAAATCTGTGATTCCTTTGAGTCTAAAAGTTTTGCAGCGGCTACTTCTCTTGTCTTTTTAAAAGCTTCTTCCATTTGTTTCAATTCATTTGTTAGAATCTTATTAAATTCATCATTAGAGGTTGTTGATACATCATTTCTTTTATCTAGTTCATTTAGCCTGTCTTCTAAGGTCTTCACTAAAACTTCGTAGTTATTTAGTAGATCATTAGAGCTCTTTTCGGTTTTCAAAACTGATAATTTAGTGTTTGCTGAATCCCTTTCCGCTCTTAGCCTATTCACATCTTGTTCAAGTTTAGCAATCAATGAATTACTTTGCTCTAACTCATTTTTTGTTATTTCTTCTAATCTAGTTTTGTTCAAAGTGAAATTGGATTCTAGTTCAAACATTTGTGATTCAATTTTTTTCTTTGACTGTTCTAACTTGTCAATTTGTGATTCTAGAACTTTTACCTTCAAGTTATCTTGATCATCAGCTCTTTTGGGTTCTTTTGAGCTTATTGAATCATTCTTGATATTATTATTTAAATCAATAATCTTCAACTCCAATTCGTTTAGTTTGGCGAGTTTTTCTTCAAGCTGTTCGTTGAGAGCCGAATTCTTACCTTCCAATTCAGCTAGTTTTATACGGAGATCCTCCAGTTCATGAACACTTATATTTGAGTTACCAGTTTCATTTGAGTTGACGTCTCGGTTTGGATTAGAATCGTTATTGGGCTTATCATCATTGGCTTCGTTATCGTTTTTACTTTTATTATCATCATTTTGGTCATTCGCCTTAGCATTCTTGGCTGCTTCTTTCATTCTATTTATCGACTTGCTTTGAGAGCGATCACTTTGTTTAATTAGGATATCAATTTGATCATTCAGTTCTTCTAGCGTTTGTTTCAGCTCGTTGTTCTCCTTGATTAAACTGTTTTTGAGAACGTTAAAACCAGTAACATTATTCTCTAAAGACATAATCTTTTTGTCTTTTTCGTTTAGTTGGGAGCTATTGCTACTCAAAGAACTCAAGATTGGCTGAATGAGTTTAATCAACTCGTCTCGGCTATGATTCAATCGCGTTTCAATCTCGGTGTCACCTTTGGCATCGATATGCTTAAACGAATCTCCAATTGACAGCAAAACGTCTTGGTTTACCCCTTCAGGCAACGTTAAATTACCTACTGATTTCAAGTTCTCAACCAATTGCCTCCACCACTGGTTTAAAATCTCACAGTATGTGGACATTGTCTTGTATTTCACTTTGGTTTTTTGAAATCTAGCTTGGAGTCTTTTGTTCTCTTTAAACTGGATGTGCCAAAGCCTATAAATGGCCTCCTTTTGATAGTACACAACATCATCTTGGCTCAACGGCTCTTCCACGCTCGAAAGAACGTCCAGCGCCTCGCTACTTCTCTCCGCAAGCACCTTCTGCTGTCTCTTGCTAACTGGCATCAGCCCGTCGTCTTCTCCTTCACGTTTGACCCCAAGAACTGACATTCTTTCTCAACTATGAAGTTTCGTCTACACACTAAATAATGGTCTAGTGTAGCTTTTTTTTTTTTAGGCTTTGTGATTATATGGGCAAAAAAATTTCGAAAAAAAATAATAAAAAAAAATTCAAAATCACAAAATGTAATGCGCCACATATGATTACGTAATAGCAACACCAGCCACAGTCTGTCAATTTAAAGCTCGGGTAAATATATGCTTACGTCAGCAGTGGCGCATGCATCTGCCATTTTTAGTCCGTGTAGAAACGCTGCATTACGTAATACGTGGCGCATGGCTGTCATTTTCGAATCCGTGAAAAGAGGCTGATTATGTAAGCAGCACGTGACCTATCTTCCTTTTCACTATTTGGGTTTTAAATTTTTCTCCTTCTCTTATTGAGGGGAAAAAAAAAACCTTCTAAGTGGCCAATTGGGTAGACCATAAATAATACATCTATTATCAGTAAGGTTAGTAGAGTTGGCAAAAAATGTTCAGACAATTGGCTAGAAGTGCGTTCATCAGCAGACCAAGGGTTGCTGTCTCTTTCATGAGATACCAATCTACCACAACACTCAACAAGGAAGATGTCTTGAAGAGATCCATTGCTGTTTTGAAGACATTTGAAATCAAGAACTCACATGACAACATCGGCATGGAGACCCAGTTCGGTAAGGACTTGGGTCTTGATTCACTTGACTATAATGATGCGCTTATTGCCCTTGAGGAAGAGTTTGATGTCGTTTTCGACGACGACGTTGCTAACGAAATTTCCACCGTTGGTGAAGCTGTTGAATACATCACCAAGAACCACGTTCCTGAGGAAGATATTCTGGACAAGGAAATTCGTTAATTTGATTCGTACTTATTTATGTAATGATAGTTCATTAGTTTTTGGGGAGATAGACCACCCCACCATTCTTGTTTATTAATCGTTTTTAAAAGTTAATGAGTATCAGTTATTTTTACATTGTGGTGGTATAGGCAACAAGCGTGTAGGTTATGATGGTTTGGTCATGTTTCCTAGCCATATCTGGTTATTTCCTAGCTATATCTGGTTATTTCCTGGTGTATGATCATTTTTAGTTATCATATAGATTGAAAATTTTATATCATTCTCTTAAATACCTTTTTTTGTAGCCATACTTTAATACACAATGGCAAGAGAAGAGCTTAGTAAGCAAGTTGAAGGACTCAAGATCAGAGAAGAGCCATTGTTCAATAACACATCGGAAGAGGACCAGACAGATGATGACGTTGAACTAGACGAGGAGGAAGTTGCCCAAAGAGATGCCAACGTACAGCGTCAGCAGGCACTTGATGAAATCGAAAAGACATACGGTCTCACAACAATTCCTGATTCCAACGTACAGGAATTACCAGCAGACAGTGAGCTCACTAGTGACATTCCGGTAGACAGTGAGTACATCGACTTGGTACACTTGAAGGTGCGGTCTTTGGAAGAGCTTCAGTTAGAAAAGTTCACCAATCTGGAGAGTCTCAATTTGAGAGACAACTTAATCATCAGCTTGAATGCTTTGAAAGTACTTGATGAACGTTGTAAGGCCAAAATGGAGGAGCTTGATTTTTACGACAATAGGATCAAACACATTTCTAAACATGTGAACAAGTTCCCGAATTTGAAATTGCTAGATTTGAGTTTCAACAACATCAAGCACATCAAGCACGTGGACCAGCTTACCGAGCTCCGCCAGCTATTTTTTGTTCAAAATAGGATCACCAAGATTGAGAATATTGAGACGCTTGTGGAGCTTGAGAATTTAGAGTTTGGTGGTAACAAGATTGAAATCATTGAAAACTTGGACACCCTAGTTAACCTCAAGCAGCTTTGGCTCGGACAAAACAGGATCTCCACACTTCAGAACTTGCATGCCTTGCGCAATCTTAGGGTCCTTTCCATTCAGTCTAACCGGATCACCAAAATCGAGGGTCTTGATAATCTCCAAGCGCTTGAAGAGCTCTATCTTTCACACAACAAAATCACCAAAATAGAAGGCCTGTCGAATCTACGCAATCTGCACACATTAGACCTCACGGGTAACCAGATTCAAAGCATTGAGGGTCTCGACACCCTTTCAGAGTTAACAGATCTTTGGTTCTCCTACAATAAGGTGGATAATTTTGAAAACATCAGAAAAGGTCTTGTTAGCAACGCAAAGCTTGAAACAGTGTACTTTGAAGGCAATCCCGTCCAGCTACAAAATCCTGCCATGTATCGTACTAAGCTCAAGCTTGCTCTTGGTCCTTCGCTTGTTAAAATCGATGCTCTATACTTGAACTCCAACAAAATGCTTATGTAAGCTACCCGGAGGGCTTCGGAGTTCGCTGTGCGGAGCAGCGTCATCACAGTATGGGAAAAAAATTTAGGTATAAAAAGAGAGAGAAGGACAAGTTTTACAACAGAGGTGGGTTGATAGCAGGTGCAAGAAAGCAGAAGATTACAGAAGCTAAGTGCAATTGCATAGTAATCCACATTCTTTAGATAAGTTTTGAATTTGTATCGATATATAGGTATACAACTCGTAAGAAGAAAGAAACAATATAGTACTGAAACAAAGAATAGGATAGAAAATGATTAATGGTGCAAGGATCCATAGATCCGGCAGGCTGATTCAAGGGGCCGTGCGACTCAATAGCACATCATCGATATCTAGATTCCAGCACGTGAAAGCCGCTCCAGCGGATCCAATTTTGTCATTGACGTCTACGTACCAAGCCGACGCCAATCCAAACAAGATCAACTTGGGAGTCGGCGCGTACAGGGACTCGCAAGGTCTTCCATGGATTTTACCGTCTGTGAAAGAAGCAAGTGAAAGGGTGCATCAAGCACTAATGACCAACAAAGTGAACTACGAATACACGCCGATTTTGGGTTCGAAGTCGTACCGAGACACTGTGCAGCAGTTCATATTCAAGCACCGTACAATGAAAACGAGTTCAGAGTTGGTAGAACAGGGCCGAGTACTCACAATGCAAGGTCTCTCTGGTACGGGATCTCTTAGAGTCATAGGAGAGTTTTTAGCCAAGTTTAGTGACAACTTCGAAATCAAAGTGCCAGATCCAACGTGGGCAAATCACATTCAAATCTTTGAGAACTGCAACATTAAGGTAGGTAAGTACCGATACTACGACAGCAAATCCAAAGGACTCGATTTGGATGGATTTTTACAAGACCTGAAGGGCCTCAAGGAAGGCACTGGTGTTCTTCTTCACGTTTGCTGCCACAATCCCACTGGTGTGGACCCTACCATTGAGCAGTGGACGCAAATTATTGATGCCATTGTTGAGAGGCAGTTGATTCCGGTCTTGGACATGGCGTATCAGGGTTTTGGTTCAGGGTTAGAGGAAGACCTTCAAGTGATTGAGCTCTTTTCGCAAAGGGTGCTTTCAAACCAACTCGGCAACTTCCTTCTGGCACAGAGTTGGGCCAAGAATATGGGTCTCTACGGTGAGAGAGTCGGTTCGTTTTCGTTTGTCGGCGGTTCCAAATCGGAGTTAGATAACGTCGAGTCCCAGTTTAAACGCATTGCAAGGCCAATGTACTCGTCTCCACCATCAACTAGCGCCAGAATAGTGGAAACAGTTCTCAGCGATGCCAAGTTGAAGGGTCAATGGCTTGAAGACGTTGATGTCATGGCAGACAGATTGCGTGACATGCGTAGATTATTATTTGACGAATTGGACGCTCTGAACGTCAAGGGTCCAGGCTCTGGCCTCACAGGCTGGGAGCATCTCCTAGAGCAGCGCGGTATGTTCTGCTTCACTGGCCTCACGCCGCAGCAGGTGGACTCAATGATCGATCAAAGCGTCTACATGACCAAAAACGGCCGGATCTCCATTGCTGGAATTAACGAATCAAATGTTAAAACGCTAGCCAATGCTCTCTCCAACGCCATTGCTCTACATTAGTTTATAAAACTTTACTAATTTCTTCACCTCTGGCCTGAGCATCGCAAAACAATACGCATCTTTGATGTGTTAATGCAACGAAGGTTGTGGAGAGATCTTTCTCCAGATTTAAGTGGGAAAATTTTTTTGTGTAAGGCTCCCCCACTAAAATTACTTTAAATTAGAAAAGCAGGTGACACATCATCCCTTTTGCTAAGCTAATTGATATAAAAGAGTTGGTACAGCATTGTTTATTGTTTTTGTGTTAAAAGTCATCGCAATTAAAGAAGTTTTTAGTTTGTAAGCCCAATTCCATGACAGCATATAGAATCGAGAGTGTTCCTACAACACCATTTAAAGACCAGAAACCAGGGACTTCAGGATTAAGAAAGAGAACAAGTGTGTTCCAGTCCAAGAACTACACCGAAAACTTTCTTCAAGCCTTGTTCAACTCAATTCCGGAGGGCGCAGCGGGATCAACACTAGTTGTGGGAGGTGACGGACGCTACTATAACGACCACTTTGTGAATCTCATTGCCAAGATCGGAGCTGCCAATGGCGTCAAAAAGCTAATTATTGGCCACCACGGTATCCTGTCCACTCCAGCGGCCTCTCATATCATCAGAACATTTGGTCCCAACGGCGATGGTAAGGAGGTCACAGGTGGTATCATTCTCACCGCCTCCCATAATCCAGGTGGTGCTGACAATGATTGTGGTATCAAGTACAACTTGTCAAATGGTGGTCCGGCTCCGGAATCAGTCACCAATAAGATGTTTGAAAACTCATTAGGGTTAACTCACTACAAAATCATTCACAATTTACCAGAAGTGGATTTGACAACGGTGGGTGAGAAGTCATACGGACCGCTTATTGTGGAAATCATTCCTTCAACCGATGCCTATGTTGCTATGCTCAAATCTATCTTTGATTTCGGCCTTATCAAAGACTTTATCAGGTCTCATCCAAACTTTACCTTTTTGTTTGATGGTCTCAATGGTGTCACTGGACCTTACGGTAAGGATATCTTTGTTAAAGAATTAGGTTTACCTTTAGCTAGTATTCAAAATTACGTACCATTACAAGATTTCGGTGGTTTGCATCCTGACCCAAATTTAACTTATGCTAAGACCCTTGTCAGCAGAGTTGACTCTGAGCACATTGCTTTTGGTGCCGCCTCCGATGGTGATGGTGACAGAAATATGATCTATGGTGCCGGAGCTTTTGTATCTCCTGGTGATTCCGTTGCTATTATTGCTGAATATTCTGATTACATTCCTTATTTTATTAATAACGGCGTTCACGGTCTTGCAAGATCTATGCCAACATCTGGTGCCATTGATTTTGTTGCAAAGGCTAAAGGATTGAATTGTTATGAAGTTCCAACTGGTTGGAAATTCTTTTGTGCTCTTTTCGATGCTAAAAAGCTTTCCATTTGTGGTGAAGAGTCTTTTGGTACTGGTTCAGACCATATCAGAGAAAAAGATGGGTTATGGGCCATTGTTGCTTGGCTAAACGTTCTCGCTGGTTTTGCCAAGCAAAACCCTGATTTGGAACCAAGTATTGCTAACGTTCAGAATTTGTTTTGGAAAAAGTATGGAAGAACTTTCTTTACTCGTTACGACTACGAGAGTTGTGAATCATCCGCAGCCAACAAAGTTGTTGATTTGCTTCAATCTAAGGTAGACGATCCAACTTTTGTGGGTTCTCAAATAAACAATTTGAAGGTTATACAAGCTGAAAATTTCTCTTACACTGACTTAGATGGCTCTGTGTCAACTAAACAAGGCTTATTTGTCAAATTAGAAAATGGATTACGTTTTATCGTCAGATTATCTGGTACCGGCTCCTCTGGGGCCACCATTCGTTTGTATCTTGAGAAGCACTCTTCCGATTCTTCTGATGCTACTTTAGCATTAGGTGTTTCTGAATACCTGAAAGAGGATATTGCTAATGTTTTAGATTTCTTGAAATTCAAGGAATTTATTGGCAGAGAGGAGCCTGATGTTAGGACTTGATGTATTTTTCTTTTTCTGCCTATGTTGTTGACTTTTCACTGAAAGATTTCATTTTGTTTTTAATCCTTCAAAATTTCATTTTGAAAGTTATGTCTTCCTTATATTTGGCCCAATTGTTATATTCTAGTCGTGCATAAGTTTCCATATATTTTTGAAGCCTAATCATTGCTTGAAATCAAACGAAAATTATCTTTTGATACTAAATAACTTTAGATTACTTAAATATAATTTTTCTATTAAAATGCATACATATACATATGGTAAATGTAGTTAATAAAACACTGCCTTTTTCTTTAAAAAGAAAAAAATTGCTTAGGTAGTCCACAATCTTGCAACACCGTCTGCACCCGCTGAGAATAACCACGCCTCCCTTGGATGCCAAGTTATATCCAACACACCCAAATGGTTGGTAATCTTGTGACCTTGAAGTTTCTTCAAAGGAACTAGTAAAGGATTTGTAACAAGATCATCATAAACTGTTGCATGGAAAACATGGATTGAGCCATCGTCAGATGCGGAACAGAATAAAGGTAAACTGCCCTTATGAAAAGCTACAGATCTAACAGCTTGCTCATGATATCTTAAAGTCTTGTATGGTGTTGAAGACAGGTCCAAATCGTGCCATAAAACTCTCTTATCAAATGAACCGGCAATAATATGGTCACCACCTCTTGGATGAATATCAAGACAAGATAACCATCTAGCACCTGGAAGTAACTTTTTAGTAAGTTGCTGTGTTTGTAAGTTGTAGATCCTGATATACCTTTGAGACATAACGACCAGAATTGGTTTGGATGGATGAAATTTGGCATCCATAATGATACCTCTGGATTTACGAAATGGGGATTGTGATGCATGTTTTGACAATTGATGAATTAAGACGGATGTACGGTTACCACCGTTTGGTGATACTGTTAAAAAGTAGTCACCACGGCGGTGCCATGCCAATTTTTTGATTGTCGAAACGGAAACGTTTGAACCACGAGATGTTGTCAAAACTAACGAGATACCTCTCTTCGATTGATCAACAGTTGGCTTAAACCATTGAGCAGATTGCTTTTTAATATCATTGTTTTTGTTATTAGTTTTGGAGTTTCCATCTTCATCGTCAGATGCAACTTCTGAAAGGTTGGTTTTGTCACTGTTAGTTTTAGCATAACCAAAACCATCTTCAATAATTCTATGACCATTATTCTCAATTTCATAACCAAATATTGGTGGAATAATGATATATACAGAATCACTTGCAGCAACTGCCAATAAACCTGTTGATGCATCTGGATTCCATGTTACTGACTCAATATGATCTTCACTGTTCTCTTTGATATCTTCGATAATGGCAATACGGTAAACTTCTCTACCTGTAAGTACTTCCCAAATACGGACAGTACCATCGTCGGAACCTGTGGCTAACCAGTTACCAGATGGATGAACTGATAAGGTTCTAATCTTACCCTCATGACCTTCGTAAGTGGTTGAAGTTCTAATTGGAAAGGGACGGAGGTCTTTAGGTGATGGCAACTCAGGGATTAATGAGTCTGGATCAATATTTAACTTGTTTTTTCTGACACGAGGGGCCAAGTAAAGATCAAGGCATCTTTCAAACTTTTCTCTAATGTTTTCACTATAACCAGGAACCTTACGGAGAGATCCATATTTTTGAGGAACAAAGTTTCTTTCCCTTTCACTTGGTTCCATTTCTTCCCATGCTTTTTTCTCTTCCTCTGTCAAAAGATATTCTTCAGGTGGATTATAAGACTCATCATTTGTAGGTGGTGGTAACTTAGGTGCACGAAGAGTCATGACGTGATCGTTATTGAAATCATCGTCATTACCCTCCCAAAGGTTATAGTTTCGTTGTTCTTCTTCTTCAATTTTCTTTCTTTGATCAGGTGCAACAATTTTACCCTCTCTAATAGCTTTAACAATTTTCATTACACGTCTTGCTTCATGAACAGAAGGAACAAATCTTCTTTTTGGCTCAGGTGCTGCACTTAGTGGCATTTGCTCTTCATGTCTGGTGAACCAGTCAACTAGTGGCTCATACGGGTTTGAATCGTCTGCTGTGCTTTCATTCCTTTCAATCTTACGAATCAAATCTAATTCTTCGTCAGTCAAATTCAAAGCGGCACCGGAGTTCTTATCCACCAAACCGGTCCAACCTTCTGGTATGTCGATGCTCTCTAGCAACTGGTCTAAGGCAGAACCTTTAGCTGGACGCATGATTCTTTTACCATTGATATCATAACCAATGTGTGGATATTCGTCGTAGGCAGAAATTGCAATGTTACCAACTGTGTTTGCTTCTTCACGGTCACTATCATCGGATTCGTAAACTGGTTCAATTTCTGGCTTAATAATTCGCAACCTTCCATCTGCAAATGTAGTATGGATTTCGTCAGCCTTTGACAAAGCAGCATCTGACAAGGTCCTGATTTTGATACCGGAAAGCCTGTCAGTAATGGATTTAGAGTCGTCTGCTGGCTCTTCTTCAAAATCAGAGGAGTCAACGTCTTCTTCTTCTCCATCTTCTTCCGCTAAAAGTGCATTTAACTCAGCATCTGAATCTTCTTCTTCTTCTTCTTCTTCTTCTTCTTCTTCGTCTTCTTCCTCCTCCTCACTGCTTTCAGCATCAATTATACCATCAACTTCAAATTCTGGATCGCTTTCTTCCTCTTCTTCTCTTTCTAACTGGGTTCTCTTTTTGCTTTCCTTTGCAATCTGCCCAGTTGTTTCACTGGTGGCCTTCGCCTTCTTAGAATTCTTACCTACAGCTGTGTTTGCCATTGTGGTGAAATCTATAGATTATTAAAAGCTTTACATATTAAGAGTAAACCTGAAAAATTTTTTTTCAGACAAAAAATAAAATATTTTTTTATTCACCCAATTGGGAAGAGCTTTTCAAAAACTTTTTTCTATTAAATAATTTTACGTGTCGGATGTCGGTTGTCGGCACTTAAATACTTCCGATATCTCCGTTTTCATAAATCTGAAACGGTTAGGCACATATTGCTGATCTAAATACGTATAGTTATTATATTTGAAAATAATGGTCTAACTTCCAACTCCTATGGTGCATAAAAATCGTGGGCTTTGAGAGGCTTCAAAAATGTAAGTAAGTTTCCAGAAGACATTAGTTGTAGCGTGATATTTGAGTCTCCTCGTACCGACTTAATGTTCAACTTTTAGTCATACCACAAGGGCCTGCGCGGATTAACTTACGTGTGTCTACATTAAGATATGGTTTCGATAGTTGCGAGGCGGATCTTAATAACGAGTGCACTACTACATCACACTGATAAATTTTGAGTAGTCTATGCCTCTGTTGTCTACTGATAGTGACATCAAAAAATACATACACACTATAGCACACCGCATACTTAACAGCTCATCCGCATCTTTTTTGTTTACCATTCGTTTACTTTCAATTTGCTCATAATGCTGATTACCTGTCATAATTATCGTACGTCAGCAGTGGTGTACCAATGTTGCATTGAGGTAAAAAATTTTCGGATGTATTATGTACTTATAGGGAGCATGAGCACATTAAAGGGTCGTCCATTGATTCCTGCCAATTATTATTAAGGTTAAGTATATCTACCAGTTAAAAACCAGTACGGATATTTATATGTAATAAAAAATTTTAAAATAGTAACCTGGTGATTTATTTCTTAGTAGCAATGTTAATTGAAGGAGCATACAAAAAAAAAACAATGAACGTTGAAAGGTTTATAAAAGGACAATGCCTTGACGGTCAGTCTTACTGCGTTTTGAGCGTAATGGTGATAAGACTACATGGGATACTTTATATTTACTGCTTTATATAAAACCTTCATCCCGGAAACTCCTAAACCGGTTAGAGTTAGAGCCCAAAATCCACTCTTTGCTAATAAAAATGAACAATTGAAAGATAAAAATGAAAATCACCGCCACTGGTGGCAGGTGGGTAAAAGCAAGCATGGCGATGTTACAGATAATCATAATAGTGATAACGAGACAATCTTTTCTATCATAGACACAAATCAGAAAGCTGTTGATTGTTCAGCTCAAAACGCCGACAATAATGATGAGCAATGCGTCTCTGACCTAGCACGGAGCTACAGTGGTTCAACTTTAAACATCTCTATTAACTCTCAAGAATCCAAGAAAAAGGTGAAACTAAAAGAGTTAACAACAGAGACAGCAGAAACTATTGTTGACGAAGGTCAAGAAGAGAAACCACCATTTCTTGACCACCTGATCAGAAAATGTATTTCTCTTGCAGGTTCGGTTTATTCATTAATATTGGTTATAGTCATTGTTGTTGCATGGCTTGTTTGGGGTATAGTAACTAATGCTCCTGATAACTGGCAAATTGTGATGGAAGATGGTCAATCAATTCAAACATACGTCTGGGATACCTTTTTAATGAGACAACAATTAGACGATGCCCATAAGTTCCTAAAACTATATGGAAAACTTAGTAGCAGAACGTCTACTGTCAAGAAATTATTATATGAAGTCAAAAGAAGAAAGGAAAATGGGGAATATCTAGTTTCAAACAAAGCTGAAGTTGAAGACTTTGTAATTGATTCGTCCATGGATAGCGACGCTGAATCAGAAGTAGGGGTTGTTAATGAATTATCCTGGCTCGACAAGATATCAAACATTGTTTCGAAAGGACTTGGCTCTCTACCTGCCATCATTATTTTTTGGATTGGTATCTTTATTTGGATTGGTTGTGGTGCTCTCTACTCTCCAACAGGTAATGAACCTCCATTTACAGGTAAATATACTGGCGATAATCCAAAATATGGTAAATTCACAGATTCGTGGCAGATGTATATCAACACTGCTGTTGCATTAGAATTGCTTATTACATCCGTTTTCCTTGAGAACGTGAGATACAGAAACAGTATTTCCTCTGAACAGTACTTTGATTCTTTCATTGACTATGATACCAAGTTAGAGTTAAAATTGAGGAGTATTACTGGGTTTACTGATGACAATGAGCCTGTTGTAGTTCACCCATGCCCAAGACCAGGTGTTAAGAAATACATTTCCTTTTACGCAGGTGTTGTCGGTAACGGTTTAGGTCTTGTAATTTCGGCTGCTGTTTTTGGTGTCTGGATTGGTATTGGACACATGATGCAATGGAACAGTAACTGGTGGCTTATAATCGGTACTTACACTGGTCTTATTGGTTTCATTGATGGTTTTACCCTGAGAGAAATTTATTTCGATATTACATCATGGGAAGAGGATATGTTTGAAACAATTGTGGAAAGCTCACAAGAACTTTTAGATATTGCAGGTGTTGACTACTGCCTCAAAGATCAAACAAATGCTCCACCTACTGGAACAATATCAAGACTAAATCTGAGAATTTCTAAAGCCATTAACGGCGTTTGTTCAACTACATGGTCTGTTTTCTTTTCTGTTGCGGTTGTTCTGGGTTTGGTATTCTTGGGTTGTGGTTTGCACTGGTCATCAACTGCGCAATTGATTGCAAACACCCCGACTATGATTATAGAAGGTTTCTTCTTACTTATTTTGATTCAAGCACAAGAATGGTCCTACTCTAAAAGAACTAGACTTATTCAAGAATTAACTGTAAGTCGTAAAAAGGCCTTCGAGTATCTCGATGACACCATTATGTAAAAGAACTTTGTTATTTAGGTCCCTTTTTACGATAATTCAATTTTTCTTGTTATTACGGAAAAGTGCACTTTGTATGGAGTCATAGAATAAGTGACTCGATTCTCTTTTTCTTCTCACCATAACCATTCTAGTACTTTTATTCTATTATGACAAATTTCAAACGGAAAAAAGCCGTCGGCCTCGAGCTTATTTTTAGTTTTATATCAAAGCAGCTTGGCATCAATCGTGAAATTGCTAGCAAAAGAGTTAGGTTTTGAGCCTCGGCAACAAGCAATTTGAAATATAGATGAGAACTTAGTGACAATTTTGTTAATTTGTAAATTTTGCATAGGTGATAACCCTACTTCTTCAGTTTCTAAGTCTCATTTATCGTTCCTCGTTTTCAAGAGAACCCAGAAATTATATATTTGTTATTTGCAATTGCTACCAGCACTTAGCTCTGCTTTGTAATCGCAATAGCAAAAGCTTCTTACTTTGAAACCTTCTTACTTTGAAACTTCTTTTTTGAAACCTTCTTTTTTGAAAAGCTTCCCATAATATCCAATTGGAGAAATGCATAAACTCCGAACTGCAGCGCTTCTCAATAGCGTTTTTCCCCGTCACCCAAAACTCCGCCGTACATGGTCCCTTCACTAGAATGTCTAAAAGAAAAAGCTACAAAGATATGATGCTTGAATCAATATTCTGTTGTGGCATGTCATAGTCGCTAGTAGGATACGGTTTCTTAGGAAGCTTAGAACTCTATACACGTGCCATTTTGCTGATACCTTACGTGACCAGTTTTTTGTCTTCTCTTTTCTTCTTTTCCTTACGAGATAACTACAGCAAAGACAATTTAGAGACACGCAAGGGATAATAACCAAGCTTGTTGCCAATCGGAGGTTATAAGGATATTTTTTTGTTTTGATAATGCAGCTAGCAATCAGTTTCACGATCAACTATATAGAAATAATATTCATGCTTACCGTGGGGCATAGTTGGTTTCGCAACTATGGTTTTTCCTCTCTGTAAATAAAATGTGAAAGTTGGTATGCTTCTAAGAATCCATTTCAAAATATACTCCACCGGTTAGTCCATAAAGTATAGTTACACGTTATGGTTACTCAATTTCTTTGCATTGTTTTAACGATAACAAGTCTCTGAGCTCATGGTGGCTTCAACTGCATAAGCATGTTCTTATTGTTTTAAATCATGTATAACATATTTAGCACAATTACAAGTTGTGAAACTTAGTTTACACTATTATGTACATACAATAACTAACTGGTGGAAAATAGAAAATTCTTAAGGAACTAGTAAATTTATAAACGGTATATACTCTCTGCTGATCATAAGCCACCCTCTGCGAGTTAGCGTTTTATAAAGGTTCCGTGTGCGGTAGATTGTAACTGCCAAATTGAACAAAAAATATAATGAGCGGCCAGATAATACCGGATACATTGTACCTGCCTCTTTCAATAAAAGGGCCCTAGCACATCTGTATTTGCAGATTGATCATATGAATCTATGCATTAATTAGCATACTAATATACTTGCCAGATTTACCATTATAGCAACGATGTCATTCTGATTAGTCACTGTCTGCTTTTATAATATAAAGCCAAAACTATATGTGACCAACATGTGCTCCTCAGTAGCAAATAAAAGGTGGGCATCTGTGGTTGACTATGGGATTACGATCGCTATGCATTACTTTTGAGCCCCATTCTTGAAAAGGGAGATACCGGCAACTTATGGACACACAGGAAGAGGGAACAGTTTCCACTGCATCTCATTTAAGGCTTGGGCTTAATTTAGACTAAGCTTATATAATGAGAAGCAACGATATGACGCCCAAAGGCTAGTACTCTTTTCTCTTTATAAGTTACAGATGAAGGAAAATATTGTAACTAACTTTTACAAGACATTCATTCCGGAAACCCAAAAACCTGTCAGAGTTCAAGCTGTGAACCCTTTACTACCTGAGTCAAAAAAGGAGATTTTAGATAGAAACTCATCAAAAAAAGAATGGATATTTGGTAAGCCAACTATTCGTGAGTCATTTAAACACACAGACAGCTTTAATGTGGGTAGAAAACTAGAAGCTGAAAGAATCGATACTTTAGATGATAATGCAAAAAAGGGTGTTCTAGAAAGAAAATTTACCCAGAAAGAGTGGTATTTTGGCAATTCAACGAGTCGCTTTGCTCATGAAACGGAACCATTTTTTGTAAATCAGAAACAAAGATCTGAAAGCTTCTACACATTAGGTGAAGTGCCAAAAAGAAGTGCATTGGATAGGAGAGCCACTTCTAAGGAGTGGTTTTTTGGCACACCGATAGTTTGTCAATCTTATCATTATACAAAAAGTGATCGGAACAAAAGACCTGAAACTAAAAGTTTGGAGACTTCAAACAAAGTATTATTAAGTGCTAAAAACGGCAGTTTCACGGCACCGCATTTATCAAATGAAAATGTTTCTAAACACTCAATGTATCATGTTTATTCAGAAGATTTAGAGAAGTCAGTATCAAACAAAGAAGTAGAAGAAGAAACTTTTGATAATTTTGAAAATATTCTAGACGATGGTGAAAATGAAAAGGTCCCCTTTTTGGACGAACTGATTAGAAAAAGTATTGATATTACAGGTTCAGTTTATGCTTTAATCATCGTCACTCTTATTATAATAGCATGGGTGGTCTGGGTATTGTGGAGAATGCACCTGATGTTTGGCAAATTGCTATGCAAGATGGACAATCAATTCAAACTTACGTTTGAGATACATTTTTAATGAGACAACAACTAGATGATACTCACCAATTTCTTAAAGTTCAAGGACGACTCCAAAGTAGAACACTTACGCATAAACGACTATTAGCTGAATTTAAAACAAGAAAAGAAAGTGGCCATTTACTAGGTGGAAAAAATGAAGACAATTGCCATATTGCAAAATGTTCAAATGAAAGCAACTCTAATGAAGAAGTTGTTCAAAATCTAAGTACTTTTACCAAGTTTTCTGTATTTCTAGCCAAAATTTTAGGTTCTTTAGAAGCTATCACTATATATTGGATTGGTATATTCATATGGATTGGATGTGGTGCTATTGTAGGTACAACAGGTAATACACCCCCTTTTACTGGAAAGTATAGTGGTGACAATCCAGAGTACGGCACCTTTTCTAACAATTGGCAAATGTATATCAATACTGCCGTTGCCATTGAATTGCTCATTACTTCAGTCTTCCTTGAAAATGTTAGATTTACCAACACTGTCGCCTCTACAAAATATTTCAATTCATTTATTGAATATGATACAAAACTAGAATTGAAGTTGAGAGGATTGACAGGATATTTAGACGATAATGAGCATGTTATTGTTTATCCATGTCCAAGAACAGGAATCAAGAAGTACATCTCTTTTTATGCAGGTGTAGTAGGTAATGGTTTAGGGTTGTTGATTACCACTGTTGTTTTTGTTGCATGGCTTGCTGTTGGTAATTTGATGAACTGGAACGACAACTGGTGGCTCATTATTGGAACTTATACAGGCCTCATAGGTTTTATTGATGGTTTCATTCTTAGAGAGACATACTTTGACATGATCACTTACGAAGAAAAGATGTTTGGTAATATTATTGTTGAATCTCAAGAGCTTTTAAATATTGCTGGTCTTGAATACAATTTAAAAGAAGCAACAGTGTCCACACCAAAACGATACTTAGCTAGGTTGAACTTGAACTTGTCTAAATTTGTGAGTGACATTTGCTCTACAACATCTGCAGTAATTTTTTCTGTATTATTTGTTATTGGATTGATTATTATGGGATGTGTTATGCATTGGTCTGCAACAGCACAACTTATTGCGAACACACCAACTATGATTATTGAAGGTTTTTTTTTGCTAATTTTAATTCAAGCTGAGGATTGGGCTAATGCTAAGAGAACAAAGACAATTCAGGAACTGGTAGTAAGCCGAAGACTATTATTCCAATATATTGGTGGAGACGATGTCGAGCTATAGTTCTCATATCTTGTATAAGAATAACAATGTTCCTAAACTATAGATTTGTCAACGAACTGGCGTCAACAGATTTGGTTGGCCGCAAAGCGATGGCCTAAGTTAAATTTCTAGCTTTTTAAAATACTATGTCTTCAATGATTCTATTTAGTTCGTAATCATTCTTGTGACTACGTCTAGAGTAACTCAAATTGATCAGAATATCAGTCTCATGAGCAAATGCCGTGAAAAAAAATGTATTGCATCACAGATCTTATAATATATCACATAAGTATTTACTGAGAGCTTCAGTAATGGCAAACCCAGAGGGTAATTCTGATAGAAATAAAAACCAGGAACCATCTTTTATAAAAATTGCAGGACTAAGCAATATAAATGATAAAAGTAGTTATAAAAAACCATATTTGATTGATAAAGAACCAAACACAGAGCAGAGTGATGGAACTGGGTTAGATAAAAACAACAAAACAAATAACCAAGATTTGACAGCAGATTATACAGGCTCACAAGAAAATGATTATTCAGATTCTGACGTTGAGATTTCTGTGGGTACAACAAACTCGTCTACTATTTTGGAATCGCTAAAGAGTGAACAAGAGAAATTGGAATCAATGCTACAAAAGGCCGAAAGGCAACTCAAGATAGAACTACAAAGGCAGGAGAATTCTGTACTCAAAGAAACTGAGTCTGATAGTAAATCTGGACAAACTAACTTGAAAACTAAAGCTTTAGAAAGGACAAACGATGAACCTGGTGTTAATTACAGACATGTATCTAAGTTAAAATCAGTTTGCGAACAAGCCACTAATGAAAATCATGGAATAAATATTGTCTGTATATCCCAAGAAAAAACTCCAGATGGTGAAGTTTTGTCAAATGGAAATTTAGAATCAAATAATAAACCCGCCATATATCAACAGAAGAATATTACCACGTCCTCCGATGCACAAGCGCTACCAATAAATAAAACTCAAAAGGTTGAAGATATTGCTTCCCAAGAGGAAGCCACTTGTGAAATATCAGAAGGTGAAAAGGAAAGTGAACTTTTGAAACTAGCAAATATATCCAAAATACCAAAACTTAGATATGACAAAGTTAGTGTTCCAAAAAAAACACGTGTACGACACATGTATGAGATTTGTTCAAGTTATAACATTATACCATTGTTAACCCTAACATACGATATTAATGATTGGCTAAATCAACTACACCTTTTTCTTAGTTTAATGGGCTTTCCACACTTAGTTCGTAGCACATTAGAAACCATGAACAAAGAAGCAAAGTTTTCCTCTCTGTATTCTGAAGAGGCGGAATATTTGGTAACATTAGTATTAAGAAAATCAATCTTGGTAGAAGAATTGAGGATGCAAAGCAGCTTACTTACTGCTTCTGAGCAATTAGCTAATATAATTACTTATGTCACAGAAAATAAAGATAATCAGCTCAATAGCTCTCTGTATTTATGGCCAGGTCTTTCTTGCTCTGGAAGTGCTAGTGGCGGGTGGTCATTGAATGCTTTAATGGAAAGATATTTATCACTATGGAAGTTTGATGAGCCTCACGTGCTTGAATTCAAATCTGAGTTCTATGAGTGGTACGTTGGTTTAGAATACATTTTGTCGCAACTGGGGATGTCTTCACTTTTGAAACCAATTATCCATATGAGAAACCACAAAGTTCCCCTACAACCTTTGATAGATCCTTCAGCCGAATTCATCTTAAGAAATTATTGTCTAAGGACAGTTCGTGTTACCAAGCTAGATTCTGAATGGTGTGGCGAAAAAATGATTTACAAAGTTATCTATGACTGTGGGTTCATGGAGTCGACATTGCAAGTCAGATCGAAAATGTCTACACTAATGATAAAGAATGATGATTTTATTAGACTTCGGGAGGATTACTACTCTGCCATGATGCATGCCAGGTTTCTTGGTCTTACTTTTGAGCCACAAAAGATCTTTGGAATCATTTTGAAACGTTCGGCTAAAAAGTATCAGCATTATTCCAGGTCCTTTTTGGAGTCACATCCAGACCTGAACCTTGATCAGTTTATTGATTATCTTGAGTCTATTAACGAATTAGCAGTTGAAACAGGTGCACAGTTTGAACCTATGCCACCAAGAGCTCCTAGGAAAAGAGGAATCAAAAGAAAGGTTAGTTTCAAGGGAAACCCTTCAAAAAAGAATAAACAATAAAAAATCAGAAACCTTTGCTGAATAATCATGAAATTGTGTAATAAATAGCTTCAAAGTTTACAGTGGAGTAAACTGTTTCGCATTTGTATTTTTAGATCGTTGAGTCTTTGATAGTTTGGTACTTTGCTAACAAAGATATTTTGTTACGTCACATTGAGACATGAGCGATTTTTCTCAAATCTTGGCACATTCTTTTACTACTGTTACTAATAGTCTTTTGGCTTGAGGATACTGTTGCACCTTTAGTTACATATAATATTACACCAGAGCAATTTTTAAGTGAACGTTTTACTTTTAAAAGTATACCGATCCATCCGATTCATTTACCAAAGTCCTCTTTGCCTGTTATACAGTTCAAAACATGAAGAGACGATTATCGCTGAAGAGGTTAAGGCTAAGCTCTAAGTTTTCCAAGATATCACAGGGGCTGCCGTCGCCAACAAGTCCATCAGCATCCACAATCAAACTTTTAAAAGCTATTACAAACTCTGATACCAAGCAAGCACCTTCCTCTGTCGACATGCAAACAATAGCACGCGTTACCTTTGGAACCCAAAAATGCATGGAAGAACTACATAGTGCATTCTTAGAAAAGCTATCGTCAGATTCACAAATTATAGTATTGAAAACATTAGCTGTACTGATCTTTGTTTTCAAAACAGGTTCTGATGACTTTTATCATTTTTTCAAAGATCAGGGTAAGGGTATCTGGAAATTGAAATCACTTGTTAATTATTCTTCTGGTAAAAGTAACGATATATCTGAGAGCATCCGATCAAAGGCAAGTGAAGTCGTTCGATATTGCGAAGATTCAACCTATCTCAGTTTTAAAAAAGAAGAATTCAAAAAACTCAGAAGTTCTATTAGTCAACCTACACCCAGATCAAGTTTTGATACTAACAGGAATAGTTTATCAGATGGGCGTAGATCTCAAAGCATGGAAAGAAACGCACTATCTAGGGAAGAGATTTTGAAAGAACTGAAACTTGATGATAATCTAAAATCCCCTATCGAACCTGTCACTAGTTGGCAGGGTCGACTAAGACGACTTACAAATATCAACGAAGAAGATGAATAAATTTAATATATACAGCATTCACAACTAGTAAACAAACTTTTAATATGTAATATCGTGTTTTTTTTATAGAGATATGAAATAATTATCAATTTTTAATTTAAGCCATTTAATCTATTCTTTTAAGACTATAGCTATATATATAAAATCGGTTATGATTACGTGCTACCATGAAAGAAAGAAATATTGGATTCATTCAATGCTATTTTATTACATTTGAATTGCCCACACCAGAGCTGCTAGAGTTTTCACGAAAATAAACTTTTTTCTAAATTTCAATTTGTTCAACTTTATAGATATTTGGTAGATAAACAAGATGCATTCACTTGTTAACCGTTTTAACGCTACTTTGTCAATATTTGGTATGGCATTGTCATTGACAGCATTCGTATTGTCATACTTGTCCTATTCCACCCTTCAATCAGTGCCTAGCAATTATTTTGATAATACTGTGAAGTTCGAAGTAACTGATTTTAAGTTAGCCTCAAAAAGGCTTAGATCCTTGGGTGGTTCTGTCAATAAACCTAAAGAAAATGCTAAATTCAAGTTTGATCTTTCATTGAATCTTTCACCATTGGTCGATTCTAACACCAAACAAATATTTGCTTACATTTATGTCGATTTAGATGAACAAAGTGAGAGTCAACAACTGACAGGTGATCAACTTTTTGGTGCAGACAATGAAGCAGGAGTAGTCTCCAAAATTGGTACTAGAATACTCGGAGGTGGATTTCCAAACGTTAATAGTGAAAGTAAAATGGTTATTTGGGATCATATCTTTGAGGGTAACAATCCAACTCTAGCTTTGAAGGGAGCGAAATCCAAATATTCAATCTGGGATTATTCACCTGAATTAAATGGTCGTACTGGCCAATTTAAGTTAGCATACAATATACAACCTTGGATCGGGCCATTGCTTTTTGGTGAAATTGATTTAAATGAGTCTGTGACTTTACTTTGATGCATCGCTTTTTTTATTTTATAAAATGGTATAACCTTTAAAACAGCGTCATATCATCGTATATCCTTGATTTATATTTTAAGCTCTATTCATCCATTGCAAAGGATAATGTTTGTCTCCTTTTCTGACTACGACGGAACCATACTCCCCTGAATAAAGGATTCTTTTTGTTATATCCACGTGATTATACTGCTGAAAAGATGGTGACTCATCACATATAAGGACTACTTCGTAACCACACCCAGCAATGTCTAATAACTCCAATGAATCCGGTAATTCCTTGACTAATAAAATCAGATGACCCCTTGAATCAAAAACTTTGTTCCAGCAAAGACTTAGCTTCCTAACGCTAGCAGAAGACCAATCAATCTCTGACAAAAGGCGTTCCATTGGACCCTCTCCGGTCGGAAATGTATCAATCTCAAGTTCAATGATTGAATTCGGAACGATCCATTTTGTATCATCGATATCAGATCTGAATGATCCAAAATTCAATTTTAGCTTTTGAAGGTTTGGAGGCAGGCACTCTTGCAGGTAGCTGAGGAATAAGTGGAGTACTTTTATATTCATCATCTTTAACCTTGTAAAATTATTCCAGTTTAGCTTTCTGAAATCTGAAGTATTTGGACCCGGGTGACATACATATAACTGAGTAACTCTTTGATAATCAATACCAGAGGTAAAGTTTGTGGAATTTTCAACAAAAAACAAAAACACTTCGTACTGCAAAGATGATTTGTCTTTGTTATATTTGTGAAAATCAGATAACAATTTTAGTGACTTTTCAGGAAGAGAATTTGCCTCCAATGACAAATCGGACAGGCTTGGATAAGTCAAATGGCAATTTAATCTGAGATTTGCAGGTCTGTTATCTATTAATTCTATCAATTGGCTTACTAGGCGCTCATTTATTTCTTTGTCGTAGATGGAAATGTTGATTTCCATAACATTTCTCAGCCATTTTTCTTCCAAGAGTCTTTGAACATCTCCAACGCCTAACTGCATACCAATTTTGAGATTCACATGTGACAAGGCTCTTATGTTAGATTTGTAAAACTCTAAAGCACTGTTAGTTTCTAAAACCAATTCACTGGCAAAAGTAATGATTTTTTTAGCTTCTTGAATACCAGATGGATGATTTATTATTAATGATAAATTTTTTACCCCTATCATTTCAAATGTTTTCAGTAGCAAGTTACCTTCCTTTGCCTGTAGTGTTATTGTTCTCAGTCTAATATCGGAATGCTTTAATTTAATACAAATGGTGCCATAGTCGAGCATGTAATCAAATAATTCCACTATGTATTGCATGTACAAGAGATTTGTGGCATTGTCCATAAATTTACTTTGCATTGCAGTCAATCGCAAACATCTAATGCTGGTATCTTGATCATTGCTAGTTTCAACGGCTATGTTGGGTGACGAACCAAAATCTTCTTTGGGTTTCGAATAGTCCAGTAAAAAGTCTATGAGAGTTTGATAGGAGTTAGTTTTTATTGTTTCCTGTATGATAATATCGCATACCTCTAATGGTAGTTCATGAACAATTTTAAGAAAGTTGATTGGAATATGGTCCATTGCTTGAATTGTTCAATATAAAAAGGGGCAATGTATTAGAAGTAAATTATTGAATGAGGACAGCTATCTAACGCTAACTATTGATTCATGAAGTGAATGTATTTGAACTATAAGGGAGTTGGTTTCAAGGTTAGCTAGTTCTCAAAGTAACAGCTGTTATGTTTGTCAGATAAAAGATACAGTGGCTGATAACAGCGATAAAAAATATGTATACATATATTGCGGAGTTCAAGCTACTCCGATAAATACACCAGTTTCCTTGGACACAATAAAATTGTATTGTTCCCGATAATTTAAAAGCCAGATACCATTGACGGATTCATCTTCCAAGCTTTTCGAAAAGTCTGTCCAAGTTTTGGTTTTTTTATCATAGGCTGAAAAATAGGTACCATATTGAATCAAAGTGCTAAACTCATCAATTGAAATTGCACCCTCTGAGTTTTCTGGCTTTGTTAACACTGATTGAAAGTTTGCTTTCCTTAAATCGTAAACTCCAACCGCTGACAAATATTCCGTAACAAGTGAGTAGCCATTGGAAGCAAATTCAAGAGCTTTCACTTCGGTATCATCAGATGACAATGGAGTCATAGTCAACTTTATGTCTCTGGAAGATAAATCAACAATCTCTACCGCACCACCAGCAAGTGCCCTTGCAAAGAGTATACCATCTGGGTGTATAGCGCCAGCAGTAATGTTGACCTTCAAAATATCACTATAAACATGAACAACTCGACCTTCACACAATTGAAAAACAGCCATTTCTTTTTTCTTTAAAACAATAAATACATTCAATGAAGGATGTGGGATGATATCAACAAGTTCATCAGATTTTGTTTCTAACGGAATTTCAATTTGGTTGTCTTCCTCTTGTTTGAATAAGTTTAACAATGCTAAATCCAATGGTAAAGGATCTTCCTTTGACTTTTTTGAACGACGACCTTTTCTTTTCCTCTCAGATAAGGTAATCACATAAGGTGTGTTTGATAACCATAACGGAAATGCAGTGCTATCTTCATATTTGTACTTTGACTTTAGCTTGTTATCCACAAGTTCGAGCAGTTCGATTTGACCAGTGCTATGTTCTATCAATGCGCTTTCATGGGATCCATTTAAAACACATTTGGAAATGCCATATTTTATGCTTGAAACTTCTGCTCCAACATCTATTGATAGCTTATAGTCGCTAGTTTTTATAGGAGTTTTCGATCTATGTTGCTTATTCTCAATCTTATGCTTTGCAAAAAGAGTTTGCTGTTCTTGCTCTAGTGTAGCACTAAACTCTATAATTTTTGTTTGTGACTCTTGGTTGGTGGATTCCGAATTTGCTTCCAAATTTGTCTTTTCATCAGCTTCTATTGTTGGTGCATTTGTTGTTGTAGATGTAGAACTGCCAAGTTCGGCTAGTGCCTTCAGTAATTCGTCCCTCTCTTTTGAGATCTTTAGGGCAACTCTAACAGCTGCGTCTTGCTTGTAAAGAGCCAACGATAAGTCCTTTCGAGTTTGATCTAAATTGGTCCTTAATTGGAATAATTCCAAAGATAATGCGTCCCATGCATCTTGAAACGACTGCAACATAGTTGGGATGGAAGTTTGTTGTGTTATATTTAAGGCAGACATAGTTGACGGTGGTACTGTCGGTTTGATAGTTACAATATCGTCCAGTGTCATAGATTCTTTTGAAATTGGATCAATTCCATATGTATTAACATAAGTTTCTATAGCGTTTGCATCAAATATAAGATTCGACTTCAAAGACAACACCGGGTGCAAAGTCGGATTCTGTGAAATTGAACAAATAAACATAATGGATAACGTGTTAAGTGAAAGAAAACTCAGATCTCTGATTGTTGATACATTTCTATCAGAAACTTTTTTTTTCACTTTTTATGAGAGTAGCTCTAAAAGCATTTAGACTGCTTTATAATAAAAAATATTTATTAAATAATCCGTTGAGGAGTAGAAAAGAGTTATAAAAGAGAAAATTATTATATACAATAATGTTGGAATGCGAGGTTGTTTTAAAGCACCTAAGTTTATAATAATATTGGTATTTTGTGCGATATCTCATTAAATTGCCAATTTGGACTTTTATAGTGTTATTTTTGTATTGTCGACAGTTGATGTCTGATGTATGAATAATGTGTTGTTAACATCATTAGATAGAAGAAAGCTACTGTGTAAACGATTGAGCTAGTTCAAAAATTAACAATATGTGAAATTGAAAACCAGCATTTTTTGATTTTGCTTTTGTCTATTTGAATATATGCAGTGTACTTCATTTGATTATCCTAAAGGTTGTTGAAAAGGCTAAAAATTTTACCATCCTTTCTCATGTAATCATTATCAACAATGTTAACTAAGGCATAAGCGTTAACGATAGAGTCAATAAAGTTGGAAGATTCCTTGTAATCGTTAGCTTGTAGCAATTTTTCATCAGCACTATCAGGAATGCTTTCTTTATTTTGTGTGGAAGGAGTAGAAAAGATGACTTTGGACCATTTTTTGAAAATGGCATATAATTCATCTTTCCACGCTAAAAATGAGACCTTTTCAACAATAGTTGGTTGAGTAACTTCACTACCAGGGAAGCAACCCCAAGTAACCGCATTAATGACAGCCTGATCCTTGTCTGAGTTGGATTCGCAGAATCCTCCACTACCAGTAGCATAATAAGTTAAAGCTTTGTATCCTTCAGAATTGTTGATTGTGTCAATTCTTGATATCAGTTCATTAAGCTTGGAAATTGGGATAAGGAGTTCTAGATATTGCTTTTGATAAACGTAACCGTGTGCAGGGCCCCAACCAAAAACAGGGTCTGTACTTGGCTGGCCATTGACCATTGGTTGGGAGTTAACTGTGAGAAATCCGTTACTGTTCAATCTAATTAAATCTTCCTTAATGGTATCACTTTCACATGTGATCTTACTGTCTGACCATGGCAAACAGCTGATGTCGTCCTTTAGATACTTCACAATTAATTCACCTAACTGGTCGGCGTTCTTAGGAGTACCCCAGAGAGATAAAACCTTTGAAGGAGAATGGCGAATGATCTCGTGGTCGTAGTCAACGGAACCAAAGGCAGGGGAACGTGAATCACCCCAACGGCCGTTAGGGAATTCATCCCAGTTAGCAGTACGAGTAATGTAGGAGAATTTTCTGTTAGACCAGAAGATTGGCCTAATGTTTTCTTGTTCTCTGGATGGGTTGAGAGATTTTCTCCATGGTCTAAGTTCACCGTCTTTGTGGTGAGTGTGCTTGTCTTGCTTCTGGATTAGATTGAGTCTTTCTAAAATCATTGTGGAAGACTTTTCGAGGTTCATAGTGTACATGTGAAGATGATTACAGACACCAGATTGCAGCAAGGTGGTGCACAGTTCGGAGATGATCTTACAACCTTCTTCACGCACAGCAGCGTCGTCGTCTTTGATTGGTTCCAGTCTGTCAACAAACTCTTGTGGAATGGACACCTCGTTCCACTTAGCTCTCCTTAAAAAGGCCGAGTAGTTTGAAATTGGCATGATACCAGGGATCACAGGCATAGTAATACCCTGAGATCTGATCAGATGAACCCAGTCGATGAACTTGTTGACGTCGTAGAACATTTGCGTAACAATGAAGTCACCACCTGCGTCCTGCTTTTGCTTCAAGAACTGGATTGTGTTGTCGTCGTTTGGCTCCTCTGGATGGCCCTCTGGGTAGCCGGCGACACCAATGCAGAAGTGGTCGCCGTATCTGGCTCTGATGTGCTTGATCAGATCCTTGGCGTACTTGAAGTCACCAGTGGACTCAGACCCGTCTAGTGGAGGGTCCCCTCTAAGCGCAAGGATGTTCTGACATCCTGAGTTGTACGCTCTTTGCAGTGCTTCGTCAATAAGAGACAATGGCATGTTGGTGCATGTCAGATGCATGCATGTTTCCAACCCAAGTACAGTCGACGTAGTGTGCACCATATCCGATGTAAGTGTCGACAGTCTCCCTCCTGCGTTCCATGTGATGTCAATGAAAAGCGGATTCAAATGATACATTCTATCCATTCTGTCGTATAGGTTTTGCACACCTTGGGTAGTCTTTGGTGTGAAATACTCAAAGGAAAACGTAGCTGGCGCATTTTCCTCTGCATGTGCCTGTCCAAGTTTTTCTGTGATCTTCATTCTTTTACTGTCGATTACAGATCTCTAACTAACTTGTGCTCTTCTCTTCCTATCTAAAAGAAAACACTCTATGTTAAAAAGTTCCCGTCACTATATAAGCCAGTCTGAAAATTTTTTTTTTTAGTACTATTATCACATGAAAAATTTTAGGTTACAGCATGCGCCACGCCGGTTCAGGAGATGATCGGTTAACATGTGAAAAAAATTTTACCGAGCAGCTGCTGTGGCGCATTAGACAACAGCTCTTTTTGTCGTAAGCTCACCGGTTTGCGGCGCATGACAATTGTTTGAGGTGGCGCATTACCACAACATTTGTGTCGCGAAGCATGTGTGGCTGATGCAAATTTGTGGTGTGGCGCATTCCTTTTTTCTTGAACCGTTGAAAAAAAAAAAATTTTCCCTTTCTTCTATAAGGAAATAAAATAATATACAAAAAAATTTTTTTTTTCATTTCTAAACTTATAGTTGAACATCCTATTTAGCAAAAGGACATGACTAGGGCACAATTCAGAACCTTAGAAAGAGAAGAAAGGTTCAAGAATCCACCTAAGGACAAATCGGCATTCCCACTGCTTTATGAGGCGGTGAAACCACACGTAGGGTCGTTTGATGCGCTTACAGCAGGTGCTGATGGTGGACTACTGAATGTTGCAGTCAAGGATATCGGTAGTAAGACTATCTTTGACGTTGCAGACCCAAACAAGATTGGACCCAACAAGCTGAAAATTCGAGTGGATAATGTGCAGATCTCAAAGCCAGAAGTGCCATTGTTTGATAAACTGACCACCAACAGGAACACATACCCTTCAGAATGTAGAGAAAGACTGTCGACCTACAAAGGTAGAATGGCCATCAAACTAGCATGGTCCGTCAACGACGGAGAGGAAGAAACAGAAGTGAGAGACGTTGGTAGCTTGCCAATCATGGTTTCCTCTAACAAGTGCCATCTCAATGGCCTTTCGCCAAACGACCTTGTCGGTTTGAGAGAAGAATCTGACGAACTTGGTGGTTATTTCATCGTTAACGGTATTGAGAAGTTGATCAGAATGTTGATTGTTCAAAGAAGAAACCATCCAATGGCAATCATTAGACCATCCTTCGGTAACAGAGGTGCTGCTTACACTCCCTATGGTGTGCAAATTAGATCAGTAAGACCTGATCAGTCTTCCCAAACTAACGTATTACACTACTTATCTGACGGTAATGTCACTTTCAGATTTTCATGGAGAAAAAATGAATACTTGGTCCCTGTTGTCCTCATCTTGAAGGCGTTAGTTGAAACTTCGGACCGTGAAATCTTTGACGGTATCGTTGGTTCCGATGTTGAAAACTCCTTCTTGACCGATCGTTTGGAATTGCTTTTAAGAACCTTCAAATCTTTCAAAGTTAATAGTAATAAGGATGCGCTTTCATATTTAGGTAACAAATTTAGAATTGTGTTCGGTGCAAGTGCAGATCAAACTGATATAGAAGTTGGTGAAGAAGTCTTGCAACGAGTTGTTTTGGTTCACTTGAAAGAAAATAAAGATAAATTCAGAATGCTTCTCTTCATGATCAGAAAGTTATACTCGCTTGTTGCAGGTGAATGTTCTCCTGATTCTCCTGATGCCACTCAACATCAAGAAATTCTTCTTGGTGGTTTCTTGTATGGTATGATCATCAAGGAAAAGATTCAAGAGTACATTCAAAATGTTCAACTTCAAATTAGAGCAGATTTAAACAGAGGTATTGCTGTTAACTTCAATGATAGAAAATACATGTCAAGAGTCTTTTCAAGAATCAACGAAAACATTGGTACCAAACTTCAGTATTTTTTGTCAACTGGTAATTTAGTCTCTCAATCAGGTTTAGATTTACAACAAGTTTCAGGTTTCACTGTTGTTGCGGAAAAGATTAATTTCCATCGTTTCATTTCTCATTTCAGAATGGTTCACAGAGGTTCTTTCTTTGCCCAATTGAAAACAACTACTGTTCGTAAACTTCTTCCAGAATCTTGGGGTTTCCTTTGTCCTGTGCATACACCCGATGGTTCACCTTGTGGTTTGTTAAATCACTTGGCTCACAAATGTGAAATTAAAACTCAAGAATCCGATGTTTCTGCACTTCCTGCTTTACTATATCAGTTAGGTGTTCAACCTCCAAGTGTTGCATCTAATATTGCTGGTCCGAATTCATGTTGTGTTCAATTAGACGGTAAAATCATCGGTTACTGTACGCATGAACAAGGTGCAATAGTTGCTAATACTCTCAGATATTGGAAAGTTGAAGATTCTGAAAAATACAAGATTCCATTAGATTTAGAAATTGGTTATGTCCCACCATCAGGACATGGTCAATATCCAGGTCTTTACCTCTTTGGTGGGCGTGCCCGTATGATTAGACCAGTGAAATATCTACCTTTGGAAAAGAAAGATATTGTTGGTCCGTTTGAGCAAGTCTTCATGAATATTGCCGTTATTCCATCAGAAATTGAAAATAATGTTCATTCTCATGTGGAATTTGCTCCAACCAACATCCTTTCTATCTTGGCTAACTTGACCCCATTCTCAGATTTCAATCAATCTCCAAGAAATATGTACCAGTGTCAAATGGGTAAGCAAACAATGGGTACCCCTGGTGTAGCTCTTGTTCATAGATCTGATAACAAGTTGTACAGACTCCAATGTGGTCAAACACCAATTGTTAAAGCCAATTTGTACGACGAATATGGTATGGATAACTTCCCTAATGGTACTAATGCAGTTGTTGCTGTTATTTCATATACCGGTTACGATATGGATGATGCGATGATTATCAATAAGTCTGCCGATGAACGTGGATTTGCTTATGGTGTTGTCTATAAGGTTGAAAAGGTTGAACTTGAGGATAGAAAGGCCAGAGGCCAAGGCATTACCAAACATTTTGGTTTCGGTAATGATGAATATCCACAAGAATGGAAAAATTTCCTTGATGATGATGGACTTCCATTTATTGGTACTCATGTTGAAGAAGGTGATCCAATTTGTGCTTACTATGATGAAGTTCTCGGAAAAACTAAAATCAAAACCTATCATTCTTCAGAACCTGCATTTATTGAAGAAGTCAAGTTAATTGCCAATGAATCAGGTACTGATGAACTACAAAACCTCACTATCAAATACAGAATTACTCGTCAACCTCTTATTGGTGACAAGTTCTCGTCAAGACACGGCCAAAAGGGTGTGTGTTCTCGTAAGTGGCCTCAAATTGATATGCCATTCTCAGAAACTGGTATTCAACCAGATATTATCATTAATCCTCATGCATTTCCATCGCGTATGACTATTGGTATGTTTGTTGAATCTCTTGCTGGTAAATCTGGTGCTTTACATGGTATCGCTCAGGATGGCACGCCATGGAAATTTGCTGAATCTGATACCCCAGCAGATTACTTTGGTGAGCAACTTGCTGCTGCTGGATATAATTACCACGGTAACGAACCTCTATACTCAGGTGCCACAGGTGAAGAATTAAGAGCAGATATTTACATTGGTGTTGTCTACTATCAAAGATTGAGACACATGGTTAACGATAAATTCCAAGTCCGTTCCACTGGTCCTGTTAATACCCTCACAATGCAACCTGTTAAAGGTAGAAAAAGACACGGTGGTATTCGTGTTGGTGAAATGGAACGTGATGCCCTCATTGGTCATGGTACTTCATATCTTCTCCAAGATAGATTACTAAATTGTTCTGATTATACGCAAGCTTCAGTTTGTAAAGATTGTGGTGGTTTACTGAGTACTCAAATTTCTGCAGCCAGAATTGGTGGAGGTATCACCATTAGATGCAGACGTTGTGCTACTGAAACTCCAAGAGGCACTGCCGTTGCCAATGGTGATCTTTGGGAAGATGGTACCGGTAAGCAATATATTGGTGGTGGCAATACCGCTTTGGTCGCTATCCCATTCGTGTTGAAATACTTGGATAGTGAATTGTCAGCAATGGGTATCAAGATGAGATATAATGTTGAACCAAAATAAATAAATAAATAGAAAAAAATTAATAGGAATAATATAAATAAATTGAACATCCGCATTTTACTGATACAATATATGTTTAGCTATTTTACTGATATTCTAAGTTAGTTTGCTTTAAGCCTTAATTTTAATAAGACAAGTTATGAATATCTTCAAAATTTTGACCATACCGTAGAAATAAAAATTGTTACTAAATTTTCGGTTCTCGGATCAAGATTGAAGTCCTTTTCTGCTTGACAATAAAACCATGGCAAAGGGACCTCCTCCTCCATTGAAACCAAAGCCTAAGGTGCCTCCACCTATTGCTGTGAAGAAACCAAATGTTGCTATTATTGGATCCCCTTCTATCAAATATAATACTTCGAACACTGGTAATGAAGAACAGGCCATTTCTGAATTGGAAAATGATTTGAGAAATACCAATATATCACCTTCTACCATTGAAAATAAAGAAGCAGTAAGAGAGGAGCATAATGAAGTTGAATCAATTCTCTCAAAGCCTGACATTTCAACTTCAGTTGTTACTTCAGGAACTAATGGTATAGCAAATGTTAAAAGCAAGGAACCTTTCAGTGTTTCAGCAATCTCTAAATTCCCACCACCACCTAAACGTAACATCATTGATACTAAAATACACTCTAAACCAGAAGAAAGAGAATGTTTGATATCTGACAAAGCGAAGGGCCCGGCCGTTGAAAGTAAGGGTCCACAAAGATCAGTTAAAAGCTGTATAGACACCCCTCAAGGTCCAGCATCTATACGCAATGACACAAAGTTTGATAAAAATGTGGACAATGATGTGGATAGCGATGAAGAGGAAGAAAATAAACCACTACTACCAGCTAGACCAAGATCCAGTGAACGGAAGTTTGAACGAACAGTTAGGCACAAAGTTTTGGTTGATGAACCAGGTGAACCAAATGCCCCAAAATTACCTACTAGACCTTTGAGGCCACTCAAATCAGATTCCACTGACGATGATAATAGACCAAGCTTTTTGAGCCCAAAGAAACCCATCAAAACTGATCTAAAAAAGCTGCGTGAGTCGAATCTTGGGTTTGAAACTCTGGCTTTTGACAGAAGCAATATGGGCCCATCTAGGTCTGCAATTCAATCGCTAGGGGTTCATGCACCAACTACTCCGTCCAATTTCAGAGAAAACGACGAGGGATATGACAGTGACGAAGAAGTTAGTGAGTTTTCCTCTACAGATAGATCAGAATTTCCAGGTTTACATTCACCTCAAATGTTTGATTCAGCAAAACATGCGACAAAGGCTGGATATCATTCTGCTGTGGAAAAAACCACACCTTTGGCTAAACACGCAAAGCATAGTCTTAATAAATGGAAAGATAAAATTTCAAACAGCACGTCGAGTTTGCCGGAAGTTGATAACACAGGTGATGAATATTATCAATCAAGAGCAGCGAAAGCAAAGTCAGCTAGGTCCCAATCTCCATATAATTCAGCTTTCGCAAATGCTAACAATAGTAGTGAGGATGATGATGCATACAACCCAGATATAAGCATTGATGAAGACCGGCCACCCTTGCCAAAAAGAAAAAATGTTTATAGTAGACCTGCCAATTGTCCTCCACATTCGAATTTGATTGCAAAGGCTAAACGAGATCCTTTGAAGAAAGCAATTCCTGTTGTTCCACCAAAGCGTTTAGTTTTGTCCAATGACAATTTTACTAACGGTAACTCTCAAAGGTTGGTAACACCTCCTCCAGTGGTCTCCAGATCCACGCCACCTGTTGCTCCACCATCAAGAGGCAGTGTAGTTGCAAGTGTACATGAAAAACCATCCGCTCCGCCTCCCAGAACAAAATCTACAATACCTGTTGCTCCACCATCCAGAAAGATGAATGTTTCATCGACCGCTCCTACGAATACTACTTGGACAGAGCCTGAATTGGATTTGGAATTCCCATCATTATGGTTTGTCAATCCAAACGAACTAAAACTCCCTGAGTGTTTTAAAAGTCTTAATTACCAAATGAGTGCTGGGTTTGCTGCCAATAAAGAATTTAGAATTTACGTTTTACGTGGCAAAGATTTATCCACCATCAGATTGAAAATCACATGGAATAAAGATGGTGAAGAACCTCTTGCTACGTTGTCTCATGAATTAAAATTTATACCACCTCCATCGCCCACAAAGGATTTATTAATAAGCGGTCATGTCAAATACGGTGAACACGTCGCAAATTGGTGTGAAGTGAAGACAGGAAAAACTGTAGGTAACGGTGAGTGCTGGACATTAGCACACGATGCACTTGAAAAGGGGTGTGGAAAACATGCATTTGTTTCAAGTGGGTTAATACACGGCGCACTTTTATACACTGTTAAAGCAACAAGTGATGAGCCAACTGCTGTTATTCCAAGTATTACCGACGAAATCAAGAGAGGTGACATTATACAGTTTAGGTCTTGTTTTTTCAAGTATCCTACCTGTACGATGACTTATGGTGCACCTGATCATACTGCGGTTGCTGTGGATGTACGTGAAGGTTTCAAAACTGGAGTTTTTAAAGAACTATCAATTATTCAACAAAATTTTAATGGTGATAAAACTGTAAGTGAAGCCACAATTGATCTTGGAAGGCTGAAAGGTGGTGATATCAAAATTTACAGACCTGTTGACAGCGATTGGGTTACTGATTTGGGAGACTTTATCCTTTAAGTTTGTTTACTTAAAATTTATATTTCTAAAAACACTAAAACAAGGAATCAAACATTGAGTGTTGAGTGTTAGTTAAGCGGCTGTTGGGTACACAAGACTCCTTGTAGCCTCATTTAATATTTATCCTAAAAGCATACAGTTCTGATATGAAAGTACACAGTTGATGAGACAAAACGAGTTAAATATCCAAGCACATTAAATAGATAGTAGCAAGGGTGAATGGAAGCCAAGTTGTTTGAAATTGTAGAGATATGAAGAATAGGAAAATGTATTTTTATCAAAGTGGACAAAAAGCTGTAAATAAGACGTTGGAGTTATTTGAGGCTCTGATGTTGCTTTGTATAAAGCACATAATCACCATTAAGCACTCCAGATTTAATGTAGCTGGTTGTAATAGTATCTGAGATGCTGAATATCCTCACATTTATAAATAGTTTTGCAACTTTAAATAGCATTTGATTACAGAAAACAAAGGCATTGTTAGCTTATCTTAATTGGCCTAGAAACTTCAAAATCTTTGCCAAACATATTGATGGTAACATCTCTATGAACGTTGTTTTTTCCTTTTAGGAAATGTTATACCCAAGAGGCAAATTAGAATATGAACCGTAGTTCCGGTACTAGATTATCTAATATAGTCAGTAAAGAATTGACACAATGAGTAAAGTAGTTTGAAGGATACAGTTTCTCATTAAATATCAATTAAATGAGAGCTAATGTAGATAAGATGTTGATGTGCATTTTATGCATGAGCATAACTCTTATATAGGACACCTTGTTGTCTAATTAACATTTTAGGTAATTGTAAGTATTTAAATCAGGTGATCCAATTTGTATTGGGTTAAGATAATTGATAAGGTTTAACCTGATCATCAACTGGAGTCATAAAGCTTCAATTTATTCAACATAATTTTGTTGAAATAATAAGAGAAGACACTGAGGATATTTACTATGCCATTCTTAAAAAGAGATGTTCAAGACAATAAAGCTTCTTATTATTTATTAGATGATCTAGAATCTAATGTAATCTCTAATATAGAAGGCAGTCCCCACATTTTAATTTATATTAGTTAGTATACACTTTTTAATTAAGCAAACTAAATCGTTATTACCGCTATACGGAAATTGTAATAAATTTAATTCATAATTTGAGAATTTCAATCTTTATCTTTTCTTTGTAGATTGTTGTTGGGCATAGAATTTAACAAATCTTGCACTTTATCAAAATAGCTGCTATGTTTTTTTATTTATTACTGCACTAGGAACACACTGTAACTCTCAAATTTTGATTTCTAGTACAAAGCACTATTATTTAATCAGAAAACTATGTGGTCCAGATGCTTGAACTAACCTGAAACAATACAAATTCAATTTAATCTTTTGCTACAAATTATATGTCGTAAACATAGATCTTTTTTTTTTAAAGAAAAAGATTAGGGAATACTGGTTCTCGAAATAAATGAGATATAAAACAAGCAGCCCAATAGGTTGTTTATAAATATTGCTTTTAAATTTAGAAGACTTGCATAAGCTGAAATTCACTTTTTTGATGAAACGAAGCTTAGTCTGAGCCAAAATGTATATATTTTTTTATCACTTTCCACCAAATTTGGAATCACTGGTTCGAATCTGTATCTGACGCGTTAAGTTTTTGAAAATTAGTTAACGTGTAACACCTAGTAAGTGAAATATTCTTTACTAACATATATACCCCTTAGAAGCACTCAATGTCTCTATCACAGTCACAAAAGCTGTCTGAGATGCCACCATTACCAATTCTTCCCAACATTAAAGTTGGGAATACCATTGGTCATGGAGGTTTTGGAATCGTAAAGTTAGGTCAGGTGACGACGCCAAATGGATCTAAGAAAGGATCGGTTTATGTTGCTATCAAATACATATATTTACCAATGGCAAAGGAAAAAGGTATTAGCATTGATGACATAGCAAAGGAAGCTTACATCCAAAAGGCCGTTTCCAAACATCCTAATGTCATAAAAATGCTTGATTTTTCGTTCAAAGAACCATGGACCTGGCTTGTACTTGAGCTGGGACAACAAGGTGAGTTGTTTGAGAAGATAGAACCGGATATTGGCGTTGACGTTGGTGTTGCACATTTTTACTTTACACAATTGATAAACGCTGTGGGTTACCTTCACAGTAAAGGTGTTGCACACCGTGACATCAAACCTGAGAATTTGATTCTGGATAAAGAAGGCGATCTAAAGATCACTGACTTTGGTTTGGCAACGGTTTTCAAGAAAACTAATGGTCCCAAGAAGCTAAGCAAAGAAATGTGTGGTTCTCCCCCTTATGTTGCACCTGAAATTGTAGAGGGATCATATGATGCCGAAATGGCTGACATCTGGTCTTGTGGTATTGTGCTATACGTTTTACTGACAGGAAAAATAGCATGGGAGATGCCTTCCATTGAAACTGATCAAGACTACGCAGATTTCGTTCATCAAAAGGGTACCATCTTGAGTGGAGGCTGGAGTAAACTGGATTTATCTGCATTGTCCATGCTTCGTAAAATTTTGAACCCAGATGTCTGCAAAAGAGCTAAAATTGAAGATATCAAAGACTCTAATTGGATGAAGAAAGATTATGGGTTACTCAACGAAAATGGACTCTGCAAAAATACCAAAAAGCTGGCTGCACGGTTAATGGTTAATCTATACATCAATTTATCAGATACTGAATTTGAAAAGGCAACTCAGTACTCTCAAGCTAGAGAAAGTGGTAAACGAGAAATAGATACACAGCCAGCAATGAATTTTGTGGACGATTTAGAGGATGCAAAAGTCTATGTTGACCACTATGCCATGTCGCAAATTGAATATTCTTCAACTACTAAACGACGCAAGCTAAAAAATAGTAACGGTGGTCTATACCAAAGAGAATTGGCTCTTATTGCCATGGATCCCGCGATACTACAGTTTTGTAAACAAGAGTCATTAAATATGGAAGAACGAGAAAAAATGATAGACCAAGAGCTGGAACAACATACAAGAGAGTTGAGAAGAAACCCTGAATTATATGCGGATAGAATGACACGTTTCTTTTCTTTCTCTTCATTAGAGGATATAATGTCATTAATCACAGAAGTGTTGAAACAATTAAACATTTATGATGCAGATTTAGATCTTGAGATCAAATCCATAGCTTCTCAGGTGAAAAAGAATGAGACATATAACGGCATTGTTAGATTTCCTGTTAACTTCATTGATGATAACAATACTGCTTTAATTGGTGAAATCACAATTGGTAAAATGGCTGATAATTTAGAAGCCAAAAAAATTGAGTTTATTAGAAAGCTTGGTGATCCTTTAGAATGGCGACGTTTGTTTAAACGTGTGACAATCCTATGTAGAGATATTGTATACTATCCTGGTGAAAATTAATGTAACTTTTGGTGAAGCGATGGCTGCACTGTAAATTATGATTTTATTGGTAGAACAGTTTCTCCTTTTGAAAGATTACATTCACAATGTTGCGTCTAATTCTCCATCGTGGAAAAGACTCTCAAAGCTTTTTGTATCACTATTTTTAAGAATTATCTTTTCATATAAACAATTACTAAAAGTGCAATGCTGAGCAATTTATACAAAATTGTTCAAAGCATGCAACAGCATGAATAACAGTATGAAGTCTATCAAAATTTTAGCATAGAATGCCCCAGGTGGCCCATATAGAACCAGGTCCGGATACATTTAGTATTTTATTAACTACAGATAATCATGTGGGGTATATGGAATCTGACCCTATTAGAGGTGATGATTCATGGTTGACATTGGCAGAGATCATGAAGATTGCACAAGACGAAGATGTCGATATGATTGTTCAAGGTGGAGATCTATTTCATATCAATACGCCAAGTAAAAGGTCTTATTATAATACTATGCGAATATTGAGACAATATTGTTGGAATGGAAAGCCAATTGAGTATAGATTACTTTCCGATCCTGGAAATGCCATTGCAACGAAACATTTTGATTATCCAGCTGAATACGATAAAAACATTAATGTTGGCATGCCCATGTATGCAATCAGTGGGAATCATGATGATGCAACTGGTGATGCTATGTTGTCGCCTTTGGATTTGTTGGGAATCAGTGGACTCATTAATCATTTCGGTAAAGTACCTGATAACGAACAAATTCAGATATTTCCATTACTATTCAATAAAGGAAAGACTCACTTAGCATTATTTGGCTTGCCTAGTATTAGAGAGGAGCGGTTGATGAAAACAATGGCAAGTGGCAATATGGAATTTATGGAACCAGATAGCGATGAAGATATCCAGTGGTTTAATCTAATGTGTATCCATCAAAACCATGTACACAGACCTGGTGTGAAGGTTGTTGAGGAGACAAGTTTACCAACATTTTTAGATTTTGTGTTATGGGGTCATGAGCATGACTGTCACACTAGCTGTTCTCAAAATGATATCACAGGCACTCATATATTGCAAGCAGGATCGTCAATCGCTACATCTTTGAGCATGGGGGAAACATTACCAAAGCACGTTTTTCTTTTAAACATCAAAGAAAAAGACTTTTCGTTAAAACCAATCAAATTGAGAACTGTTAGGCCATTTGTTATGAAAGAAGTTGCGCTTAAGGATACTAGGATAAGTGCATCAAGCTCTAATAAAAGTGAGGTGTTGAATTTCTTAATTTTGCAGGTCGAGTTGATGATAAAAAGTGCTAACGACATGTGGCGAAATTCCAACAAAGATTTATTTGAAGAAGGGTTACTGACAGAGAACGATACTCCTTTACCTTTGATTCGTCTTAGAGTTGATTACAGTGGAGGTTACGAAGTTGAAAATCCGAGATATTTTTCCAATAGATTTGTTGGCAAAGTTGCAAATATTAACGACGTTGTAATCTACCACAAAAAGAATAAAAAGGCAGAATTACTCACATTAAACGATGGGGATTTGGAAAAAGGGGTACCCGTTGAAGAGGAGGCCGAAGATGAAGAAGATGGCAATTTGCAACATAAAAACAAGACATCAGATAACATTATTGAAATTATAAAGAAACAACTTCAAGAGAACGAGTTGATTATGCTAGACCGTGATAAGTTTGCAAAAACACTAAACCAGTACTTGTCAAATGATGACAAAAGTGTTATGCCTATGTTTTTAAAACAGGAAGAAGAAGAATATGTTGATTTAATGTCACAAATGACAATGGGCCAAGATTTTAACGAAGAATTGATATTGCAGAAGGGTGCCAACATGAAAAGTAAGTTCAAGGAATTGGTAAAGGAAGTAAGAGCACAGATTCAGAGATCTGATACCCAGAGTCATACCCAGAGTCATACCCAAAATGTTCCAGCAAAGCAGAATAAACCAATAGTTTTTAAAGGGAAACAGAAAACTGTTGTGAAGACAATGAAAAGTGAACCAGTTGTAGTTGAGAGTGATTCTGATGTTGCGGAAGAAGTCATTAAAGAAACGAAGAAAATGCCTAAATTGCCTAAACATGTCAAAAGCACACCTCAACCTGTTTATTCTTCCGACGATATGGATATAGATGTAGTACCAATACAGAAGCCACCACCAAGAGCTGCGAATCTTAACTCAATGTTTCTCAAAAAACGTAAATGACTTGTATAAACTATTTGTGTAATCGCTAAGCATTCTGTGTCTTTTGTAGATTCTAAAAAAAGTTTAGACCCGGTGAGTGTAATGGACGTACGTTCCTTCTTCAAGTTCAAAGATGGGATTCTTTAAAAACGTTAAAGAATTGATCTACAACATTACCACCAATGATCATTATGCTCAATATGAGGATAGTGCAACTCCTTCTGCATCCGGTTCTCCATTGAACAGGACCAGAAATTCCTCTCAAATAAATTTGGCACAAAACGCTTCTACAACGTCACTGACTGCCAACAATAGAGGCCCATACAAGCCTGGTTTACGTTCCAAGCTGAATAATGACTCACAAATTGAATTGAGAGACTATTCGCAAGGACACGTCATTGTTGACGTTGGCGAACTTTGGGACAAGCTTGATTCTTGGTTAGAGAGAGAGTTTCCAGAATTGGGTGACGACTTAGAAGACGGTGCCACCGGTAACGACTTGAATGCTTTTGAAGCTGATTTAAACATTGTTTTACCTTATGATTTCAGAGAATCCTATCAAATTCATGATGGTCAAGTTACTATGGGTAAAAGTAGAGGTTTGATTTATAGCTACCAGTTGTTAGACTTGGAAAGCATTGCCGCAGAAACCAACATTTGGAGAAAGATGCTTCACCTTCAAGATAGTCAGAAGCTTGATGTTTCAACAGGAAAACAAAGTTCATGTCCGCATGATTTTGTTCAAAATGTTTACTACAATCCTAACTGGATCCCAATTGTGAAGGATAACGTCGGAAATAATATTGGTTTGGATTTAGCACCAGGTCCAAAGGGTCAAGTTGGTCAAATCATTTTATTTGGCAGAGAATTCGATGTTAAATATGTTGTTGCCAATTCGTTTTCAGAGTTTTTAGATGACTTGTGCAAACAACTTGAAGATGGTAGATTTGAAATTACTGAAGATGAAGACTTGGTTTACGTTGACGTTGGAGGCAACACGGTTAACTTTTTTGATATTTTGAAGGGTCGATCCATTGCAAGAGCCAAACAGTTGGATCCAACATACAAAGTCGAGGAACCTCAAAAAGTGAAAGACTCTGACCTAGTTTTGCCAAAGAGAACTTCTAAGGATGTAAGAAAAGTTACGAAGACGGAACTAAAGGCTCCTCTGCTTCCAGAAGAAAATCTCATTTCCCCAGCTCTCGAAACAGGGAAGGACACAATGGAACCAGTTAGTGAAATTACTCCCCACAGGAACATTAGCAAAGAGCTAGTTGCTAATAATGATTCTTTTGTCATAGAAGAGGACGAAGAGGAGCATGAAGAAGTGCATCCTGAAAGAAGCGAAGAGGCGGAAGCGACAAAATCTATAATTGACAAACCAGTTGTCGAAAAGACAATTACAGAAACTGTTGACAAGCCAATTGAGGAGACCAAATCGGAAGCTGCAGATACTACTGAAATACCAGCCACAGAAACTAAAGAAGTTTTAGTTGCAGAAGACACGGAAATTCCGGCTACAGATGTTGTCGAACCAGTCGTGGGAGCCACTAACGCAGAAGAGTCTGAAGAAAAAGACGAAGAGGAAGCTGCTGAAGTTACTGAAGAAGTCGGCGAAGAAGCTGAGACCGACGACGGTACAAAGGAAACCACAGCGAAACCAGTTGGCAAAAAAAACAAATCCAAGAAGAAGAACAAGCGTAAAAACTGATATTCTAACCACCATTTTATTATATTGTATAGTGTAAAATTTCATTTTTTTTCATATAGAGGAAGAAAGTGCGGCAAAGATTGTTTCATTTATCAACAACTTGAACTGTTCTGTTGGAGACCTTTTGATTGTGATGTCTGAGGCCGCAAGTTCTACTCGTAACAATAATAACAGTCGTAACATCATAGCATCACATTATCAAATAGCCCAAAAGATAGGTGAAGGGTCGTTTGGTATAATTTTCAAGGGCTATGACTTACTAAGGTCGAACCAAGCGGTTGCAATTAAATTTGAGTCAAGGAAGTCAGAGGCACCTCAATTAAAGGATGAATTCAGAGCATATAAAATTTTGAATAGTTGTATCAACAGATACCTGAAATCTGGGGCTCAAGCTGATTCACCAACGAAATTTTTATCAATAAAGGGTATCCCAAAAGTCTACTATTTTGGTCAGGAAGGCTATTATAATATATTGATTATTCAACTGTTAGGGCCTTCATTAGAGGATTTGTTTGAATGGTGTGGGCGCAGATTCAGTGCACCAACTGTGGCCCGATTGGCAATTCAAATGATTGAAAGGATACAATTTCTTCACGAAAACAATTTAATCTACAGAGACATCAAGCCGGACAACTTTTTGATTGGTCCTACATCTGACGACAATACCATATACTTAGTCGACTATGGTATGGTGAAACAATATAGAGATCCTCATACATTGGCACATATACCATACAGAGAACGCAAATCTTTGAGTGGCACAGCCAGATACATGTCTATCAACACACATTTAGGAAGAGAGCAGTCACGACGGGATGACTTGGAATCCATGGGGCATGTGTTTGTTTACTTTTTAAAGGGTGAGTTACCATGGCAAGGACTCAAAGCTGCCACCAACAAGCTAAAATATGAAAAGATTGGAGAACGCAAACAAAAGACACCCGTTGACGAGCTGTGTAAAGGGCTACCGATTGAGCTGGCAGAGTATTTGAAGCGGGTGAGAGCATTGAAGTTTGAAGAGGAGCCGGACTATGAGGGTTACATTCAGCTTTTCCAGGCCATCTTGAATAGAGATCCCGGAGTGGTGGATTACGACTGGATGGCGCTCAACAACGGCGACGGATGGTCGTGGAACAAGAACAAGAAAATCAACCTGAACGGTTACGGATCTGGAGTCAACAAAAGGGAGGTGAGCGGTACGGCCAGAAAGATGTCATACCAAAGCCATAACAACAGTCAGAACATGCACCAACAGCATCAAAAGCAACCGCAGCACCAACAGCAGAAGCAATCCCCAGGCCAGCAGGGCAAGCCTGTCAACGAAAGGACGCGACTACTAGGCCAAGTGCCAAGCGATGCAGACGATGTCAAGTCTTCATGCTGGCAGTGGACTACTGGGTTCTGTAACTGTTGTATTAGCGGATGACAATTGTAATACTTAAATTTCTATGATTATATATACGACTAACAGAGGAAACCGCTATTCTAACATCACTCTCGTGCCCGACTGAGCCCGATTCAAATCCCATGGTGCTTATCATCCAGTTCGAAACCCGATTTTGCCTTGCGTGCCAACGGATATCGTACTAGTTTCTATTGTCGAAGTCAACTTCCCACGCGCTGCTCAGATCCCGCATTGTGTGCACTGCGAGATAAGAATTTTCCCACTGGGATCACTGCGAAATTCCACCGTGGTACTTACAGTTCGCTCGCTGCGAGAGAAAACCAAGGTAGAGTCACTGCGCTTAAGGCTCAGGATCAGAGATTAGGCGAAGTAAAAAAAAATTTTCACAGGTGGACTAGACGGGCATATAAATAGAGAGCGGTTGGAGCTAATAGGCGATTACTCATTATCACGTTTTTTCACCAAAGATACAAGCCAACAGACGTTTAGAGATGGAGTATCATATCAACACCAGAGTCGTTGAAGGCTGCCATACAGATTCCAATCATGCATCGGTCCCACCGATTTACGCTACCACCACTTTCCGGAACTCGTCAGTGGATAAGGAGACGGAGTATGACTACACACGTTCAGGTAACCCTACCAGAACCGCACTCCAGGACCAGTTGAAGGCCATCATTGGCAGCGAATATGCGTTGGCAGTGAACTCTGGTATGGCAGCACTCGATGTGATTGTGGCCAACTTGGGCCCTAACGACGAGATGATTGCTGGTCAAGATCTTTACGGTGGGTCAGACAGACTTCTACAGTTCGCTAAGAACAAACACCATGTTGCAGTGAAGCAGGTTGATACCACCAACTTGGCGCTCATGAAGAGAACCATCACATCCAAGACCAAGATGATCTTACTCGAGTCGCCAACGAACCCGCTGATCAACATCATCGACGTCAGAGCGCTGTGCGACCACGCTCACAACGTGAACCCAGACTGTATTGTCGTTTTTGATAACACCATGATGTCGCCTCTATTGATGTCTCCTCTAGACTTGGGGGTTGATATCCACTACGAGTCTGCCACCAAGTACCTCAATGGTCATCACGACATCATGGCCGGTGTTCTTGCCACCAACAGCAAGGCCTTGTACGACAAGTTGTTCTTTGTCATCAACGCCACCGGTTCCGGCTTAGCGCCTTTTGACTCTTGGTTGCTCTTGAGAGGTCTGAAGACCCTCTCCATCAGAGTCGAAAGACAGCAAGAAAACGCCTACAAGCTAGCCGAGTGGCTCCAACAGCAAGGCTACAAAGTGCGTTTCCCTGGCCTCAAATCGCATCCTCAATATGACCTCCATTGGAGCCAGGCCAGAGGTGCCGGTGCCGTCTTGAGTTTCGAAACTGAGTCTCTAGACATTTCTTGTGACATAGTCGATTTCACTAAGTTGTTTCACACTACAGTGTCCTTCGGTGCCGTCAACTCTTTGATCTCCGTTCCTGGTAAGATGTCCCACGCTTCCATCGATCCTAAGGTCAGAGCCGAAAGAAATTTCCCTGAAACCTTGATTCGTATTTGTGTTGGTATTGAAGATATCAGAGACTTGATCGCCGATTTAGGACAAGCCATCTCTAAAGCTAATGCTAAGGCTACCAGACAATCAAAGTTATAATTATTTGACTTTCTCTTCCTCTCTCCTTTAATTAGATTTTAACTTTACAAATTTGTGTATAAACCAATATGTGCATAATTTACTATCTTACTGTAGTCCCCTCATCTGCCATTGACCGATGGCGATGGATTCTAGCTATAATACCATTAAGAAAGACTATGATAGCCGGTATCCGGTATCCGGTATTGACAACCCACAAATTGTGAAAGCTTTGTCTGAGATCAAACCTCGGAGCCAGTATTTTACTTAGCCGTAAAGATATAGTATCTAGAACAGAAATGGATATAATAATCATACCACACCGAATTCAACAGCTTAATAATGTATTTACACGTTCAGTCTAGGTTATACATGTCCAGATTTGAAATGAAAGACAACTTTCCCAATTCTGTTGTATGTTCCTACTAATATTTGTCGTGGTGTATAGATGCTACTTTTTTTTTTTGGTGGGGGAAAAACAGAGCAGTCTAAGCCAATGAAATAAGAAATAATTTTGCTTTTTCAATTCATCAATTTGACACTAGTTTAATCGACAGTAAAGCAAGATGTTATCTCGTGTTAGCGTTAGACAGTTTTCACGTTCTCTATTGAGAAGGTCATCAATCATTTCCGTCCACAGAGACACACCACAAAACAATCAATCACAACATTTTGAGTTCAGCAAGGAGAACTTGAATAGAGCAGAGGCCATTATCAAGAAGTACCCACCTCAATATAAGAAGGGTGCATGTATGCCATTGCTTGACTTGGCTCAAAGGCAGTTGGGATTCACCTCTATTGCTGCTATGAACTACGTTGCCAAACTTTTAGATATGCCACCAATGAGGGTGTACGAAGTGGCTACATTTTACACAATGTACCAAAGAAAGCCAGTTGGTAAGTACCATGTTCAAGTGTGTACCACTACACCATGCCAGCTTTGTAACTCTGATCAAGTGATGGACACCATTGTGGCCAAATTAGGCATCAAGCCAGGACAAACAACTCCAGATGGCAAATTTAGTATCGAAGAGGTGGAATGCTTGGGTGCCTGCTCCAATGCTCCAATGATTCAAATCAACGATGACTATTACGAAGATCTACAAACCAAGGAAGAAGTCGAAAAGATTTTAGACGCCTTCGCAAAGGATCAACCACCAACTGCAGGTACTACCAGAAGACACGACTGTGAACCATTCACTGGTCCAAAGACCTTATTAGAGGAACCGCTCGATGTCAGAAAGATTACAAGAAGCGATCTTTAAAAGGAAAATTTATTCATTTCTTCCATTTTCTTAAATATTAACTTTCTCTCTCTTGTTCCCTATATATTCATTCATACTGGCTATAAAAGGCCATCTTTATTTATTATGTATTCATTTTAAACGTATATTGAAATCATACAGCTAGGCTAACTTTCATTCTCTCTCAAACTATATATCAAATAGACCGAAAAAAATAGGAAAAAAAGCCAAATATCAAATCACATTACTGAATGGATTTATCTACAATATCAAACATGAACAACGTCATAACATTATCAGATGTTGCAGTGATTATGGGACCCTTGATCACCACCCCCTTATTAACACCAAGAGAAGCAAACACTTTGACATTTCGAATAATTGAACTTTTAATGCAAAGTAAATGCGATTCACAATGTTTAAAACTACTTGCAAGATATTTATCGAAGACAGCGTACGAAGACCTAGTGAAAGAAAGAAATGTTAACCATTACTGCGGTTATCCATTATGCAGTCAACAATCAAACGATATCAAATTGAATAACGATAAAATTATCATAAAGTCATTAAAGCTATCAAGTTTTTATAAATCAAGCTACTGCTCAAAGGCACATTATCAATGCAGTGAGTTCTATCTAGCGCAATTAAGCGAAGAGGCATTATTCATGAGAACGAATTTAGATCTGAGTTGGTTCAACTCCGAATCTGTTGAAAGTAACATAAAATTACTAGACGATCATTTGGACAATGTCTTGGATAGATTATTGGATGTTTCAATTTGATCCAGTTTTGGGGATTTGAACTGGTGCTGATTTAGTAATCGTTTCAAATCTCCATTTTCTAAGATATCTGTATATGGACCTATTTGTAATTCCTTTTTTACCTGAAGTAAACGCTTTAAATTGGACTGAAATTTCACATGATTGGAATCAAACATTGGTTTTAGCGATTTTAGTATGACTCCCTGCTTAATATTGAACAACTTAATGATTTTATTGAGATCATTGATCTCAGCCTTCAACACCTTTTCACTTTCCTTGATGCTCCATAAATATTCGTCCTTTGAAGTATCCTGTAATTTGGCTAATTTAGCCATTTGGGCTTTTTGTGTATCTAGTTGATTCAGGTCGTTAATCAATCTATCATAATTTACTCTAACATCAGAGATCCATCTCATGGATTCTGTTCTTAAATCTCTATTCCAGGGTGTATTTATAACATATATCCAATTAGATGTTCCATTGATCCTCTTCATTCTGACACCTGAATCTAGTCTATTCAGTAATTTCCCTTTTAGTTTTTCCAAATATAAAGTCTGTTGCTTAAATTTGATCAAAGAGGGTAAAATCTCTTTAATATAATTGTTGTCCAACTCACTTTTATACGGTCTAAGTGGCAGCGTCCGTAGATATATTGGTATAGGTATCGATTTATTTTTGATAGTAGGGCTCTTTTCCTTGGTAATATTTTTGACGTAAAAGTTAGAATTGATTCTCTTCAACAACTCATCGTGGCATTTGCCTTCATCGTACGATTGACAAATAAGATCGTTAATTTTGTTAACTTCCACTATTTTGTTTTGGATTTGCAATCCATTTGTTAAGTCTTTATCTTTTCTGAATCGTTTCCTTAACTTTAAAGTTAACTGAAATTTATCCTTTTGTTTTAGTTTACTGTGGATTGAATTGCGTATTACTGTTCTGTAAAGCGATAAAACTAAGTGACGATGTCCATCTATTTCTCTCAACGGCAAAGGACACATTATTTTTATTTTCTATAGCATACTTACACTTTACATACAGATTTAAGTAAAAAAAAATTTACTCATGCTTTTGAAAGAAGTTTATCCAAACTTAACCACTATATTCGATGCTTGCAGCATAGTTCACAACAAACTTTATTATGCACAACTTAAGAGCAGTATTGGTTGTCCTCACTGTCCTTTTATTTTCAAAACAGAACTGATGCCTTTACACGTCATTAAAAAACCTCTCTTTAATTTTATAGTCACAAGATGGTTAGGCATCAGACACCAATATTCAAAGTTGATGTGTTGGTAACTTTGGTCTGAAAATAGCAGAAATCTTTTGCTGGTGGTTTTCGAGAACTGGCTTTTATTAGGAACGCTAAATGTCATTCAGAGCAACACTAATGACACCCTTGGAGTGTCCATTATACTGCCTAACAGTTTCATTAGTACTTAAATCCCATAACCTTACATAGTGATCTGAGCATGCTGTCACCAAATATGCACTATCAGCAGAAAATGCACAATCCCAAACCCAGCGCTGATGTGGTGCAGCTAATGTTGTTTCTAACTGCCAGTCATTACCAGTTGTACCCCACACCTTTGCAGTTCTATCCGATGAACATGTGGCAACGTGTCTGCAATCACTGGAAACAACAACCCTTGTCAACGGTTTCCCTTCAACACTTGACGCAACCCATTCTACATTTGGAGTTTCACTTTCCATGTCCCAGACCACTGCTCGACCTCTCAACGTCGCACCAACAGCAAAGGCTCCATCACTCGCCAATGAAACACTTTGGAACGGCTCTTCTTCTTGCTTGGGTAGCTGCATTGTCGCAACTGCCTTATTGTCACCAAGATCCCAAACAACCATCCGACCAGCTGCATCAACAGCAACCAATTCGCCCTGATTTGGGTGGACTGTTACTTCGTTAACAGCGTAGCCTCCCCCCTCTGGTCCGTGTGTCATCAATCGTTCAACATGACCCGTTCTAAGGTCCCAGACTCTCACAGTCGCATCCTCGCCACAAGAGGCGACCCATCGATGATCTTGTGGGAAACTGACACCAGTAACGTTGTCCGTATGTGATGTAAACTCAACTGCTAATACCCCCGTATCAACATCGTACACTCTAACGTGTCCACCACCACCAGCGGCAGCTAAATATCTCTTATCCTGTGTAATTGACAACCTATTGACCTGTGACTCTCCATGAGTCAGTGTCCTCGAACAAACTCCTGTAAGAGCTTCCCAAAACCGAATTGTGTGGTCATACCCAGCAGACGCCAATATAACACTCATAATTTGATACTTATATAATAAAGAATATATATGTGGATCTTCACCTGAAAAATGATATCCTGAGTGAGAGATCTAAACTTTTTGAATATACTATTGATTTATTAATCATTGAAGGACTAACGCACTATATCATTCAATAGGTTGCTATTCGTTTTCTACTACAAAATGGCATTTACCATATTCTGACCTTTGCTTGATTACTAACTGAGTCTTTTCGGAACATAAAACTAGCGGAGTTAATGTATTTATCACCGGTTTGAGATTTATTATATGGAATTAAGAGAACATACTAGCAGATCCGTTGACCGTTATGTGAGTCCACATTACGTGTTCGCAACGAGGTGTTATTGCTTATAAATTGGGTGTGCTCTCTCTAAATTAATACTTCAGCAAAAAATTGTTATTAGTCCAACAGAATATTTTTCAATTTACTATGTCTACCATTAAACACAAAGCTGCTGCCTTCAAAGAAGATGCAAATTTACAAGATTTAGTTTCTGTTATTGAAACTGAAACTCAAAAACCAAAAAGTGGTGAGATTCTCGTCAAGATTTATTCCTGTGCCGTCAATCCAAGTGACTGGAAGCATTTTGCAGCAAATGCTAGTGCTCCAGGTGTCATTCCTGGGTCAGATGGTTCAGGAGTTGTGGTTGAAGTTGGTCCGGATGTTGATAATTTTAAAGTTGGAGATCATGTTTCTTCACTTTCTCACGGTGGTGCAGCAAATGCCCCATTAGCAGGGTCATTTCAAGAATATGCCGTTTTTAAAGCTAATACTTCTTTCAAGTATCCACACTTGAGTCTTGGAGCAACAGAGGGAAATAAAATTGATTCTTTTGATAAAGCAGCGGCTGTCAACTTAGGTATTGCAACCGCAGGAGTTACCTTTGCTCATCAATTCAAGTGGACTTTTGACGATCCTCAATTGAAAAATGAATGGGTTCTTATTACAGGTGGTACAACAGCAACAGGATTTCTTGCTGTGCAGATTGCGAAAAAGGTTTATGGTGTTAATGTTATTACAACAGCGTCTCCAAAACATGCTGATTTGCTAAAATCACTTGGTGCCGATGTTGTCATTGACTATAAGTCTGAAAATGCGGTAAATGAAATAAAGACTGCAGCTCCTAAACTAAAATATTCTTTTGATTGTGTCAGTGCAGTGGAAACTTATAACCTTGCCAACGATTCTTTGAGTGATTCTAGGGAACATGCAGTACTCGATAATTTACTATTTTTGAACGAAAGCTGTCTTAAGAACGTCAAATCTAACGTTGAATTAACTAACACTTATGTTTATGTTGTTTGCAATGAAGATACAAATGCGATTGGAGCATATATTGAAGACTGGAAGGATATCATCAACACACATAATGTATTTTGGTCAAAATTAAATGAGTATATTCTCAATGGAACGATTAAAGCACAACCTTTGACTATTTTACCAAATGGACTTGATTCCGTTAACGAAGGTTTAAGAGAATTACAAGCAGGGGTTCATGCAACTAAATTAATCTTCAAAATAGTTAATTAGAACTAACTTCATGATTGATTTGCACCTACCATAATAATAGTAGATGAACTTTTTTACGTGACTGAATTTGATGAAATTAACTTTGATAAACGATATACTTTTATATATATATATATATGTACTACTATACATCCAATAATTGGCTCTATTATAATTATCCAGAGAACCTAATAAATCGTTCCTAATTGAATTAATGCATTGGACTGAGGTTAAAATTTTTATCAATTGATCGCACCCTCTTTTGTATTATATACAATATGAATTTAGCTATTGAAAGGGATTATCAATAGACATTGTTAATATTTAATTTAAAAATTAGCGTTGATGACGTTCTTTTGTTCTGGAGATAAGAATATTGGATAATCAATTTTGAAATTAACTATCAAATCACCGTAAGTACCAGGTTGTTTACTAATTGGCATACCTTGATTTGGGTATCTTTCTGTCGAGTTTGGCTGCGTTGGTGTTGATCTAGTAATGTTCAATTTACGCCCAGACAAAGTTGTGATCTCTTTGGTGAAACCTAAGAGTGATTCTTTGAAAGATATTTCAACAGTGGCAATCAAATCGTTATCTTTTCTAACAAACCTATCGTCTTTCTTTTCAGTGATAACAAATTTGATGGTTTGTCTAACACCGTTTTTGTAATCACCTTCATTAGGATATGTGAGCTTAGTACCTGCTTTCCAACCTCGCTTTAAGTTAATGGAGAATATCTTCGACTCACTTTCGCCTCTTGGACCTTTTCTATTGATCTTTAACTTTTTACCACCATTATATAGTTCTTCTAGAGAACATGGGGCATTCAACTCAATGACTTCAGCTTCAGGTTGCTTCTGTCTTGGCATTCCACCACCCATGCCACCAGGCATACCACCCATGCCGCCCATGCCGCCAGGCATGCTACCCATACCACCAAATGGTGAGCCGCCTCTGCCACCAGAACCACCAAAGAGATCTTCAAATCCACCAAATTGATTGAACATATTGAATGCATCATCTTGGGTAAACTGATGGTAGCCAGAACCACCTGTGTTGAAATGGAACCCGCCATTACCACCTGCACTTTGACCCCCACCATTGGCAAATGGGTTTTGAGGTGCGTTACCTCTAGCAGCATCTAAACCATACTGATCGTAAACCTCACGCTTTTCAGAATCACTGAGAATCTGGAATGCTTCACTAATCTCTTTGAACTTTTCAGCATCACCAGTTGGTTTATCCGGATGGTATTTCAAGGCCATCTTTCTGTATGCCTTCTTGATATCTGCATCACTTGCACTGGATGCAACACCAAGCAAATCATATAACTTTGTTTCTCTAACCATACTATTTTCTTAATAGATATCAAAAGAACTATCTTACGTTAAGGATGGGTCTTAACGTGGGACACTGTTCGTCTCTTATATAGTCACTTCACCTTTGCATATTTTTTCTAGAAGCTTCCAGAAAGAGCCTTTGCAGAATGATTACGTAACATTACGTAAGCTACTGTATCTTTACTTTGGCAAACAAGATAGAACAAAAGAAAAGTAATAGTTTCTTCATTTAACGGCATATATCATAAGGGTAGATAAGTAGTGCTATAAAGAATAGAGGTAATGAATGCAGTTTTCTTAATTTCTTAAATTTATTTATTATTATTGTTTGTTTGGTTATTTGATACCCAGAGAACAAATATTCAATTGACGCATCTGTGCCAACATCTGATCTATTTCAACATCCAATTGACCATTGGCATACTGATCTCTTGTAGCTGGATCCAGATATTGTTGAATCTGTGCAAGCCTAGCATAGCCTTCGGTACAAAACCTCAATTGAATCTTAACCAAGGCTTCAAAACTTGGATCGAAAAATGGAACTCTCAAGTCAATTAACTGTGGAATCTCAGTTTTCAACTGATTGTTCAAATCATCAAAGACCTCCTTGGTCAACTGCAATTCTCTTTCTGCTCTTGGCAATTTGGTGGCGTCTTTCGCTGGCTTGTCCACTAATCTACGAACTTTTGATTTGGCTTGTTCGTAATCGGTTTTCTTGTGTGATCTCTTTTTGATTGCCTCGTTAATCTCATTGAAATAGGTGCTAAATTTGGTGATTGGATCCAAAACAGTTTCTCTGAATGGCCCGTCTAGTTGTTTCACAGTTTCGGAGTCATATTCTTGAACAGCCTGTAAATACAAACCACCTACATTGGCAGTCCCAAGAGATCTTGCATCTTCGTAAAGATTGTTTATAGTTTCTCCCATACCAACTTGTGCTGCTGTGACGGCTCTCAATGAGTCAAGATAGCCCTTAGTCTCCTTTTGAAGCTCTTTACCTGCTTTCTCAAGGACCTTGTATCTTCTTTCTTCAATATCGTATTCTTTATCTGTAACTTTATCTGCGGCTTTCACCATTACAGCACCACCAGCACGGTTGACTGCTTTCTTAAACCCTTCCCAAGACATGTTTTTATTTGCTTCAATTGAAGTTGATTAATAATGAGGCGCCTACAAGTTGCCAAAAAAAATAGAGGCGAATAAATATCGAGAAGTTCAAGAATGCGGATATGATCATAATGTTTGAAGAATAGCGATAAATGGTACAAAGTCTAGGAAGACATTGAAGATGATTAAAGCTCAATTGAATATATTTTACTTCCATACTATCTTTTTTTAAAAAAAATCAAATTACTTTATATAACAAAACAGGAGAAACCAAATAAAAAATACATATGAAAAGATAGCTGTTGTTACAATTCTAACAAATGTAGACGATGAATATACCAACTCTTGATATCAATATATTTATATATATATCTATTAAGGAATGAATAAGGAAGAAGAGATATCTATTTTTTTTCCTTCTTTTCTTTCTTTTCCTTCTTCTCTTTTTTGTCTTTCTTTTCCTTCTTTTCCTTCTTTTCCTTCTTCTTCTTCTTTTCATCATTGTCACCTTCATCTTCAGCCTTTCTCTTCTTTTCCTTCTTTTCTTCCTTCTTTTCTTCCCTCTTTTCTTCCTTCTTTTCGTCAAAGAGAGATCCCTTGCTTTTTTGAATTTCTGGAGTCTTTAATTTATCTTCAGGAACGGCTGGAGCCTTGGCATCTTCGTTGGCAACATATTCCTTAGTCCATGATTCAGGTGTCTTTTCGTTTGGTCTACCATATTGATCTAATTTACCTTCAGACTTCATTTGCTTCTTCTTCATAGCAATTGGACCAAGACCCCATCTTCTTGGGTAAGTGTCTCTTTCCATAATACATCTCTTAACGTTAGCAACAATACCATGGTCACATGAAGTTAAATCAACAGTAGACATTTGTGCAATACCAATAGCAATAGCTTCACCCTTGGTAGTCATTAAAACAACTTCGTCATATAATTCAATACCATTTTCGTATCTAAGTAAACCAGGAATCATCAATTTGGCACCGTAACAAACAGCATTAACAGCGGAATCTTTGACAACAATTCTCTTGTAACCAACTAAAAGGGTTTCTAATGGCATGATGATTTTTCTCAAGTAGGATTCATCTCTAGAGTTGTCGTAGACCCATTGAGCATCAAGAACATCGTGAAGAGTAACCAAGTTATCGTTTTCACAAAGAGCACCAGATCTCACTCTCCTCAACTCTTGCATATGGCCACCAACACCAAGCAACATACCTAAATGGACACAAAGCGTTCTCATGTAGGTACCAGCTTCACATGATGCCCAGAAAACACCGAGACCTCTGTCATTATCAAATTCAAATAATTTGGAGTCGTAGATGGTTCTCACTCTCAGTTGTCTCTTGACAGCGGAAATTAATGGTGGTCTTTGGAAGAGAGCACCTGTCAAGTTTTCTAAAGCTTTACTGAGACCTGATTGCTCTTCAAGTGCAGAGTGTAATCTAACAATACAAACGTACTCCTTACCGGCACCTTGCTGAGACTTGACCAATCTGGTAGCTCTGTCGATACAGACAATCAAACAACCTGTAACCTTTGGATCCAAAGTACCTGAGTGACCTGTCTTTTCCACACGCAGAATTCTTTTGATCCATGCAACGACTTCGTGAGATGAAGGGTTTGATGGCTTATCGAGGTTAATGATACCTGACTTGACATATTGATCAATTGGACGTGAAAGTGGTGCACATCCTGCTGGAATTGGTGTGTAGTGTTGAGAACGAACCAAAAGCTGGTCGAAATTCTTTAACAAGAGGGGCCATTCAGAGGTATCAAGTGATGCACCCTCAGATGATGGTTTAATTGTAAAATCAGACATTTATATACAAATATTATATATATATCTATATATATATGCTTAAAGAGATCTTGTTTCTTTAGTATATAAGAATGAAAAATTTTTTTTTGGCTTTCTCTGCTAAAAATTTTTCAGTAGGCCCCAAAGTCAGAAAGGCGAGAGGAAGAGAAATTCAGTGATATGGAACAGTGGTAAACATGAGTCATAGTTAAGTGCACGAGATAAATTCAAGAGTAGGTTGCGTGGACTTGGATAAAGAAACGGATTCTAATGATACCAATCTTCAGTAAAATTGAAAAATATGAGTTATTAAATATTAGTTTAAACATCCTTTTTGGCTTCAATGACACTGGTATCGGGTGTCAGCACACCTACCGAGATTGATGGTGGTTCAGCTACTTGTACAGGCGTGGTAGGGACTATTGGCGACGATGGTGTTACTGGTTTGAAGAGGTCTGTCTCATCGATCTCACCTCCTTTGCGCTCAATAGCATTCTTGCGGTTGACAGTTAGTAGCCATGATAACGGTAAGTAGATCATCACGACAAAGAATCCCATAACCGAACCACATAGACAAGTCCATATTATATGAAAACTGATGGTTATGATACCTTCCAGTAGTAATTTGATGGATTTCAGTATTGACATTGAAAAGAATCACCTCCTTTCTAACACTGCCCTGTCGTTTCCAATCCAATGCAGTGAATTATAGCTATGTGTTGATATGATAACACCCAGTAATGTGCTTAAAATTTTAGTTTTGAAGGAAAATCGTTTTACGTAAGCACAAAGCTTAAAGGAGTTTAGTAGAAAATATGCCGTAGTGTAATGATAAGCTGATGCACGATGCAGTGGAGCATAAGGGCCACAAAAGAGTGTAATACTAGTGGTAAACCAAGAATGGTCTTTTCATCGTTCAAAATGAAAAGTTGAAGCGCAAACTATAACACTTTACTCCAAAGTTTCCTTTATTTTATATGTAGAATATTAAAACCTAATGAGAACCACCTTACTTAATAGCTAAAATGCAAAGTATTGAGCTTTGACTTAATGGTCAAAAGAGTTGAAAGTATGCCTATATAAGGATAAGGTTGAATAGCAATATAATTAAAGGTACTGGCAATTTTAAATAGAGGTGTGTAATACTAGAGTCTCAAACAATTTACCTGTTGCAAGCCAAATAAAATTCACTGTTCGAGAAGAAATTGACCTTCTTCACACATCAGGCAAGACGATTGTGATACTCATTCCGTTTGCTCAGCAAATGAATTTGTCAGCATCAAATAACTTCAGAAGGCCACCGGAAGTCAAACATTTGTTCATTATGTGGCCGCTTAGATTGAATATCTTAAGACAAGATAATAGTTTTTGGTTTGGTTATCTTTCCAAAATTTACTGAAAATTAGTTAGCTTGATCTTTAATGGCTTATACACTAGGTTTTCACAGTATGTAGTGCCATATAAAAGTAAACAAACATACATAACGGCGGCTAATATGAAGTGAAAGTAATGGTGGGCTGCTGTTCTTATTATACCACCTGCCGGAATCCATTTTCCCAATCAACTTGCTAGTCGCTTTTCTTGAGTAGTGAATCTTGTTTGTTGCACTCTTTTACAACCAGCAACATCAAGAAACATGCAGACACAGTAAAATCTCTTAGTTTTGTGTTAATTTTGGTTATATGGATCGTGGTACCATGACGAGTTGGGACCATGCAACCATTTGGACGCCATGAGCTTTCTTCCTTTGAACTGGCCATTGTCCATCATACACCAGTTTTGGCAAAACAAAATTTCAGCACTAATAAAGTTATATCATTGTGGGGCCTTTTTGTTTATTTGCCTGCCGAGTTGATCGTTGATTCAGTACTCGTAATAGTTTACAATTCATTACATTAATTTTAAACTTGAATTTTTGTGGGTTGGTTCATGAAATCACCAATAGGTAATTAAGCCATAAGTACGAGCTAGAAGTTTGTATTAAAACATGAACGAAGAAGCATCATCTATGATCAAGTTTGGTCAGTATAACTTGAATTAAGCAAATTTCTACAAATTCAAATTTTGTTGTTTTGAAGCCAACAAACGTTCCATTTTACCTAAAAATCCCTCTATTTACCCACTTGATTGCAACATACCTAAACTAAATCCACCATAGTGTCCAGATCGTAACATTTAAGTGAATTACAAACCCTCTTGACACATGTGCTTACGTAATTTATTGCTACGAAAATTTTTACTAGTGATAAAAAATCCAACAGTCCTATTTTGACTTATTTCCCTTCTCTTCTTCTTTCTTTAACTTCGAGTCCTATTTCTGCCCCGTCTCCAGTCAACACGGAGAATGGGTCCTGGTAAGGGACTAGATCAAATGCCGCAAACGACTTGATACCTCGTTTGCTTTTCTATATAACAATACATCACGGAATTGAGCTTGGTTTGATTCTGTTTTTTTGTTTTAGAATACATTTTGATAGTAGTGGGTAAAATGAATGTAACAAATGTAGCTTTGATTGTTTTCCTTAATAAATTAGCTCAAATATAGATATTTATACATAGATGTAGATATGATTATACGTATATGTAAAATTATTCTGGACGCAGGTCCGATCTTCTTGGTGCAACCAACGGGTGCAACTGGCAGAGGTAGGTAAATGCCCACATTAAAACCATCATGGCAATAGCAAGACAAACAGTGGACCTCCACACGGTTCTATCCTTTTGTGGTGCCACTTGCCAAAATATACTCCCAGCGATAAACGCCGTTATCATAACGCCAAGCACAATGTATCCAGACATCACAATTCAATTTCTCTTGCTGTATGTGTCAACTAAACAAATCAAACACAGAACCCAAGCACGTTTAGCTAATGCAATTAGTCTCAGGAGAAAGTTGTTTGTTAACGTGAACAAGAATAAAATTCCCTATTTTTTTCCACTGTTAAGTGAGATAGTGATGATTTCGTAATATAACAATCTTGCTAAAATGGTATCTAACAATGTGTTACATTGGCTTTATTCTGTTTTAAAACCCTCATATAATTACCCTGATCTTTGTTACCAAGACGTTGTTTTGATATTGCAGACTTTCCCCGACTTGAAACTCAAAACAGACATTTTCACCTATGAAAACGGCACGCAACAGTTGCTACTACAGGTGTACACAAATCCCATACCATCAAACAGGTCGCTTGTTGATTTGAAAGACAATTTCCAGCTAATTGCACATTTCCCACTGAATTACCCAAATATGGCTCCCATATTATACGTAAATCCATTAAATGGCTATCTTCTTTGTGAAAATGACTCAGTTACAAATGGTGGTCAGTTAATAACCAATACTTTACTACAATGGAACGAACGTTATGGCTCCGATACTAGTAACCAAAACATAGACCCAAAAGACAATCGGCTATTAGTATTATTTTTAGAGTTGTATCAGTTGCTAAGAAATACTGAGTTTGTTAGACAACCACCGCCAGTTCCACAGAAACCTAATATGATACCAAGCACTTATAACGATAATACTAATGTAATTGAAAGAAATGTACTTTCACCCCCACAATTACCTCTAAATCCAATTAGGAGGAATTTAATCGATCAAATACAATCCGAGCTCAATGTTAATCTATATATAAAGCTGAAAGATTTATCAAATTCTATATCTACAAATCAAGAACAAATTAAAGAGTTTGAATCAAACTTGAATCATGAAATTGATGAAATCAAAGCCAAAACTAATGAGATTGAAAATAAATCAACTGAGTTAAACCATGAGAAAAATAAGCTAAAAGATGCCATTAACGCAATCGACATTAAATTATCAAAGCCAATATCTGAATTACTTGAGTCCAGTAATATCAAGGAAAGGGAACTAATGATACTGAAATCAAAAATAAAATCTCAAAATGACTTGATCAAATTGCTAGAGTCGTTATTTCTTAATAAGAAAATTATTTTGGCTGATTACATTAATATGATTCGTTCAATTGGTTATAAACAAGCTCGTCTATTAAATGAAATTACTTAAATATTTATTTATTTATATTTCTCAATGAATTCAAGTAACTCCTTATCCCAGTGTAATGGGAATGCTAAATTGTCTCGCAAAACAACGTACTCACTATCACAATACTCTAACTTATCTCTAATTTCATCACTGTGCAAACCTTTGATTTTATTAATTTCGTTACTTGAATAATTACATCTACCTTTACCAAAAGCAACTGTTTTATCAGTTGATTTGAAACCTAATAACAAGTCAACACACTCCAATTGCTCAAAATTTCCATCAACTTTTAATACTCCAACAGGTAACAAACCTGCTCTATTACTTCTTGTAATAGCTAAAAAGCATCCATAATCAACAGTAATAGATCCCTTAGGTTTCAATCCATGTAACAACCAAAATTGTTTGTTCTTTATGTGATTTTGTGGCAGGCCAATAAATCTTGTGTGAACCGGTATATTCTTTGATACCATATTTTCAAATTCCTTTATATTCCAGTCATCAAAATTCAGTTCTTCCCTATTTGATGGTGAATAATTCAAAATTTTCAAAATACTTTCTGGAAAGTTTGAATTGCAAATGATTGTTGATGTACCACCATTAGTAGCTAAATCTGCTGCAATCAACTTAGTTTCCATACCACCTGTACCAATGCTTGTCCCAGCTCCCGATTTTGTGTTAACATCTAATTCATTCATGTCATCAACAATAGTAACTCTCTTAGCATTCACATTGTTTCTTGGATTGTCAGTATAAAGACAGTCAACATCTGTTAGTAAGATTAAATATGTCGCCGAAACCATACCACTCGTAATTGCACTCAAAGTGTCGTTATCACCAAATTTAATTTCTTGTGTTGAAATCGTGTCATTTTCATTAACAATTGGAACGACACCCATATCAAGTAGCTCCAGTAATGTATTTTGTGCATTCTGGAACTGAGTAAAGTTTAATATATCATTCCTTGTAATCAAAATCTGTGATGTTAACAAATTGCAGTGTTTGAACATATTATCCCACAATTTCATCAATTTTCCTTGTCCGATGGCAGCAAGGGCCTGCTTGGCAGCTAATTTCTTTGGCTTTTGTTTAATTTTCGTTTCAATAAGTCCCATTGCAATCGCTCCCGATGAAACTAAAACAACTCTGTATCCTTCTTGACGGAGATGAAAGACTACTTCCACCAATCTTGACATTGTAGCAATTTTTGCATGCTGTGTATCTGAGTCAACAATAGATGATGATCCGAGCTTAATGACTATCGTTCTATGCTCACTCATATCTGTATGTACAGTATTCAAATCAAATCTATTCTGAAAAAAAAAAAGAGTCACTGTATGAAAGAAACAAAACCTTAAATGTGTTCACCGTTTATCTGACAATTCACGAAGTAGTTTTTGTTAAGGTAATGTTTTACTCGATTTGACAAAATATTAAGGTTTACGATGTTTGATTTTATTGTTTTACGTCTTATTTATTGTGTTCTGTTTGTATATTAATTAACCGCAAGAAATGAATAAAGTTTGACTTAAAGATCTCTTCTTAAGGGAAAATGTTACAAGCAAAAATTGAATAACACCTACTTTGAATTTTAATTTAAAATATTTTCATGTTATTTCTAACTCCTTTATTACTGTTTTGGCTGTTAATCAACGATATTCAATATTTGTTACCTGAGTTTTCATGAGTTTTATTAACTTCCTATTTTTTCTCACCTTCGTCTTTTTCGATACTTTTTTTTTGGATCTGTATCATATCATTATCACTCTTTCCTTTGTTATACTCGTGAACAGAGTCTCCACTAGCATTACAATATCAACACAACATCAATGCGATTGATCACTCATGAAATTAAAACAGCGTCATTAAAAAATCCTACGTGGTCACACAAATTTGTCAATAATGTTCAAGGTGTGCTTTACTACTCTTTACCATTCTGCTTGATGACACCAGCTGAGAACTTTATCTTATCACTTTTCTTCCCACTAATTGTGATTTTAGTTTCTGTCGGCATGTGGAATTACGTTTTAAAGTATTTAATTAAGGGAATTGTCATCGGTTATCATCATGGGGTACGCTTATGGTTGGAATATAAACAAAATCAATAATGATCTTTCAAACGAATCTTATTTTCTCCTTTTCTTAAATACCTTTTTATGTTAATTTTATTCTTTTTCTTTTCTATTATACAGTTTATATTTAATTTAAAAGCATACTTTAGAAAGTCAACTGTTCACAAGAGTAATCCTTTTTTCCTTTAAAAGAGAACAGTTCCATTCAATTATAAATAAAATAATAATAGCTTTATATTATTTTAAAAACGATATATATGATAACCAAGTTAAATATGGTAATTGTTTTTGTGACTGTCATTTAGGTATATAATACATAGTAACCAATATGAAGTTATTATACTTTTTCGTTAGTTTGAGTTATTTACTTATTAAGTTAAATAACATTCAGTGTTCTCTTTAGTGCATCTTGTTGCTCCTCATTCAGAGTACTGAACAATGCTTGATATTTGACCTGTTCTTCAGATTCAGTTTTGACAACAAATGATTTGAAGGTTTCAAAAACATTGATATTTTCGAGAGCACTTTGTGAATATGGATCTTCGTCCAACTCATCTAGATCATCATAAAACTTGAACTGACCACTTTCAGTGAACTCAATATCGTCAATATTAAATTCTCCATTGTTTTCCCCATCAAAATCTTCGTTTTCATCATCATGATCTCCAATACTAAATGTTGCTTCGTTGCCTTGCCACTGTGCTTCAAATCCTGGTTCATATTCCTTTCTCTTCTTTTCTAAGTTTGCAATTGCTTGAGGTAGTTTAATGATTAGCTTTGATAGGTTAACACCAAGCGCAGGAACAATGGATGCAAGACCAATTTGATCCAATGACTCTATTGGGATATTCAAAATTGAAACAGTGGCTAAAATATTCAATTTGATATCAAAAACTCTTGTTAACTTGTCTGTTAATTTGAACCAAATTTCAAAAATAGTTTCAAGCAAATTCAATTCAATGATTTTATTCAATGAAGAACTAGGATCAATAACTACCGATGATAACAATACGTTGATAATTTGAATTTTGTTATTGTTTGAATTGTATGCTTGATCTTCGGTTAAAATATATTTAACAGACTCTTCAATTAAAGTTTTAACGTATTTTGAAGCTGATGTTTGATCAAGTGCTAAAACAAAGTATGTAGCCAATTCACACATTTGGCAAATGTCATTTGAGCCAATTTCTTCATCATCATCTTCATCCGGTGTAAACATTAGAATTTTCATTATTAATTGAATCATGGCCGTTTGTACTTCTTCGTTAGATTTAATCATTGCGGAACCATAAACCAAATAATTTTTAAGTGCTGGCAACGCGTCTTCTAAAAACAATGTTGTATCTTCTCTAATAAGCATTTTGATGAAGCCTGCAAATAATCTCCACATGTTATTTGACACACTTCTAGTTAAGAATAACGTATTTTCAATCAATTCACTGGCTTCAGCATAAAAGTCATCAATCGAATTTTCAAAAATGTATTCAATAACAGGGGAGTAATAAGGTTCCAAATTACCAATTGCATCAGCAGATTTTTCAAAATATAATAAAACTGTGATCATTGTGTTGATTATACCTAAAATTGCTGTTTGCTTATCACTCAAATCATCATAACCATTGAAATCGTCAACATCGGTATTCGAAGCATCTTTCATTTCCTCCAATAATCTCAAAACCTGTTCACTTAATTTTGCCATTAGATTTTCTGCAAATGGTTCTAGTTGATCTGAGAAGGATTCAACACATTCTTGCATAACCATTGGTACAATGTCACTATCAAATTTATTTGATAATTCCAAAAGTTGCTCCATTGATGGTACAATAATTTCCCCAAGGGCCTTTTTGAATTCATCAAACTTTAAAAAGGCTTGTAACGCTAATGCTGCTTCAATTTGAACAGGTAATTGATCAACCTCATTGAAAGATGTCATAACACCTCTGAACAGAACATTCATGTAATTTGGATCTTTATATTCTAAATCATCAAATTTTGATGAAACATTACACGCTCTTGCTCTCAAGAAAGGATATTTTGATTGAAAATTTGGAAAAATGAATGTTTGTAAAAAGGATTCCATTTCATTTACTAGAGGACATTTTGGACTAATTAATTTATGCGCAATTGGCCCTAAAATTCTCATTGCTGCCTCTTTATCTTTTGCTACTTCAATAGTTTCTTCTTTCTGGTTACATTCATTCAATTTTGCGTAAATAAACTCCATTAGCGGCTGCAATGTAGTTGTACCTCTCTTTTCAACTAGAGTAAATAAAAAGGCAATAACCGCATTTTCTGGCGATGATGAATCTTCAAATTGATCCAAGATAGTGTGGATATACTCCTCTGGTTCATTTTCAAATAATTCTAAGGTATCATCTGATGGTCTAAAGATATTGAACGTAACTTCGGAAATAAGTAAATTCAAGTGAGGTAAAACTAGTTCCCATGTATTCTTTTTAACACAGCATTGTTCAATAAATCCAATTATATAGTAGAGAGATCCTCTAGAAATCCATTGGCGACCTTGTCTCCACAATTGTAGTTTTTCAATATAAACTTGAAACAATTGTGGTAGAACAGATCCACTAAAAATTTGTAAAAATTCGTCATATTCGAATCTTTTTGAAAGTGATTTTGTACCATATCTTTCGTAAATTCTACTTAAATTATGGAATGCCCATTTTTGACATTTGACCCAGCTGGAATTGCTTCTTTCATCTTCTGGTAACTTGAAAACAGACGCTGGTAATTGCATATTAATTACGTCAACGTGAAAAGTTATCCAATCAACAATATTTTGATTTTCTTGGAGAATTAAAGGCAAATCCAGATAGGTAACAAATTTGTAACATTTTAATACCAATTTGACGATTTCTCCACCTTCATAGCTGTCAGTTGGATTACTAATAAACATTTTTGCCAAATGCAACAAACTTGGGAAATATTCGGAAATAATTGGATCTAGTTGAGTTTGTCTGACTTCGTTTTTCTTCCATCTAAATGATCTACATAGTTCGGTGAAACCCAAGATACCAATGTAGATTGACCTCAAATCGTTCGAATTAGAAAGCAATTTTAAGATAGTTTGAAGGAAATTAGTCCAATTATCTGGGTAATCATAGCTGACGATAACAGCCAATGCTGGAATTAATTGATTAGTTAGATTTCTTTCCAAATTAACCATAACAAACATGATCCTATCTCTAATGATAGGCTTTTCATCTTTGTCAATAGCCCCAATGTTCCATTCCCTAATGATTTTATTTTTAAAGTAAATGGAACATGCTTGTTTAACAATTGGTGAAACTTGTTCATTACCAAGGATATCTAAACAGGCACCCAAAAAACCCACTCCGGTTGCCGCTTGGCTTAATTGTTGCTCCGCATGTTTTCTAATATTGACATCCGCTTGTAATGTGGCCTGAAAGCAATCGTGAAGCCCATTTACATCCATATTGGTGTTCTTACTATGGAGTTTATGCTGATTGTACTCTTGATGATTTGATTCGTCTGTTAAAAATTTTTTTCTTCAAGTCTCCCAAAAAAATAAAGAATAACGGTCAAATTTGCTCAGTAATAATAACACTAGGTTTCCAAGTGCAGTGTCGCAAGTGCTGCTATGGTGTTCTAACACTAAACACCACAAAAAAAAGACAAGCAGGAGCAATTGTTTATTCCTCAAAAATTCCCCATGACTGCTCATTTTCATACGGACCTGGATCTTTCCAAAAATCGTCATATAGGGTAAAAAAGAAAACTTTGTCAGCAACAGACTCACTAATGCTTTTGATTGCTTGCAATTGCTGTAATTTTCCTGGTATACCATAATTACCATACTGAAGTCCACGTTTTGGCCAACCAGTTTCTGTTATTAAAACTTGTTTTTTGTTACACAGTGAATCCATTTCCTTGATAACTGATTGCAAGAAAGCACCAGACGCATTAGCACTAATATTACCGTCCCAATACGGATGGGAATTTACAGCAACAAAATCAGAGTATTGACAAAGCATTGGGTTGTTTTGATAGGCAGGTACAGTGTCGACATTGACGATAGGTCCAAACCAACCATTTTTGTTAAGCAGTGCCCTTGCTTGCGTCATTGCAGAGGCAACAGTAGTAAAATTGAACTGACCAGAGTTAATCCATTCGTTGCCAACGGAAACTGCGTAAACAGATTTCCAACCAGCTACAGTTTCATTGATCTGGGTAACCATTGAGTTGATGTCAGAAGCGATGCTGTCCATATTAAACAATCCGATGAACAGTTTCTGAGCTGGTTTGATTGTGGATAAAAGTACTGAAACACAGTTACAATCAGGAGCATATATACGTATTATCTCATATGACAACAACTTTTGAATATCTGCGATTATCTCAGTCTCTGTTTTGCACTTACCGTTTGATTGATATGGTGAGTACGTGATACCTTTACCCTTTAGGGCAAAGTACTGCACGCTATCTGATGGTATAATAGAGTCAGCGGTCGAAGTTTTGAATAATGTACCATTTGCTTCAGATAGGGGCCTTGTAGCTGTAATACTGGTTAGGAATTTGAAGTCCGAGCTTGACTCCGAATCAGTGGTTAATGTCAAAGGTTCTGGAGATCTGATAGTTGAACGTGAATCTAGCTCTGTATCGTTTAAAATATTATCAAAAGAAGTAATGTGTGTTGCATTTAGTACAGCACTACTCAAATATAAGCTAATGGCTGCCGAACTACTTTTGCTTATAGAACTGCTACTAGTCAAAAAATTCATAGTTCTTGAAGAGTTGCTTGATGTTAATTCCTCTGGATTTTCTTTGAGACTAGTTGAGCTCATACCATTTAGTGGTGCTGATAATATATTGCTATAGACAGTATTCAGGCGTGATGGAAGAAGAATACGGAGGTTGTCAACATTGACAGTTAGCCTTTGCTGCACTGGAGAAGCTTTTGGTATTGCGTCCAAGCTTATAGAAAGTTTGTTTTCTTTGTGCATCTTATCGTGTAAAATATGAGCACCTAATACCACTTTGATCACAATGATGAAGCCCAAAAGTTTATATAGATTAAAAACATTTATATTATACTGCATCGTGTTAATGATATGTTCAGTACTAAGGCAGTTCAGTTTGCTTGATGAATTTCACATTGTTGGTTTTTCGGGAGCTGATCTGAAATGAGCATTTTGTGATACACATATGAGACATTGAACCAACATTAACTACATGTATGAGGTAATAAACCATATACCAAAATACTTCAACTATCACATCAGTTAACTCTAACAAGAAGACGCAAGTTCTGATATTTTTTTATGATATGCTGAAGGCTAGCTTTGCTTCACAAATGATCAAAGGAGTGAGTTTCCTTTTTGCATTTTCCACTTCTGTCAACTTTTGTTTCACTTTTGACCATAGAAGCCTTCATAAGGTGTGCCATATACTATAATGTCGCAATTTGAAATGTAATCCATTTCCATCTTTAATAAATCATGTCTCTTCTCTTCATCAAAAATTTTCAGCTTTCCGATTTTTCACCTTATATAATCAAGATTGAAGTGCAAATGCAAGCGGTGAAGCTATTGAGACCGGGAAATCGTTTGATCAGAAGGTATTTTAACACATTTTATGATGGAACGGTGTCTTCACTAGCGTACGCAGATACGAGCGAGCACGCACTGGTTAAGGATATTGAGACGGTGCCGTTGGCGTTTGACAGGCACCAATCCCCAGCAACGGCAATAGATCCGCCTCTTTTGTTTCTACATGGTCTTTTTGGATCCAAGGCAAACAATAGGTCGATATCGAGGCAGCTTGCAAAGAAACTCAACCGAGATGTATACTGCTTGGATTTGAGAAATCATGGCGATTCTCCCCATAACCAAAGACACGATTACCCAGCGATGGCTGCAGACGTTGAAAGGTTTATAACAGAACATGAAGTCAAAAGACCCGTTGTGATTGGTCACTCGATGGGAGCCAAAGCGGCCATGGCACTTGTATTGCGTAATAAGGACATTTGCTCGGGTTTAATCTCTGTTGACAACGCTCCTATTGATTTCACCTTTGGCAGAGGTACTGGGTTCAGTAAATTTGGCGAGTATGTCAGACAACTTAAACGAATCGAGCAGAATACCCATTTAAAGTCGTTAAAAGAATGTGACATGGTGTTAGCAGCTGTTGAACCATCGCTTCCAATTAGACAGTTCTTGCTGACGAACTTGAAAAAACGAGATTCTAGCGGGTATTATTGCAGGGTGCCATTGGATATCATTGGTCCACAGCTAGATAATGTTAGTGGTTGGCCGTTTAACCACATAACCAGCAGATGGAACGGTGATACACTCTTCATTAGAGGAACGAAGAGTGGATACATTGCAGACGAATTTCTAGCCTCTCTTGGCCTATTTTTCCCTCGTTTTATCTTAGAAGATATAAACGCTGGCCACTGGGTTACCAGCGAGAAGCCACATGAAAGTATTGATGCTATTGTACGTTTTCTAGACAGATTGGAAGACGATGTACTGAGCATATGAGCATATCCGTGTCGGTTACCAAGCTCAAAGCGGAGTGGCAACTTTTTTTTCCCTTGTAAACCATTATACAACACTTAATTCATTTTAACGAACGTAAAAGATGTTGAGATTCACACAGAAGAGGCTCTTTTCAGTTTCCAGAGCAGCACTAGAAATCAAGGCAAAGCATGATGTTGTTGTGATTGGTGGTGGACCAGGTGGTTATGTTGCTGCAATTAAAGCTGCTCAATTAGGTTTCAATACCGCATGTATTGAAAAGAGAGGTGCCCTTGGTGGTACATGTTTGAACGTTGGTTGTATTCCATCTAAGGCACTTTTGAACAACTCACACTTGTACCATCAAGTGAAGCACGAGTCTGCTGCAAGAGGTATTGAAATCACCGGTGATGTGAAGCCAAATTTGGCCAACCTTATGAAGGCCAAGGACACCGCTGTTAAGCAATTGACCGGTGGTATTGAGATGTTGTTTAAGAAGAACGGTGTCACTTATTACAAGGGTACCGGATCCTTCATCGACGAACACAATTTAAAGGTGGACCCAATTGAAGGTGGTGAAGAAGCAACTCTTGAAGCTGCTAACATCATTGTGGCCACCGGTTCTGAGCCAACCCCATTCCCAGGTATTGAAGTTGACGAAGAAAGAATCGTTTCCTCAACTGGTGCTCTTGCGTTGAAGGAAATTCCTAAAAAGATGGTTATCATTGGTGGTGGTATCATCGGTTTGGAAATGGGTTCAGTCTGGTCTAGATTAGGATCCGAAGTCACTGTTCTTGAATACTTGCCAGCTATTGGTGGTGCTGGTATGGATGCCGAAGTCTCCAAGGCTACTCAAAAGTTTCTCACAAAGCAAGGTCTCAAGTTCAAGTTAGGCGCCAAGGTCACCAAGGGTGTCAGAGATGGCGAAACTGTTAACATTGAATTCGAAAACACTAAGACTGGAGCTACTGAAACTCTGGATGCTGATGTACTTCTAGTTGCTGTTGGCAGAAGACCATTTTCTCAAGGCCTGAACGCTGAAGCTATTGGCTTGGAATTCGACAAGAGAGGTAGAGTTGTCATTGATTCTGAATTTAAGACTAAGTTTTCTCACATTCAGTGTATTGGTGATGCTACATTTGGTCCTATGTTGGCTCACAAGGCCGAAGAAGAAGGTATCGCTGCTGTTGAGTACATCAAGCACGGTCACGGGCACGTTAACTACGGTAACATTCCGGCTGTTATGTACTCTCATCCGGAAGTCGCTTGGGCTGGTAGAACTGAAGAAGAATTGAAGGAAGCTGGTATCAAGTACAAAACCGGTAAGTTCCCATTCATTGCCAACTCTAGAGCTAAGACCAACATGGATACTGAAGGTTTTGTTAAGTTCATTGCTGACGCTGAAACCCAAAGAGTCCTTGGTGTTCACATCATCGGTCCAAATGCAGGTGAGATGATTGCTGAAGCCGGTTTGGCCATCGAGTATGGTGCCTCTTGTGAAGACATCTACAGAACTTGTCATGCACACCCAACTTTATCTGAAGCATTTAAGGAAGCTGCCATGGCTGTTTTTGACAAACCAGTTAACTTCTAAGTTTATATTTATCGTTGTCTATTTAAAATAAATCTCATATTCTTGTTACCCATTCTTTCATCACCATTTCTGCCGTTAACTTGAATCTAACATGGTGATGAAATTTGTACACTTTAAATTTTTATCAAATTTCCTCACGGGCGAGGAGATGATGACACTTGAGTTCTTCTAAAACAAGAGTTATGGAGATCATTGAGAGAGATGCTACAGAAGGCCATAGTGGTCAATCGATAGTGTTAAACTACAGAGAACAATCGATGGTTGGTCACGGGTCTTTTGGATATGTACACCAGGTCACCTTGAGTCCATCAGGGGAATGTGCTGCCATCAAAACCGTTTTGCAAGATAGACGTTTCAAGAATAGAGAACTAGAGATAATGAAATTGTTGCAACATAGAAATGTAGTGGATTTAAAGTCCTTTTTCTTTGATCAGAATGACAAGGGAGAAGTTTATCTCCATCTAGTGCTGGAATACTTACCGGAGACTCTTCACACAGCGTCTAATTGGTTTCATTCTCGTAAACGACAAATGCCCATGTTGGGAGTCAAATTGTACTCATATCAATTATTCAGATCACTTAATTACATTCATTCATTGGGAATTTGTCATAGAGATATCAAGCCTCAGAATTTGTTGATCGATCCTATAAGGGGTATTTTAAAGCTATGTGATTTTGGTTCTGCAAAGATACTTAGCCCCTCAGAGCCTAATGTTTCGTACATCTGTTCCAGATATTACAGAGCACCTGAACTTATCTTTGGTGCTAGAAATTACACTACCAAAATTGATGTTTGGTCTGCTGGTTGTGTCATTGCCGAAATGTGCTTAGGTCAGCCAATGTTTCCAGGTCAATCAGGTATTGACCAGCTAGTAGAAATAATAAAGGTTCTTGGAACACCAAGCAAGGACCAGATCCGATCAATGAATCCCAATTACGTAGAACATAAGTTTCCATCAATAAAACCAATTCCATTACAAAAGATCTTTGCTAAAGCTGACGAAGACCTTATTGAGCTACTGCAACTAGTTTTTGAATATTCCCCAACCCAAAGAATATCAGCTGTGGACGCCCTCGTTCACAATTGTTTTGATCAATTTAGAGAAAGTGATTTCAGGTCTCAGTTGTTTCCTAATTATAGAAATTTTAAAACTGCTTCCGATGAAACGATTAGAATGCCTGAACTTTTAGATTTCTCCAGAAGAGAATTATCAAATGATCCATCCCTTTGGGATCGTCTTCTACCTGAATGGTACAGAAAAGAAAATAATCTGATCGAGTTTACCCCTTATACCAGGGAAGAACTTGATGATCCATCAATAGTCATCTAATATGAATTTACATATTTATATCTTTATCTATATATTATATATGTATATGGGTCTAATCAATTTGCTTTTATTGGACACAAATGTGATTAATATATATTTTTATATATCAGCTGTTCTATAATAATGATCTTTGATGAAAGCTATAGCATCTTTAAGTTGATCTTTTTCAATTGCATGTCTGTTGCCGTTATAAAATTTTAAATGATACTTTTCGAATCCAAGTGAAGTCAAAAATTGATAGCAAGACTTTGCATAGTGTTTAGGAATCATTGGATCGTGGTCATTATGTGCATGAAATATGTCAATTTCAAAGTTTGTGTTTTTCAATTTGCAGTCAACTTCCTTTCGTGTCGTAAGAAATGCCCCAAAGCATACTATTCCGCCTAGTTTCTCATTGAAATCTATCCCAACACCAAGAGCAATTGACCCACCTTGCGAAAAACCACCTACTATGATTCTATTAGATGGTATTCCGTTCTCAATTTCATGACGAATAAGATCTTCAACTTCTGAGACACTTTTCCAAAACATCTTTTCGTCATGTCTGGCTTCGTTTCCCTCAACACCAAGCACATCAAACCACATAGATTTTAGTTCAAAATTTGAATCAGGTCTCCGGCCTGTATAACTTACTGGATTTATGCTAGCATCAGGGAATATGTAATTTAAATGTGGATCCTTTATCAACTCCGGTAAAGTTTTGAATGAAAAAGCCGAGTTGCCCAGTCCATGTAACATGATGATGCTTCCATATGCCTTTTCCGTCGCTGGTAATCTAGTTAGTTTTATAATCATTTTAGTGTCTTGGTAGAAAGCACATTCAGTGCAGATACTTCATCATTGGCTATTCGGTGTAACTTTGGTGGAGTCTTCAAGGCAGACCATAAATGCTCAGCATGAATATTGGCTGTACTTCAGAATTATATATTTACATGTTCGTATGGGAAAAAATATACTATACACATATGTTAACTTACTATTTAAGTTTTATTGATGTTATGTTTTGCTTCTATTCTACTTATTAGCACGTTTCTCTGTTTCGAGTCTTGTCTTCTGAATTAACTGTCTTCTTTGAACACGTTGCTCACGTTTCAAACTTAGATAGTCAGCCTTGACATGATCCCTTTGCGATTGGACCCGCTTAATCAATGCCTGAGATTTATTTTCCTTATTAAGCATGGTCAATTGAGCCCCTAACTTGTTCATTTCTTCCTTCAACTCCAATTCACGTTCGTCAAACTGCTGCGATTCTTCGACCTTGGTCCAAGCCATCTGGTATTTGATATTCCACCTGTTGTACAACTTATTTGTTCTCTTTAATTTTCTGTAATATGATCTCTTCTTAGAAGTGTACAAAGCACCTCTCAATTTGCCTTCTTCAGCAGTGGATTCAATCTTGGCTAAATTCTTGAGAATGCTGAATTCGAATGACTCACTAATGTTACTCAAAAATGCATTTTTGTCATCGGCATTCATGTCATCATTTAGCGTGATATTCAAGTTTTTCATCACCTTGAAGTAGTATTCAGGTATGAAATTATATAGTGGTTTACCAATACCTTCTAATGGTTTGGAACCCCAGCCATATCTTAGTTTCATTCTTTGGTAATTTCTAGATTTGATATGCCATGGTAATATGTATGTATTGATGAATTCTATCGTTTCGTCAAATAGTCCTGGCTTCGATGACAAAAATAGTGCCGTTTCATTCAAATTTTTATTAGACATTAAAATTCCCTTATCAGTCAATGACTTAAATATTTTATTTATTTCCGATAATGAATCAGAAATTTCAATTTGCTGTAATCTATAGTTCCATATGTCATAGTGTGCATGTTTCAACCAATTTGGTATTTTTGCCTTTATGTTATTTTGTTTAATTTTTTCTTCGTCAAATTCCAAGTTCAATGATCTAAACTTTGATTTGTCAATTCTACTGAAATCTTTTGAGTTTGAAGTTTGCTGCTCTTCGTTAAGCATTTTGGCTTCTCTTATATAATTCTCCAATATCTCAATATATTTTTGATAGCATGCATCAAACTCAACCCACCTTTCTTCTTCACCTAATAACATCAATTCGATATTTAAAATGTGAATATTATCTATTAAATTATTTCTTGCTGTTTCTAAGTAAAGCTCAAATAGTCTTCTAGCCTCATAAACATCACCCTGTTTTAAAATTGATTTTATGTACATTTTGAAAGAAATTGGTGTTATATCAGCATCAATCATACCAAATTTGTCTCTTTTCTTGTTGGTGAGAAATTGATCAATTAGTTCAATTGTTTCTTTTGTCGTTTTCTCTGCTATCCATGGCATGGAAACATTAGAGTAAATTATTAATGAATATGTTTTCGGGGTAATTTTACAACCATTACTGATAGCTAACTGGGTAATCTTTGAAGTCAACCATGGTTTATGTGTTCTTATCGCACTGAAAATCATTTGATTAAATAATGACATTGGTAATACATTGGTTTTCAAAATATTTTTGATTTCATTGATCTTAGACTCCGTTCCAAAGTATCCATAAACTCTAACCCAGTACGTCATGTAATGTTTGTAGACAGTAATATCTAATTCCCCTCTAGCAAACAATATTGGGTAAACACGTTCCCAGACAGACCTAAACTCTCTTGGGTTTGACATCTTTAAAGTTGATTCTAGCGTTAGTAAAATTAAATCATAGTCTAATTCATCATCAGTTGAGTTCCAGAATTCTTTTGAAATAATTGAAAATCTATTGGCAAAGTAATGCGATTTCAAAATCCACCTGGTATCTTTGTCACTTACTTTAAGTTCAAATTTTGGATAGAATTCGGTGATCAACTTTTCAATAGACTTATAGTCTCCTATTGTTGCAAATTGTTTGAGGACTGAATGTAAAAATTTATTTTTAAGCTTCACATTACCTTGTGAAACAAAATTATTTAGTAATTGGAAAAATAGACTACTATCCCTGTTCGATGCTAAAATATTAAGCATTAATCCATATGATCTAGCAGAAAGTGCGATGTCATATTTAGAATAAGCACTAAACCATTGTAGTGCCTCCCTATAAGCTTTTGTTTTGATGAAAGAGATGATAATACAACATAGGATGTGATCTGTGGGCTTATATCCTGCTTTCAAGTAAGTTTCCCATAGTTTCAAAATAAATTTTATTGATCCTGATCTCATCGAAAGTGAAATAAATAACGCTTGATACTGCTCTACTGAAATGTAGTCGTTATTAATAAACCTATTAATATATAAGTGTTCCATTTCTTTCCATTTTTGACTGCGTGCAAAAGCAACTATTAATTGATCTGATAATTTTTGAGAGTTTACACTAAATTCCATTATATGTTCATAATAATCCAATAGCTGATCATATTGTTTGTTGTTGATTAATGAAGAGAAGTAACATAGTTTGTCACAATTATTAATAGGTAACTGAAATTTATCCCTTTTAAGCACATATAGGTTTTGTACTTTTATATAGTCTTTACTATACTTTGCATATGAGAACAATAAAACAGTTAACATGTTGGCCAAATCATCGTTTGAAAGGTCCAATTCCAAATGAAAATTTTTAGGTAACACGTCAATTTTCAATTTATGTATCTTTTCCAATTCCTTATAGGTGGTGTCAAAATTTAGGTTTTCGTGCAAAATCAATTGCTTTTTGAACTGAGTATCATACCATAATTTGAAACTAATGGATGCGTTTTTAAATTGATGTAAAAGCTTAAGAAGTGAATACGCAAAATATTCATCGTCGGGATGTAGTTCCAAAAATGATCTTATAAAATGATAGTTTTTACTCGTATTGTTTTCAGTTTCTTTGATTTTTTCTAGTAAATTGACAATCAAGCTTGGTGTGTAATATTCCATATATTCTTTGTTGTTTACTAAAAAATCATTGCATATTAGGTCAATATTCTTTGAACTTATATTTTCAAACTTAAAACTGTCATGTATTATTCGAAAGGTTAAATTTTTAACACCATCAGGGCATTCAGTTTCTATTTGAAATATTTCATCCACATTCTTCCGGAAATCTTCAATATCAAATTCATTTGATGACAAGTATAATTTGATTTGATTTAGTTTTGTGAAAATGTGGCAATTTTGTAACCTTCTAATTCTCTTTAGCACATTAGGAAGTGGTTTTGTCTTGAAGCCATCAATTAGGTTGAAAACATCATCGGAGGTACCATATTTATCGATTGTGATGATGATGTTTGAAACATCTTTGAATTTGAAAAATATGCTAGGATGAGTAAAAATATCTTGCTGCTTTAATAATTCATAAGCAATCGAATACAACTTGTTTTGAAATAACCAATTGAACAGATTGTTTACTCGCTCAATAATGTCAGGGGTAAACTCTTCTTCATCATGATGAAATAATGTAAGATCTTTTAGAAGTAACTTTAATTGTTTTTCACCTTGTTCCAAAACCCGATATGGTGAACAATCATCTTTAACCAATATATCAAAATTGTTATCAAAGAACCTGGTTTGAGTGCTTGTGAAATTCCTTTTCCAAACTCTATAGTTATTTCGTATTGACACATAGCTGCTAGTATCTTTAGACAATAACTCTGCCAGTTCAAAAAGTGATGATTTTTCAATGTTACCGGTATTTGAGTAAATCCAATTTTGGATGTCTTTCAGTGAGTGATCCGTACTCAATTTTGAGGATATACTAGATCTATTTGAAGAATCAATGCACCATTTGAGCATCGACTGTCGCCTTTGAATTGTCTTGAAGTCTAAATATCGTTCAAATGCCAACTTGACATTATTCATTGTGTGTGGAAAAATGTTGTAAAACAGAGAAATTAAACAACAAAATGTGCAATTAATTATTGTCTTATTGCTTTAGATACCGATGTATAAAACTAAAGTATAGGTGTAGTCACTTACCCTCCAAATCCCCCAATCAATTCAAAAGAAGCTCTATTGAAATTTGTGTACTTGAGATAGTCAAAGTAAAATATTTTCCTAATGTGAACTTGAAAAAAAAATATGAAAAAAAAACTATTTCACCTTGTTTCTATAGTATTAACTAACAAAAATGGTGCCGAAACAAAGAGATCCTAAGAAGTATTTCAAAGGTAAAGATGGCAAGGTTGCCGATATTAAACGTGCACTTACTACCAGAGCAAGAAGGAGAAAAAGTTATTTCAAAATGCTACATGAGGAAGGGTATAAAGTGCCTGAGAAAAGAACAAAAACAGATTTGAAAAGAGCAGAATCCTCCACTGAAGGGGCAGTTGATGATGACGAAGTTGAGGTGATACATAAAAAGAAGGCATTGAATTTCCAGGAAAGAATGGCATTAAAGAAGGAAAGAAAACAAAAAGACAGGGAAGAACGTTATCAAAGAACACAAACCAAGGTAAAGGAAATGAAACAAAGAGAAGAAGAACGAAAAAGAAAATCTGATTTGGTTAAAAATGCCAAAACTAAAAAGGGTCAGCCATTGATGGGGCCAAGAATTGGCAATTTGCTTGAAAAGATCAAAGCTGATAAGGGTATTTGACCATGATTAATATCCTTTACTGAAAGAACCATTTGAGAAAAATAAATGACTCACTGCTAATATGTGACAGTTATCACATCTTTTCTACATCCTGTCTTTATACAAAATATAGTTACACAAAATATATTGTTCTCTTCAAATAATATATCTGTTAAAAATTTTGTCAATTTCCATTTCAGATGAAGAGATCTTATTTTTATAGGAAAATCCTTTAATCTTCATATGTGTAATATCTATAATGTTTTTTACATCACTTGATCCGCCTAAGAAGACATCTCCTAAAGTTCCCCTTTTTGGCGAGTTGTTTTCAATTTGCTTCAATTTTCTGAACTCTTCAGATGAAATAGCACTAAAAAAATCAATCTGTCCCCCCATACCAACGGCAATGAATGCTGCATGTGAACAAATGTTAACCTTTTCCTCGTATTTCAACCATGGAGTAAAACTGTAAGTTTTTTTTATTCTAGGGAATGAGCCTGTTTTAAATTTAGCCAAATTGTCGTTGAATACTATTGTATTTTGTATAACTTGAGTAGATGCAGGCTCATTATATATGTTAACAGAGCAATTTTGTGCATCACCAAGTATAATTTCATATTTATCATCTTCAACTGACTTTAAATATGCGTCACCTAGATATTGTATACCATCACCTTGCCGAACAATTGTATAATCAGGAAGTTTACAAACAGTGAATGAATCATTTACTGTTATAATCAAAATTTTATCACCAGAAATTTCAAATCTTTTAATAGTTGAACCCAATTCGAATTTTGTTTTCCCATTCAAAAGGCCCTTCTTTTGAGGACTATATTCCCTTTCAATAATACGAGTTCCCGAACTAAAAACAATTTTGTTTTTATCACACCAAGAAACGCATGTTATTGGTAATGTTTCCTCCCAATTATACAGAACCTCTATGTTTACAGTGTCGTCATCTAGTTTTATGTTGCAAATTTTGATTGATCCTTTCATTTGTGCATTTCCTAGCTCAATTCTGCATCCTATCAGTGTTCTATAAATATTGTACCCAGATTCTGTTTCCAGTTGCCAATCTGAAATACATTGAATATACTCCCCCTGTCCAAATTCTCCTTTATTCACCCAATCTAATAATTTTTTGTATTTCGTATCAAAAAATATCAGTTTATCTTGTTTGTCGTTTATATCCTCTGCTCTGTTTATAATTGGAATCAACATGAATGTATTTATATTTTTGGCATAAAACATTTTCAAGATAGTTGCTGGCATATTGAATTTTTTGATCAAAGAACTCTCCATAAGCGGTACCTTAATAACAGAAAACCCATCTGTTCTATTTAATAAAATATCATGGTGACTCTTGTTGTTGTTTATTAAACATGCCGTGTTCAAATAGCGATTCTTCAATTCATCAATAATGATACTCTTGGGATAGAACGACTTTTTCAAATCTATCCTCCAACATTGTCCAGCGTTTAAAAATACCACATTTTTAGCTGTGTCATACCCGCTAATGTTTACTGAAGACCTATCACTTAATTTAACTGTGTTTATTATCGTTACTGTAGCATCTAAAATGGAAATTCTCAACAATGCATAAAATCCATCATGAGAAGTTAACAAGAAATCTCCACGCCTCTTAGAAAGGCATAGTAGTTGACTTGGAAGTTTCATTGCTCCTAGATTAATAGACAACAACTTAGATTTTGCAATATCTGAAACTTTAAATATATCCAAGTTGCCATTATACCCAACAAATAAATAGTACTCATTATCAAACCCAATGGTGTCCAAATTAAGCATAGTTATAGATTTGCTTGATACATTCTGGAGATTGAAACTATCGGTCTCAGTAAATGTGCTTTCACTATATTCAAAAAATTTTACTGAACTTTCCGTGGCTACTATAATTGTTCCATTTCTATAATCACCAAGATATGCTTTGTCTCCAATCTGAACTCTTATTATTTCTTTGAAATCCAATATATTACAAATGCTTATATATGTACAATGAACTTTGATGAAATAATCAAAACAAGGGGTAAATCCAAAGCAGAGTATACGTTCTTTACATTTTGTTCCTTCTAATATTGCAAAATATCTTTTATTGGTGGCTTTACTTTGTGAGTCTTCCGGCTCAACATCTTCATAAATTGCGTTATGTACCTCAGCAATACAAGACTCGTTATCATTTGATAAAACTAAATATCTAGTATTTTTCATTGTAAAAGACTGAATATAGTTACTTTCTGTTTTGCTTATTTCATTTGTTATTTTGAGTTTGGGACTTATATATCCCTTTCTAATATTCATCAACGCACTCTTGGAACCTGGTCTTGATGCAATCCACAATTCTTCCTGGCAGAATTCTCTTGATATGTTAGCAGAAGAATTATTAATCAAGCAAAAATCAAAAACAGGAACTGTATTAACTATTGAAAATAGTTTTTCAACATACTTTAAAGAAAAAGACGAAGCATCAGAAGTTTTAGAAACATCAGACTTTTGTATAAGTTCTATTATTGTAGACTCTGTGATACCAGATAAGCTGCAAACAGTAAATTTGAACAAATCATTTCCTAATCGGGTTAATGCAAAAATTGAAATAGGTATTGAAAATGAAAATAACCGTCTCATATTAACATGAAATCCCCCTTTAGTATGATTAAAAAATACATCAAGTGAGTATATTGCAGGATTCGCCGAAGAGGACAATAAAACTTGATCATGCCCATAAAGAGCTGAATTTGTGTTTTCGGAGCCAAATAAATTCAGAGGATCATTGGGCACAAAATATGAATCTAACTGGAACGACTCTGGATATTGAAAGTATTCTTGATCATCACCAGAACCAGTGTAAAGAAGGCATGAACCTTTAAGTGTGTATCCCAAACTTTGTAGAAATAGTACTGATTTTGTATTCTTGAGAGCAAGAGTAAACATGGGTATTTCAAAAGTATTTTTCATTAAATGTTCTTTATGATTTATATTAGAAACCTCTGTATTATCAAAATTGGAATAACAATCAATCTTTGTTATCTTTTCAAATGAAAGAGTAACGTTAACTAGAAGATCGTCATCTTTTGATATTTGTAAAGCGCAAGAGTCAATTATATTGGCAGGAGTGACAATGTTTTGTCTTAGCTTTAGCAAAGGGGATCTGAAATCAGAGTAACATATTTCAAAGATGGTGGTCACTTTGAAAAAGTTTGATCCAAATAACATAGTTCCACGCCCATTGGTAACCATTTTATTAAAGACTAAATCCAATTTTTCTAAAACGATCACATCAAAGTCAATGTCATTTTTGACAAATCTGAGTAACACAGTATATTTATCTGTAATACTAATTAGCAATGAATCTTCCAGACTTTCATGGTTTGCGTGTAGCAATTCTGTAGACACTATAGGACCTCCCAAGGACATAATCTCTTTACCGTTGATGCTGATTCCATCTCCATAAAGAATCACTGTAATGTATTCAAAAGATTCGACTAATTCGTCTGGAATAACACAATCTTTATCATATAAAACAAGTGTTCTATCTTCTATAGATGGTAACGTTGTTTCTTGAGATAATGATTTATACCTATCTCTGTTCACTTTACCATTTGGTTCCCTCAGAATACGAACGCAAACATTCTCAAAAATTCTTAGTGGCAATTGGGAGGGTAATATCTCTTCTCGTATCCAATGACTATTGTTATCATTGTCCATATTCAAGCTTTTACTCTGCAGTAGTTTCTTATCCTACCTTAGAGAACTTCATTCATGAAGTAAATTATTTCGGTCGTGTACATCAATGGCATATTGCTCAGCATTATTGAAAAATTTACTTAGAATTATATTTGTTATGCTATTAATTAATAGGACAAGAATGTGCTATCCCTAATATGTTACAAGAGTTTGTTACTTAAACTGTTTTTGAGTGCCCGATGACGACATTCATTGGCAATTCATTAAAAACTTGTCTTGGATACATTGACACCAGTAGTTCTACATATTTAATGATATTATACAAATTAATGATACTTGGCACACATAAAAGAAGAATCAAACCAAGGACTTCAACTCATTATAAATGCTTTTCACAGCTTTAGGCGCATCATCCTCTAATAGTTCCGATAACTCTGTAACAAAGTCATTGTATGACTTAGACTCCTTGTCCAAGGTTGGATTAGAAGACACAAAACTTAAAACAAAATTTACCACTGATGGCTCACTCACACCTAGATATTTTATAATTTCGGCTTCAATTGTAGGTTTTAATAACTTCTCTAGCTCCTTTGTTGATATGTTACGCTTTTCTCTTTCGGTTTTGTTTGTGTCAGGTGAGGTCATGTTCTCAAGATCATTGTTTTCTGACTTTACCGGACTTTCAAGAGAATTATTGTTTTCTTTGACATGTCCATAATCATCCTCTCCAACAATATCTTTCTTTCTGTCCTCTTCGTCTCTTTTTTCCTCATCCAATCTACTTTGTTGTCTAAATTTAACGTAGTTACTATGAACTGTATAGTAGGTGAAGCTTTTATCAATGCTATTTTTATCATCCTTAACAGATTCAACAAACTTTTCCAAAAACTGTTTTCTCATCATTGGTATGTGGCGTGATAAGTATAGATCATGCTGAAGTGAAGAATTGAACTTTTTGTATTTTGACAACCTTTTTATCTCACGTTTCCTGTAATCTTTCAGAGCTTCTGTGTATTTTTTCTCCAGATCCAAATGTTCCTGATTTACCCGATTTGTCTCTATTTCAAAATCAGTAAGTTTGTCATCCTCTTCGTCAAAGTGTGGCCTTGTATTAAGTGACTTATTACTTCTATCCATATTATCATTGCTATGATCCATAGTGCGTAGCAAAGCCTTTAACTTTTCATGTGTTCTAATTTCCTCTTGAAGCTTGCGCTGTTCTTTTCTTTCCTTCTCAACCTTTAATGCAAGTAGTCTAAATTCAATAAGATTAGTTTTAACAGTTTCAATCATATCTGATGGAATATGTGATATATCCTTAAAATCAATCTTATAATTATTGTACATCTTTGTATACTCATCTACATCAATTGCACTGTTGTTATGATCTGATAGTTCAAAAATGTGTTTAATTTGCTCACATGCCTTTGCTTGATAGTCTACAAGGTAAGCAAGTTTTAATGCATCTTGAATTTGAGGAAATACATTCTCTTGAATTTGGGTAGTTGCAAACACACTGATACACTGAAAGTCTTCGTAATCACGCATTAAATTAGTATCTGTTATATCAACTCTCAAACCATTTAAGATTTGATAAAATATGTACATTGTAAAAATATCGTTAAACTTGACAAATACACCCTTAGCAGCAATGAATGAATCATTAGAAATAATTGACCACTGATAATCCATATTTAAAGTCAAAGTTTGCTCTTTGATTTGAACACTGACGTCACTTATAATCTTTCCTATAACATGGTCAATAAAGTTTTCAATCAAAACCTTGCTCCCTGTCACAAATCGTGGTAAATCTTGGACCACAAGTATTAAATTCTCTTGCACTATATCCTTTCCAATATTCTCATTCTTAAATTCTTGTAATGAAAGAAACTTCTCTGTTTTGGTTTTCAATTTTAAACTCTCATCATCTTTGGTTTGGTCTTGATGCATACTTGATTCTTCATCTTTAATTGTTTTTGATGATATTGTATGCGCAACCGAATCAGTCTCTCCCTTCTTTGATAACAGAAAGCGTTTAAAAATTGCCATTGAATCATATTGTGCTGATGCATTGATATCTGTAATGCTTTTTATTCTTTCTGAATATGAAATTGCGGCAAGACTTTTGAATGTACTCTCTTGATCACCGGTTGTTTGATTGAAACTAGCAGTTGTTAATTTATCAAAAAGATTGTTATCAGCGTCTGTGTCAGTTCTGTGCGAGTGACTCATTGTCTCTGTAATCTAACCAAAACTTGCTTTATGTTCTTCGATATGCTTTAATGAAAAACACAAGGAAAAAAAATCATTGAACCTAAAAGCTCAGGGCAACTTACGAAGGTTTAATGAAAGAGCAACTTTATATGTATAAAATAACAACGAATAACTAATGCAATGAAACAAAAAAATAATATTAAATGGAAACTTCATTAAAACAGGCAGAGTAACTACACCGCATATACTATGAACCACAAACCAAAAGAATAACCAAAATATTTTTTTAATGATGCAAATGATATAATCAATTGCAAGGATTGGCTGTGGGTGTTTCCTCCATCGGTTTTTGGTACGAGTTGGCAACTTCTTCTTCCATCGGAAAGTGACCTTGCGCATTTTCTGGAACACCCACCGGATTATAGTAAAAATAATATGGAAACATATGAGGAGGATTTGCTCCCAGTGGTGCTTGAGGGTAACCAGGATAAGTATAGTAGTAGCCGTTGTTAGATGGGTGGGGCGGATGTGGAGGTGGTGGCAACGTTGCATGAACCATGTCCATTTTAGACATTAACGGACCAGCATCTTTTCCTGGAACGTAATAGTAGTAGGGGTATTGATAATTTGTTGAATTAGGCTCATAATATTCCATCTCAAGATCATCATCAATGGTGGTATGGGTGTACCCTGTTTTTGGTCCAGAAGAAAATGCTTCGTTACTTCTAGTTGTGGTAGTTTCATTATCAGCGTTACTGATAACTGTTGCTGATTCTTCCATACAGTCATTGAATATTGAAGCATCGTTAGGTTTTGAATTCAAACCCCTTGAACTAACTCTATTGTGTGGTGGAATATATGCATTAGTATTGATGTTTTCACGCTCATTACTATGTTTTTTGTCATTATCATTAAAAACTGTGTGTTTAATGCGTTTGGAGGGAACATTGACAAAATTAAACCTCTTTGAAGAAAAGTGAGGTTGTTTGACTTTTGGATAAATTGAATACGAATCAAAATTGACTGATTTCATGTGATTGTTATTCCTCTCGTTTGCAAAATTGTTACGTCTTTTGAAATTAACAGGTGGAGGTGCCAAATTTAACTTGAGTCCATTATCATTAGTTGTCCTTCTTTTGTAGTTGTTATACATTTCACGGTATTGCACATGAATAGTCTTAAATTTGAACATTGAATGGTTTTCTCTTTCAACTGCTGAAGCAGCAGCTTCTTTTGTTTTAAATTTAATGAAGGCAAAATTACTTAATGGACGATTGACAAGAATTGCTTCTTTTATCTTTCCATGCTTTTCAAAACGTTCACTAAGCTCATCTTTGGTTATCCTCGGATCCAAATGACCAACAAATATTGAATACCTATCTATGGTGACCTCGGGAACATTACTATATTCATCTTCTAAATTTTGAGCCCATTCTATATTCCAGTCTGCTCTTGTTTTCAAATTTGCAAATGCACTAATTGCATCTTGACGGTACACAAATTTGAAAAACCAGCTTCTCTGTGGTTCGGAACCACATTCAATAATATTGAAATTATCGTTAACAGAAACAATTCTTTCAATTTCTCCAAAGGAAGAAATCAAGTCTTTAATTTCAGATTCCAACATACCTGGATTTGGAAGCTGTAAATATAATGTGCGATTAACTCTTGCCTTTTCACATCTAACGGTTCTACCATTTAAAATTGAGTGTTGACCTTCATTGATTGCTCTATTGGCATCTTCATCAGTAGAATACTGCACAAAAGCATATGGCCTATTGGCTGGGTCTCGTAAAACTTTAACTAAAGAAACATCACCCCATTGTTTGAAATGTGTGTTAACGGATTGACAAAGAATATCATCACTTAAATTTGATGATAAACTTGCAACAAAAACACAAGCTGATGGTCTACCTCTAATTTCAGTGGAAGTTGCCTTTGATTCACTGGCATCAATATAATCAAGGCTCTCATTGCCTTCTAAACTTGTGTCTTTTTCTTTTTCGATCTTTTGGGTCCCATATTCTCCCAATGAGCTACATGGAATTGAATTTTTGTGCTCATCGGGACCTGAGCCAACAAAGTCATCATCTGCAGAAACAGACTCAAATTCAGATTCTCTACCTGAGCTCTCAATGGAAAGCAAATCAGAAGCTATTTGAGAATTATGCTCAAACGGATTTAAATCCATAGGATCATCTAATTTTTCAAAATTGATATCTTTTTCCAGTGTGATGGTGTTGCTGCGAACAACTGAATTTTCAATTAACTCTGGCATTTTTAGTTCTAGTATCAATGACGGTTGTTTCTACTGATATATTTTTCTGTTTTGCTATATCCTACAATACTTTTAGGATTAGCTTCTCAATGCTAATAAATGGTAAGGTTATTCAAGTAATGATTTCTGATTTAACAAAAATATTGAATTCTAATTCTAATTCAAAATGGCGATAAATAGTTATTTAAATATAATGGTATATATATATATCTATATAAAGAGGTATTTTAATTGGTATACAACTATCAATTCAATTTTAAATTAAGTTTTGAAAACTGTGTCATCTGTTAGTAAAGTGAGCAAGATAAGTTTAAATACTCTTCACTATTGGTTTATAAATAATAGTATAAGAATCAAGGTGTCATATATATACTCAATTGTAATGAAACGCCAAATATTAATAGATTAATATATATGATTGAAAGAAAAATGTAATGACTAGCCTGCTAAAGTCAACATGATCCTTTCCATTTCCCCCTTTCTATGAAGTAAATGAGCTTCATTTGTAAAAAGGGCTGTCAAGTCACGTGAGTTACGTAGAATCGTGTTAAAATTCAAATCAAAAATAGTATTCCCAATTAGGAAGCTTACGTTAGCGCTGAGCAAATTAAACCGTTACTTACGTAAGTTTTGAAAAAATAAAAAATAAAAAATAAAAAATACCCGTTAGTGTTATATATTTGTAAAAAATATAGATGAAATTACTAATAATTAATCATTTAACTTGATAATAGATCAATATGCTAGATTATAGAGCTAAATTTGTACTTGCACCTATGGTGAGAATTGGAGAGTTGCCACTAAGGCTTTTGGCATTGAAATATGGAGCGGATTTGGTTTGGGGTCCTGAAATTATTGACAGAAAACTGTTAACTTGTGAAAGATCATATAACGAAAAGCTCAAAACCATTGATTTCTTATCAACAAAGGGAAATAAAAAGATACCAGGTGTTACAGACGTTGTTTTCAGAACATATCCAGAAATGGAGCATGATAAAGTAGTCTTTCAGATGGGTACAGCGAATCCGGAGTTGGCAGTTAAAGCTGCTCTGATGATTGTAAATGACGTGGGTGCTATTGACATCAACGCAGGTTGCCCTAAACACTTTTCAGTTCACTCGGGCATGGGAGCTGCTCTATTAAACACACCTGATCTACTGTGCGACATCTTGACGTCCCTTGTTGAAAAAGTTGGTAAACCAAACAATAAACCTATTAGTGTCAAAATTAGACTCCTACCAACAAAAGAAGAAAGTTTAAAACTTGTTAATAGATTAGTGAGAACTGGAATTTCTAATTTGACCTTACATTGCAGGACACGTGAAATGAGGAACAGAGAAGCCCCAATAAGAGAATACATAGGTGAAATTAGAGATATTTGTCACGAAAACGGTGTCAGCTTCATAATTAACGGTTCAGTCAAAGGTTATAGTGAATATAAAGATTTGCAAACTCAATTTGGATCAGATGTGGGAGCCATGATTGCCTCCGCAGCCGAAATTAATCCAACATGTTTTGATAAAAATGGGCCTTTACCATGGTACATTGTTGCAAGAGAATACATGATTTACGTTAACCAAATGTTAAACCATCATGCAAATACCAAGTATTGTTTAAACAGGATAATTCCAAATACTAAAAATGAAAACAAAATATACCATTTAATTCAAAAGGCCAAGTCAAATGAAGAATATACTGATATTCTGTTCAATAAAATGAATAAAAATGGTGAGTATATTGAGGAAGGGCCAGCTGTTCATGAAAATAATAATATTCCTACCATAATAGAGAGAGGAAAAAGAGAAATTGACGTAGAAGCGGAAGATAGAGCTGAAAAACGTATTAAAGTTTAATAATACAATAGGAAAGCTAATTTAAATCTCAAATTCATGAGTAATTTATCAATATACTAGCATCATCTTATGATGAGTCGCTGAATAAATAAAATAATTTTTATTTTAAAGTAAATATATTATGTACATGCTCTATTTTGTCTGTAAATCATGGAATCCAGAAGGCTTTATATCTGAATATTCTTTAGCAAAATATCCTAAAACTTTGTAGACCTTTCCCATTTCTTTCAGACCTTTACCTGTCAACCTTTTATATGACTCAACTAGTTTAGTTTTTAGCTCATCATCGTCAACATGTTTGCACATAAGCTGATCAATACGATAACCCAATCCCATATTGTTGAGAAAGTCACCCTGTTCAGCTGTGTACGAAACAAAATCATTATTTTCTAGAATTTCAGCTAAGCTACCGAAATCAACATCAATAGAAAGATCAACCTCACCTGGTTCACTCAATGGATTCACAAATTTGTGATCTTTGATACCCCTCAAAGAATTAATTGGAATCGTAGTTGTACCATAGTCAATGATTAATCCTGCACCTACATCAGACGATTTAACGATTTCTGACATTTCATAAAGATAAGAATGTGACTCAGCAGAGATTTCAATTTCAGAGCCCACTGGCAAAGTATTGAATCTTGGAATTGTTTTAGGAATAGCTGAACTTGGAGTTGCGTATGGTGCCTGAACTATGCAAAAATCAGATTCTTGATTTTTCTTGTTGCTAGTGATAGTCACATTTGGCAAAATGTCTTTCTTAGCTTCCGGTTTTATATCAACTAAGTACTCTCTCCAACCTTTTTCAGTTTTGACAAACTTGTTCATAGTTAGAGCGTCATAAAACTCGTGTGCAATCACAAAGTTCATATATTTAGGGCCTTTCTCCAAATCAGGTTTGTCGTCCTTAAGCCATGTCACCGTGTTACCCCATCTAGAGACGGCGCTATAAGTGTAGTCGTCTATCCTTTCTAGCTTATTACTTTCTGGGTCACATAGAGTCTTGTATTGCTCATAGATTAGTACTTCTGATTTTTCTACAAATACAAGCTCAATTGGATTCTTCGTTTTTATGAACTTGTTTAAGATGCGCACCATATCAAACATCAAAGTACCCCTACCAGGACCAAATTCGACAAGTCTAAATGTCTTTTCTGCAATTTTGAATTTGTCTCTGTTATGAGTTGCCTGGTGCTTTAATTGGGCCAAAAATGCTGAGAAGAACCATAAACCACAAATTTCACCAAATGTGGAGCTGATCTCAGGCGCTGTAATAAAATCGCCTGTTTTCGCATCAAGAGGGTTCCTGGTGGTATAGTAACCATATTCCGGGTTGATCAAACATTGTTTCATAAAACTTGAAATTGGAATTGGACCTGTGGTCTTAATCATATTCTTGATAATAATTTCAAGATTTTGGCTGTTACTCAACTTCGTATCTATTTTTTCAGTTCTATGGACCACAGTATAATCGATGGGTTTTCCATGACCATCTAGCAACTTGGAGTTGGTTTTAGGAAATGCTGGTTTACCATCAGCGCCTAAAATGACATTTGGTTTGCCATTACCTACATTCCTGGAGAACACCAGGTGCCCCACCCGCTTCAAATGCATACGGGATTGCAAAGAAGATCTAAAATATCTTGGTGATAGCATTCTGACAGGATATCTTCTGTTATCCTAACTATAAATTATAAACCTATCGGATATAATTTATTTTTATAGAGTGTGAGTGGAGCACATCATTAAATGCTTAGTTGTTTTTTCTGTCACAATTTTCATCACAGCTCTTCCTAGATTAGATTCCAAAATGAGTATAGCTCCACCAAGGGGGCGAGAGTCTGGAGAGCTTTGCAGGTTGGATCCTACGGGACCAGACTCACATAGTTCAGCAAATTTACACTTAAACAATTCGCATTCGTCCACCAACAACAATATGATTGCCCTCTTCAAACTAATTAAGGTGCTGCGCAAGTTTGCAAAGTACATAGGGCCTGGACTTATGGTCAGTGTAGCTTACATGGACCCTGGGAACTTTAGTAGTAGCATTGCATCAGCGCAGTTTAAATATAAACTTTTGTTTTCTCTAGTAGTTTCAAATATAATGGCCGGGTTCCTGCAGGTATTGGCAGGTAAGTTGGGAATATGCACTGGTGAGGATTTAGCGGCCAACTGTAGAAGATACTTAAACCCAACAGTCAACTATGTCATCTATTTATTTGCTGAAATATCAGTCATTGCCACAGACGTTGCTGAAATTATTGGTACAGCCATTGCATTCAACATTATTTTTGAGATACCACTTATCTGGGGTGTGCTATTGACAGTCGTCGACGTTCTGTTTGTGATTATGGCGTACAGACCAAATGGGCCAATGTTATTTCTCCGGATATTTGAAGGTTTTGTCAGCCTCCTTGTTCTTGGAACTGTTGTTTGTTTTGCAATTGAGTTGGCAAATGTATCACCTACAACTAACTGGAAAGATGTTGCCATGGGGTTTTTGCCATCACGTGAAGTGTTTTCTGATATCAAAGGTATTTATCTTTCAGCAGCCTTGTTGGGAAGTAATCTCATGCCTCACTCATTATACCTTGGCTCAGGTGTGGTGCAAGCTAGAATGAAGTCATTCGATGCAAAGCTAGGAAACTATGTTCCTCCCGAGCGCAAGAAGAACTCTAATCTTTTCTTCTTTAATAAGAATGACGAATCTCTAGACTCAGTTGACGACAATGCTGACGAATACAAACCATCGATAGACGCAATTAACGAAACAATGACTTACACAGTAGTGGAACTAATCGTATCTCTTATTTTTGTTGCTCTCTTTGTTAATGCCGCTATTTTAGTTGTTGCAGGTTCTGCTCTTTCCCAGCCGCTTGATGACGATGGAGATGGAGCGTTAGAAACTGCTGATTTATTTACCTTGCATCAGTTACTAAACTCACATTTATCAAAAACTGCAGGTGCTGTGTTTGCATTTGCCCTTTTATTTTCTGGTTTATGTGGTGGTACTGTGGTCACGATTGCCGGTCAAATGATCATGGAGGGACACGCTAAGGTTACTATGCCTCCTGGTCTAAAAAGAATTCTAACAAGAGCAATTTCAATCATCCCATGTATTATTGTTGTTATCTTTGGCGGTAGAGAAGGATTAAGTATGGTTTTAAATGCATCCCAGGTTGTTCTTTCCTTTATGTTACCATTTGTGAGTGCTCCGCTTATATATTTCACAAGTAGCAAGAACATAATGAAGGTTCAGCTAAACACAAACAACACCGAACTGGAAAGTGAATCTATTGAACTGACTGACTTAACGCCAACTCCATCAAATTCTTTTAACAAAAGCAGTACAAATCGTCATCAGCATTTTACACACTTACCGAATAACATCATGATATCACAAGATGGAAATATGACGTTCAAGGATATGAGTAATGATAAAATAACAACAATGCTAGCCGTTTTTGTTTGGATATTAATTACTTTCTTAAATTTCTGGTTATTAATTAGCGTGGCACTTGGAAAAGACGTTCCAGTTTAAAACGATTTGTTGAAAACATTCACGCATAGATACATATATATATTTATATATTGTCATTATTATTACTATTTACAAACATATCAATCTTTTCTTTTAGTTTTAGTGAAATCATTTAGATTAGCATCATCTTTTGTATGTAGTTTCAAATGGGTATATTTGACATTATCATGTGTCATTTTGTACTAAGCAATGAAAAAAAAAATTTGTTACCTTAAATATTTCATTTTGTAGCTTGTACTATTATGTCTGACTTGCACGATCTTTGCTACTTAAAGGCAAGACCAATTTCTTTTGAAAACTATGTTTCACCTATGCAAAAGTTGTTGAAAGCTGGAATCCCAGCAACTTACACATTAGAAGAGGTTGAGAATTATGAGAAGGGTATTGAAGATGAGATTTTGAGATCTACAACCACCCCGATGCATATTATCAGTGAATCAATTCCTTTGGATGCTACACCAGAGGAAGAGGAAGTTATTTTGCAAATGATGGACGAACTATGGCTATTTGGTGCTGGATGGTGTTTGACCAATGACAAAAATGAAACCCCAGCTTGTGTCTTACTGAGAAGAGGCTTACATGGAAGCAAATACTGGGAAAGTTGTGTTGATTCAGGTGTTAGAGCAGAGATTCTACTAAGGAAAATTGAGGAGTCTAATCTAGAGTTTATTGAGCAGCCAGAGCAACTTGAAGAAGAAGTTGAAGCTGCTGAAGAAGTACCAGAATTAGTGGATGAAGAAAAGCAAGCCGAGTTTGAAAGGAAAGTGGAAGCAATCAAGGAAGAACTAGGCGAAAATCCTTCAAACGATACAGATATTTATTTGAAGACAAAATTAGAATATAAAGATGGTGCTCTTGTCACTGAAGATAGGGCCGACGGAGTGATGATGCAATGGGAAGATGTTTTGATGAAAGCTGGTTGTGATTCAATGTTTAAATCTATTGAAGATCCTGACGACGTTAACGTACTAAATATCGGGTTCGGAATGGGTATCATTGATACTATGATCGAGGAAAAAAAGCCAACTAAGCATTACATTTCAGAGGCACATCCTGATGTTCTCGCAAAACTGAAGGCAGATGGTTGGTACGATATGCCAAATGTTGTGATTTTAGAGGGTAAATGGCAGGAAACTTTACCGGAATTGCTCACTAAGGGAGTCTTCTTCGATGGTATCTACTATGACACATATAGTGAACATTATGAAGATATGTTAAATGATTTATTCGACGTTGTTGTTGGTCTTTTGAAGCCACAGGGTATTTTTTCCTTTTTCAATGGTCTTGGTGCTGACAGACTAGTATGTTACGAAGTTTACAAGAAAGTAGTTGATATTGATTTATCAAACTATGGTTTACAAGTGAAATTTAGAGAGATCAAAGCTCCAACTACCACTTTAGAAGTCAATGACACTAAAGATACATCTGTATGGAAAGATATTAAAAGAGCATATTGGAGATGTCCTGTTTATTATCACCCAGAAGCACAATTCATGTCGTGAGGGCCTTTTATAGCATTGATACATTTTACTTTAAGCTTATTCTCTTGAAAAAAATTTTCCAGTAGGACTTGCCAAAAATGATCAAATTTGAATATTCCAACATTGTGATCTTCTTTCAGCAGTTAATATAAATGTCCCTCGAAACTACGCTCTCGATGCTCTCTCTTGCAGAACCTACCCCAGAGGGTGCAATCAATGTAAAATCTCTTGTTTTCAAACCAAAGACTGCCAAAACTGCTACCCCAGTTCCAGTTGTTGTCGTTGCTTTACAAACAACGCAAACTGCTACTGGTGCAATTGCCAAAGCCGCAAGTGTTAAGGAACCAAGATTAGCTAAAGACGATCTTACCCTTGAATTTTTTGGTATTAATGCTAAAGACTTCAATATTGCTACTCTGGGTGAAAAGCATAAAAATGGTGCTGTTAAAGTTATCATTGATTCCAATATTAGTGACAATGAAACGGATCAATATGTTTTGTCAAACTCATCATACAAGTTGATTTTAAACGGGAAGCAAATTCTGGGTTATTTGTCATCTTTCGAACCAATTGTCGTTGACTTTTCTGCAGAAGCAGCACCAGCGGCCTCTACTCAAAAGGAAACGAAACAAGAAAAAAGTGCAGAAGGTAAGATTGATGATGCCAAGTTAATTGGTGTCACTGTTGACAAGGAGAAGGACTTTTCTGGTTGGTATCAACAAATTTTGACAAAGGGTGAAATGCTGGACTATTATGATGTTTCTGGTTGTTATATCATGAGACCAGGTTCCTATGCAATTTGGGAACAAATTCAAAACTTTTTTGATGCTAAGATCAAATCAGACGGTGTCTCTAACGCTTATTTCCCAATGTTTGTTTCTTCTAGAGTTTTGGAAAAGGAGAAAGATCATATTGAAGGTTTTGCTCCAGAAGTTGCTTGGGTTACTAAGGCAGGTTCCTCAGAGTTGGATGAACCAATTGCCATTAGACCAACTTCCGAAACAGTTATGTATCCTTATTACGCTAAATGGATCAGATCACACAGAGATTTACCATTCAAGTTGAACCAATGGAACTCTGTTGTTAGATGGGAATTTAAACACCCACAACCATTTTTGAGAACTAGAGAGTTTTTATGGCAAGAAGGGCACACAGTCCATTTGACTGATGAGGATGCAGCTGACCAAGTCTACAGAATCTTGGATTGGTATGAAGAAATCTATAGAACCTTATTAGCTGTTCCTGTTGTCAAGGGTGTCAAGACTGATAAAGAAAAGTTTGCAGGTGGTAACTACACTACAACTGTCGAAGGTTATATTCCAACTACTGGTAGAGGTATTCAAGGTGCCACCTCTCATCATCTAGGTCAAAATTTTTCCAAGATGTTCAACATTTCAGTTGAAAACCCAGAAGGCTCTGACAAGCCAAAGATCTTTGCACACCAAACATCATGGGGTTTATCTACCAGAGTTATCGGTGTTATGGTTATGATCCATTCCGACAACAAGGGTTTAGTTATCCCACCTAGAGTTTCCCAATACCAAACTGTTGTCATTCCAGTTGGTTTAACCTCTAAGACTTCAAAGGAAACCGAAAACAAGGTTTATGATGCATGTAAAGACTTGGAGTCTAGATTGAGAAAGGCCGATATTAGAGTCACTGCTGATTACAGAGACAACTACTCCCCAGGTTGGAAATTCTCTAACTGGGAATTGAAGGGTGTTCCTGTGAGATTAGAAGTTGGTCCAAAAGATCTTGCCAACGAATCAGTTTTAGCTGTTAGAAGAGATACTGGTGAAAAGGTCTCTATCAAGATTTCTGAATTAGATACTAAATTACCAGAATTATTTGATGCTATTCATGAAAACCTGTATCAAACTGCTAAGCAAAAGTTTGATACACATAGAGTCACTGTTCACGAATGGAAGGATTTTGTCCATGCTTTGAACCAAAAGAATGTTGTCCTTGCTCCATGGTGTGGTGTTGAGGAATGTGAAGAAGATATCAAGGACTCTTCTGCTAAGAAAGATGACGGTGAAGAATTCGAGCAAGATGAAAAGGCACCATCTATGGGAGCCAAGTCATTGTGTATTCCATTTGAGCAACCAGAATTGAAAGAAGGTACTAAGTGTATTCGTTGTGAACAAAAGGCTGTCAACTACACTATGTTTGGTAGATCTTATTAATCATGTATATCGTCCACTTTTAGTGTACTTCCTTTTTGTCACATTTATAGATAAAGCTCTTTAAACTAATTGTTAATCAAACCTGTTAATATTTCTAGTTGATGCTAAGCATTTTTTTCAGAATACAGCACAAAAAATAGAAATTTGTTTCTGTGAAGATAGTAGTACAGACAATGAAAAGTGACTATAAATACCAAAGCCATGTCCTCCTTTTTGTCAGTAAAAGCATTCGTGCGTTATCAGTCAACGCATCTGCCCCTAAAGAAGTCTATCAAAGAAATATTATCGAATCCTCCGGTTAGTGGTGCTAGTGTTGAGATCAACGGATGGGTTTCAGCATCAAGAATATCGAAAAACGTTGCTTTTCTTGACATTATAGATGGCACAACCTATGAAGATATTAAGTGCGTTATCAGACCACCGTCTTTGTTACCATCCAATCTAGGTAATTGTTCAGGAGTCACTTTGAAAGGTGTTTGGTCCGAAGGTAAAGGTAAGCAAAAATACGAAGTCCAAATCAGAGACGATAATAATGGTAGAGTTAAAGTGCTAGGGCCCGTTGAAGAGTTATATCCGTTAACAAAGAAATCACATTCGTCAACATTTCTTAGATCCATTCCTCAATACAGATGGAGGCAGGCTAATGCTTCTGCAATTTTGAGATTTAGATCACAAGTAGAATCTTCACTAGTTCAATTTTTTGACAATGAGTCATTTATTAAGACACAGCCTCCATTAATAACTACAGGTGATTGTGAAGGTGCTGGTGAATTATTCAGAATAGAATCCCACTCTAAACTAGCTAAAAACGAAAAGTTTTTTGGTAAAGAGACATTCATGACTGTATCTACCCAATTGCATTTAGAAATATTATGTCAGGCATTGTCAAGAGTTTGGGATTTATCACCATGCTTTAGGGCAGAAGAGAGTGACACGAACAGACACTTAGCTGAATTTTGGATGGTTGAAGTTGAAATTGCATTTGTGAATGATGTATCTCAGCTAACTGCATTTGCAGAGAAAATGATTAAGTCAGTTGTGCATAAACTTGTGAATAACACCAACAATATAGGCACCAATTTAATAGAAAATGTTGATAAGTCAGTAGTACCTGTCATGACTAATAGATGGGAAATGTTAATTGCGAAAGACTGGGATTCCATTACTTACACTAAAGCAATTGAGATTTTAAAAGAGGAATATTCCAAAAACCAAGATTTATTCAAGTTTGTTCCCAAATGGGGTGAGTCGTTAAAGTCTGAGCACGAAAAGTGGCTTGCTGGCACCTACTTCAAGAATCCAGTTTTTGTTACCGATTACCCATTGGAAGAAAAGGCTTTTTATATGAAAATAAACCCTGTTGATTCAACTTTTGAAACTCCTACAGTAGCCTGTTTTGATTTACTTGTTCCTGATGTAGGTGAATTGATTGGTGGTTCCATTAGAGAGGAAAATTTGATAAAACTAAAAAATGAAATTTCTAGAAGAAACATGGACCTTGAATCGTTACAATGGTACTTAGATTTGAGAAAAAATGGTTCAGTGCCACACGGTGGCTTTGGCATGGGATTTGAGAGATTATTACAATATCTAAGCTGTACAGATAATATCAAGGATGTCATACCATTCTCTCGAAGCACAAACAGTTGTCTTTGTTGACTAGTACACTACTGAACATATATTTGTAAATAGAATTAAAATGCAGAAAGTTTGTATATGAAATTGATATATTAGGCTATTCAATTTTGTATTAAAGATTTAAATCATCAGCACTGTGACTTTTAAATTTTTTATTTGCTCTATCAACACTCCGTATATTCATACGGTCTCCTATCGTTTCAAAGCCTAGAACGTTGTCTTCTGATACTTTAACTTCAAAAGAAAATCTAGTATGGATCTTTTGAATCTTACGCAAACCACCGATACATTCCATTGCTGTGTATGTAGGAGTGTAATTTGGAATTTTTGATTTCCAGTTGCTCTTTCTTGGTATAATTAAAAGATAATAATCTTTGGATTCCCATAGAACGATACCTCTCAATCCAATTTGCTCTGGACACAAACTATGAGTGACTGTCAACTCAGCACCTATGTATTCTGCACTGGACAACTTTGCTGTTAGGATCATTGAGTTTGAAACACCTTTCAACAATTCTGTCATGTAACTTTGCCATAAACGATTCATTTCTATATAGTGCTCATATCTCATCAAACTTTTACATAATCTTAAATGGATGACATCCTGTTCAAGGATTTTTGGATTCCTTTTACTAATTGTCCTTAATTTTCTAGCAATTTGATCTTGTTCTTTCATTTTAGATTTTATCGTTGCTTTAAACTCATTCTTGATTTTTAAAGGATTATATTTATTATCTGACTGCTTTTTCAATGCTGAAGTGCTTCCAGATTGGGTCCCAGAGTCCTTTTTGTTGCTAGCATTTAGATCGGTACCCTCCAAGATCAGATATTGTTTCTGTGAGCTACTTGCAGAATATCTATTTTCAAGCTGTGTGAATATATCCTCGTCATCTTTATACCTACGACATCTAGCCAATAAGTAATACTCTATTGTTTTCATACGATCCATACTAATTTTCAGTATAACCAGAAACCTTTAGAGGTAAAAAAAAGGTTGTGACAAAAAAATTACATCCAGACTTCATCAACAAAAAGAGTTGTTTCTTGCAGAACTTAGACACATCTCTAATTCAATAAGAGATGACGAAATCGTCATTTTATAACCATCTTATGATGGTAACAGTGATTCATATGTTGAAGGCGCACGGGTTCACGAGGTCATCAGGTAGGCCTGTTGAAATCTTGACAGATTTGGCAACACGGTACATTAACTTATTGATCACAACTGTTGAAAAGTACACAAGACTTCGGAATGATATAGAGCCTAACGTGCAGGACATTACAAAAGCTTTTATTGAACTAAAAATCATATTTCCAGCAAAGAAGCTAGATTTGTACGACCTTGATTCTTCAACAGACATAGGGATTAACGAGTTCGAAAGGTGGTTCAATGGCAATATGAATCAAAGAATGAGAGAAGTGGCAAGGCCAAATACACAGTCGCTTGAATTAAGAAGGGAAGCAAGAAGAAAAATGAATGGAGTGAACTACAGAATGCATGATTTGGCAAAGATGTTGGATCAACAGAACAAGGAAGCGCAAATGCAAAACCCAACTCTTCCATACACATCTGCTGCTTCAGGCAAAACAACATTGAATGGTGCTATATCTGGCACCAATGTCAATGAGCCACTTTTCAACGAAACGGAAGAACAGAACCTATTTTCAGATGACAAAGTAGATGACGACTGGATTCAATTCCTTCTTCGAGATCAGATAACTGATCAAGTTATGACACAGAAACTCAATTTGAGAGCGAATGATTCACTTGCAGAGCAGAAGCCTACTATTTTCAAGGGGACAGTTTTTGCTGATTATATACCAAAAGATCTGCAACAATATGTTCAAGGGGATGTTAAAGCAAATTCTGACTTTATAATAAGGGGACCTTTACCTGAACAGTTGATGCATACCTTTCCTTACTATAAGAGCGATACCGAAAGTGATGAAGATGACATTGACCACGACCCAAAAAATGACACTGGCAACGAGGAAGACATCACAAGAATGGACGCGAAAGAACTCGAGACATACGACTACTTTGAGCATCACAACGGACTTGATAATGGCATTGAGGATGCGGTGATTGAGGAACATCAACAAACAAACACTGATTTGAATTTATTTGGTTGATGTGGTCATTTCTAAATGTTCACAATTCTGAGCTAAGATAAAAAGATTTGTCAAATATCTCTGCGATTGCAACTGTACACTACTTCACATACTGTATAAACAATAACACAATGCAATTACCTCTGTTGCCACAATCAGTAAAGCGAAGAAGTTTTACGTAATCAGCTGATTACGTAAATACAAGTTCATCGCGGTATATTAAAGTGTAAACCTGGCCTTTTGGCCAGTCAACCTTCTTTTTAACGATTGATCGTGGACAGTATGGATTTTCCTTCCGTTACTGTGGTATTAGGTGTCTTTGCCGTTCTCATTGTGCTCAACTACGTGTTTTTAGATGATTCGCAAGTAAAGGGCGGTAAAAGCGCCGTGGTTACCGTTGACATGATTAACAGAGTTAGAGAAGTTGCACCAGAGTTGTCAACGCCGACTATAATAAGAGATTTACAAAGAACAGGCGATATACAAATAACAGTAGAAAGGTATCTCAGTGGGAGACTATCAGAGACGGTGCCTAACATTTCGGGTACCACTACTGGTGCTAATCCACAACAATCACAAAATTTGACGGAGTTAGTCAACAGGGAGACACCAAAAAATGGCGAAAGAGAGCTAGCAAACAAAAAGGATGAAGCAACGCCAGACGAGAATACATCAGATGGTCCATTCAATGGTAAGACTTACGAACAAATAAGAATGGAAATGATTATGCAAGGTAGACATAACATGGAACAGAAGAAGAATAAGAGAATAAACTGGCTGGATGTTTAAATTTATATATATTTAATCATAATACAAAACCATAAACTTGTGTACATATACGAATACATATATAGAATATCTACCGTATTTTAATGAATTACCGATGCTAATCAGTTCATTTTCGATCAAAATGGACACGGAACTTTTCATCTCCGTTACGAACTTTATAGGCTAAATGCATGAGAACCTCACTCTCTTTGATGTTCAGCTGTGTACGGAAGTGTTGCTCGACGTTGTAGCGTAAATCGTCCTTAGTCCTGAAATCATAATAGTTGATTTCTTCTCTTTTCTGATTGTTAATAAGTTGTGACTCTGTGCGCTCCCCCAAGACACTATTTTCTAGCAAAAACCCTTGGAAGCTTCTCACATCGGGAGATAACTGGTTACTCGGGTTCAAGTAGCGCAGTCTGTACTGCCTCAACTCCTCTTCACTAAAATCTGAGAAATCTAAGGGACCAACAATAGGTGTGTTATCGGGATGGTTGTCGTGCACATATTTATTTACATACTCCTTTTGCAAGGGTAGCATGTTAGGCACCTTTTGTTTTTCTTTTCTAGAAGACATTGTAACTAACCTTTACCTATTGAATAAAATAAATCTGTATATCTTATAATACTAAATAAAATGTTAACTATGTAGGAAAAAATAATTTGGCGGATAATCGTTTACGTAAGGCAATTGACGATAATTGATGATACCCAAGTGTTTTAAGAAAGCAAAATCACACTAAAGTTCCTTGTTCTCTACCGGAACGTAAGCAGTAACGTAATTGTATAATAATCTTCTACTTTTGGTCAACTCAATCAGAATTTCCGACCTGGAATCGTCTGCCCAGTTGTGAGCTTGGATCAAAATCAAAAGAAAGAAACCCTCGATAATCATAGTTGGGGTATTGGCAAGCAATTGCCCTGTGGTGGACCAACGTAGTGCCGATGCAATAACAATAAGAATGATAACTAATGCAACAGAAAACACAACAGACCAGTCAGTTGAACAAAATGAATTAATTTTTAGTGAGATATTATTGATAAAACTCTTTTTGACTTTTGGTATAACCAAATTATCCTGAATACCAGCAAGATCGAGCAATTCCTGAGAATCCAGCAACAAGTCTTCAAACTTTGATTCTTCATAAGCGGTGATAGAGAAAAAAACTTCTCTCAATACAAAACCATCTATGAAACCAATAAGACCAGTATAAGTACCAATAATCAACCACCAATTATCATTCCATTTCATAACAGGACCAATGGCAATCCAAGCGGCAAAGACGCAAATAGAAATGGCTAAGCCAATACCAGTTCCAATGATATCTGAATATTTGCTAATGTACTTTTTCATGCCGGGTCTTGGACATTGATCGACTTCAACAAGAGGATTTTCCTCAGAGTCACTATCCACAATAACTCTACTCATAAGCTCAAGTTTAGCATCAAATTCAGCAAAAATTTCTAGCTGGGATCTCATGAAATCGTTGTTTCTGGTTCTAATATTTTCTAAAAAGACAGAGGTAATAAGCAATTCTACTGCAGTGGCAGTATTGATGAACATTTGCCATTTATCGGACCATTTTTGGTAATCACCGTCACCGGTGTCTAGCGGTTTGGCACCGAAACCAATCCAGATGAATATCCCAATCCAGTAAATGATAACTGCAGGTAAACTTCCAAGCAAATCACTCATTTTATTCGATAATTTATCAAACCAGGTTAGAGACTTGTAGTTAAGATTTTCGATATCTTCATTCAAATTAATCAGCCTGTGTCTATCTTGCTTCAACAGCTTCTTCAGTAGTCTTTTATGAGTAAGACTTCTACTTTTCAATTTTCCGTAAACGCTCAAAAAGCTTTCAGTATCATCTAACTGTTGCCTCATTAAAAAAGTATCCCAAACATAAGTTTGAATAGATTGGCCATCCTGCATCACAATTTGCCAATGATCTGGACCGCCTGTGCTTGCACCCCATGCAATCCAAGCTGCTAAAAGTAACCACATAAAGAAAAACATGTAGATTGATCCTGTAAATCTAACAGCTTTTTCAATAAAAATGTCTAATGGGGATTGTTCTCTTAAAAGATTCAATGTTGAGGTATTGGTGGAACCTTCCTGCTTATATGATACCAGTTCAATATCAGGTTCTGCCAAATGTAGAGGCTCAACTGATGACTCGATCTTCACTGTTTCAGTAAAGGATTTATGTTTGTCTTGCAAGACAAGCATAGAGTCAGAATCATAATTGTTAAATGGCTTCTCAACAAGTGCATTTTCACATTTGACTCTAATTGGCAGATACTTAGGTGGAGTGAACCAGAGTTTCAAAGTCCTTGTTACCTTGTTCGACTCCATTTATCTCTTTAAATGTTTAGAAAGAAATGTTTGATCACAACTATGAGAAATTTTTGTAAGGATATCTAGATCTAATTTTATCTCTTCAACTGTGCTGGTAAAATTTCAAATGCTGTCAGCTAAGTTGAAATGGAACTCCAAGACGTTGCCAAAGTCGGATATTCATCTAGATGCAGTTTTAAGGTCAGGTCAGGCTTTCAGATGGAGAAAACTAAACAATATATGGTCTTGCGTTTTGAGTGATAGGTTAGTATTGCTGAAAGAAGTTGATGATTCAAATGCTATGAATAATCAGCTAAAATATACCACGCTATCTTTTAGCAAGAATACGTTGACTGAAAACGATGAACATAGTAGCTGGAACTTCATTGAGTCCTATCTAAGTTTGAAAGAAGATCTGAATTTTCATCATTTAGAGTGGTCTAAAGCTGATCCGCATTTTCCACAATATAGATTTGAGATACCTAAGGGGTTTGTAAAAGAAGAGATAGTAAAGGAAGAATCATTGCTACCAACTCCACCACCAAACGAAATTTCACATGGTGTTCGTATTTTGAACCAAAATCCATGGGAAGTTTTGATTTCCTTCATTATATCCTCAAATAACAACATTAAAAGGATATCACAGTTATGTGAAACTTTGTCTATAGCTTATGGAAAGCATATTGGAAATTTTGAGGGTCTAAATTACTACACATTTCCAAAGCCAAATGAATTGTTTCGTATTGAAACGCAGATGGGAATAAAAGATATTGCAATCCCAAACAGTGTATTAACAAAACTAGAATCACAGCTCAGAACATTGGGGTTTGGTTATAGAGCCAAGTATATCGCCAGTACTGCTGAAAATATGTTAAGAAATCACAATAACTGGAACACATTAATGAGCTGTAAATGGAAAACTGATGAGGAGTGTGTTGAGTTTCTTTTACAGTTTAATGGAGTTGGACCTAAAGTTGCAGATTGTGTTGCTTTGATGGGGTGTCAACGGCAGGATCTGGTTCCTATTGACACGCATGTTTGGAAAATAGTACAAGGGGTGTATAAAGAGGAATTCAAAAAATGGGTATCGGAATCGGATATTGAAACAAACATAAAAACAGCATTGCGGAAGTCTCTCAGTAATAAAGGTGTAGATGCCAGGCTTTATTCCTACGTCAAAAGGTTTTTTAGAGAATTTTGGAAAATAAAAGCAGGTTGGGCGCAAGCAGTAGTATTTGCTGGAGAGATTAAACTAGAAAATGGGATCAATTCGGTTGAGGATTATGATAAACTAATTGCTAAGGTACAAAGTGCAAAAATAGATGTTTGAGAATGCTCACTGACTACAGGAGAATAGGTTAAAATGAAAGGCGTTTTTAGCCGCCTAATAATAGAAGATTATACCAATTCAAAACATATAAATGATTGAGTTTTGTAATTATATATATATTGAAAAGATTAAAATTACAGAACAACATTCTTTGCCAACTTCTTCTTATATTCGGCAATAGAAGAGTCCCATCTTGTAGCAGTCTTGTTTTCAACAACAAAGATATCCTTGGCAATTTTATCTAATAATCTGAAATCATGTGAAACAACAACAACACCACCGTTGAATTTGTTAATAGCGTCTGCAAGAGAATCGATAGTTGGAATATCCAAACCGTTAGTAGGTTCATCCAACAATAAGATATTAGGTTTTTCTAATGCCAAAAGGGCGAAAACAACTCTTGAACGTTGACCTTCTGACAAAGTGGCCATTTGGGAAGTTTGTTGTTCACCAGTCAAACCGAAACGACCTAATTGACCTCTCCAGTACTGGAAATCTTGAGAAACTTCTGGGTACTTGTCTCTGACGAATTCAAGAGGAGACTTGGTTAAATCTAATTGATCAGCTGAGTGTTGGGAGTAAACACCTAACTTGATATGAGTATGACGAGAGACTCTACCCTTTTGAGATTGTAAATCACCAGTCATTAATTTTAATAAAGTGGATTTACCCACACCATTTGGACCAACAAGGGCAATACGAGAATCCATATCAACACCAAATGAAAGGTCTTCATATAAGTTATGTTCTGGGTTACCATCATAGGCAAAAGAGATATCATCAAAAGATAACACTGGAGGTGGCAAACGTTCAACTTCAGTGAAATTGAAAGAAAAGACCTTGTCGGCAGCAACAGGTTGAATTAAACCATCGGCTTCCATCTTATCCAAAATCTTTTGTCTAGACTTTGCTTGTTTAACCAAGTTAGCATAGGTACCGGCAGATGCAATAAACTTTTTAATGTGAGCAATTTCTTCTTGTTGCTTTTGGTATTGTTTCATTTGATTTGTTTCTAATTCAGCTCTGGTCTTAGCGTAGGTATCATAGTTACCACCGTACATAGTCAACTTTTTCATTCTCATGTCAATCATGTTAGTACAGACACCATTGAGGAAATCTTGAGAATGTGAGTTTAAGATTAAGGTACGGTCAAATTTCTTCAAGTATTCTTCTAGCCAGACACATGCTTCCAAATCTAAATGCGCAGTTGGGTCATCCAACAATAACAAAGTTGGCTTGACGAAAAGGGCCTTGGCAAGGGCAACTCTCATTTTCCAACCACCAGACATGTCCTTGGTCTTCTTAAGGATGGTCTTAGCATTGAAACCCAAACCAGTCAAGATAACGGCAGCTCTTGATTCGAAGGTGGATGGATCCATATCGTCGATTCTTTCGTATAAACCATCAAGAACAGCAGCTTCAGGACCTTCTTCAACAATAATGTCCTCAACTTGCTTTTCAAGCTTTGCCAATTCTAATTCTGCTTCCCTAACAACATACTCCAAAGCGGAATACTCACTGGCTTCTGCAGGTTCGTTCAATAAATAGATATCAATGTGCTCTGGAACTGGGTATTCCTTGGCAGCCAATGCTCTAAGGAAAGTGGACTTACCACAACCGTTGGCACCTAAAAGACCGTATCTTCTACCATAATTCAATTCCAGGTTAGAGTCTTGGATCAATACCTTACCGTGGAAAAGCAATGAAACGGAGGACATCTTAATATCTCTAGAGGTCTCAAGAGAGTCTAACACACCTGTCACAACTCTGTCCGAAAGACCATCCTTATCCTGTTGTAGCTTTAGCTTCTCGATTTCTTCTGCAGCCGTGGTGACGTCGTCACCAGCTTCAAGCTTTTCCTTCTCCTTCTTTGTGAGCTTCTTCTTGGTCTTACCTTCAGCAAGCTTAGCAGCCTTCTTTGCGTCTCTCTTTGCCTTTGATGCAGAAATAGACATTCTGGTTGTATTAGAAGGAAAAGAAAGGAAAGGTCCTTAGCATAGGCTTCTGATTTTTTTTTTTCCTCTTTACTTGAAAGCCAACTGGTGAAAAAATTTTGAAAAATTTTGAAGATTTTTTTTTTGATAAAAAAAAACTTTGCGCCGAACGACGCTTACGTAATTCACCTATTTGGTTACGTAATTTTCACGTGACTTGCTTTTCTCTTCTCCTTCTCTTTGTAGTTGCTTCAGCAGTAGCATTTCTGTAAGGATAATGTGTTCATGGCTGGTGATCCACCAATCAATATTTGTCAAATCTGTAAATATAATTGTGCATGTGCCAATACTCAGGACAAACAGAAACTTATGGTGTCAAAAACCCAATAGAGATACAAAAAGATAGCACATACACGCTATTAGTACGCGTTATTTGAGATATAAGGCACATCACCTTCAAACGCAACACGCCTAGGACAATATTCTCTCCTGAGTGTCAATTTTTTCCGTTCTTTTCACTTTCTATTGTTTATTTTCGTTTTCCAGTAAGCTGTTCTAAAACTCTTTCTAGTTCATTAACTCATCGTTGGGAAATTACGTGTTTCATCGCATCAATCATTATTCGGCTTTTTATCCAAAAACATCATCAGGCCTATAAACTATATTTGAAAAGAGTTGACGTTTGGAAGGATGAAACTATTGATTTTTTTATTTTATGTCACTTCAGTGATAGCAGCAACATGTAGAACACATGTGGTTAAGTCTGGTGATACTTGCTATCAACTTGGTATTAATAATGGTGTTTCAGCTACTGATATTGAAAATTTCAACAAAAAGACTTATGGTTGGTTTGGTTGTGAAAACTTACCAATTGGTCTAAACATTTGCATTTCTTCTGGTGATGCTCCAAGTTCTAGTATGGAATGCAGCAAGTATATTTCATGTCCAATCGGTGCTTGTTGCTCTAAATTTGGCTACTGTGGAATGTCTTCCGATTTTTGTGGTAACAATTGTTTTTCTAACTGTGGTTTACCAACGTCTCCATCTGGCTCCTCTAACAACATCGCCAAAACAGGCTTTTGGTTAGATAGCCCGTATTTCAACGACAATGCAGAATTTGATAAAGTGTTCTATGCATTTGCACAAATTAGTGCTGATCTGAAATCCATCAACGTTGGAGCAAACTTCAATGTCTTCAAAAACATCAAAAACTCAAAGAAGATTCTATCACTAGGTGGATGGGATTTCAGTACATCACCAAGTACTTACAATATTTTTAGACAGGCCGTTTTGGGAAACAACAGAGGTAACGTAGGTAAAGTTATCTCTGATTTTGTTAAAGCAAATGGTTTACAAGGTGTTAATTTTGATTGGGAATACCCAGGTGCACCTGATATCTCCGGTATTCCTGCTGGATCTAAAGATGATGGTCCTAACTATTCTGGCCTGGTGCAAACTGTCAAGAATAATTTAGGTGGTGGATACGAAGTTAGTGTTTCTATTCCAGCATCATTTTGGTACTTGAAGAATTTCCCTCTGACTACTATGAAAGGATATCTGGACTATTTTGTTTTCATGAACTATGACTACGTTGGACAATGGGATTACGGGAAAGGTAACACGGGTATTGGTTGTCATGCCGATCAATCTCTTACCATTGACGCATTCAAAATGTTGAACAAGGCAGGAATTCCAATGTCTAAAGTTTACGGTGGTATGGCTAACTATGGTAGATCCTTTGAATTGAGCAACAAAAATTGTGTCAACTACAAGTGTGGCTTCACTGGTCCTAAAAACAATGCTTTACCTGGGCAGTATAGTAACACTCCAGGTGTTTTATATGAAAATGAAATAAACTCTTTAAGCAACAAAGGATACTTCAATGCAACTTCCAAGTGCTTCTATACTTTTTATAACGACAACAGAGATTGGGTTGCATGGATGAAACCCAGCGACAGAGGCTACTTGGTTAGCGATGTTTACAGAAAGTATGGTGTTTCGGGAACTGCATTGTGGGCCATTAATTATGGTTCTGATTATGCTGGTAAAAGTTCTAGTTTTGCTGGTAAGATTTAAGTTTTTCTTCTTCTCGTTATGATACTTAGAGTTCACTGTTGCTATTATTTAACTTAAATAATAGCTTTTCTACTTATTTTAAAAGACTTTAGAATATAATTTTTACTAGACTTATTTGTGTGTATATCTGACAGACGTTTTTCAGAAATTAACAGTAAGTATTCACTTTCAACGCGTCAACTACGTGCAACTACATATCGACTTTTATCTAGATATATGAATACATTTGCTTGGCTTGGAATCAAAATTTTTGTAACTTTTATTTTTTTAAGCTTGAACGTTTTTTTAGATTTCGAATCGATTTTTGTTGTACTTCTTTTCTTAACTAGCAAAGAACTGTTCAAATATAATACCATTAGAGTGGGTAATTGTTGTCATTTTCATATTTCCCTTGTTTTATCTTACCTTTACTATAGCTAGAAGAAAAATTGTAGTAAGATAAGCCAAAACGCCCTTTTTAAACAATTTTTCTGATCAATATTTATTCATCTGCTATTAAGAATTCCTTATTAAATCATCATCTTGTAAATTTCTAGTCATGAATAATAGTAGCACAACAACCAATAAACAATATTTAGGTGTTACACCACCTATTTCGCTTGAAGGACCAACAAATGAAGACATACTATTAAATACAGAAATGATCGATGAACTTCGACTTCAAAATTCTTTTGAACCAGATGAAGATACACAAAGAAGAGTTAGGGTTCTGAAAATTTTACAAAGTTTAGTGGAAACTTTTGTTTACAAAGTGTCAAAACAAAAGAACATGACAGAAGGCATGGCAAGAGACTGTGGTGGTAAAATTTTCACTTTTGGATCTTACAGATTAGGTGTTTATGGACCCGGATCAGATATTGATACGCTGGTCTGTGTGCCAAAACATGTTACCAGAGAAGATTTTTTTACCATATTTGTTGATTTGCTGAAGGAGAGGCCTGAGTTGCAAAAGATACAGTCGGTTCCAGATGCATTTGTACCTATTATCAAAACAGTTTTTGATGGTGTTGATATAGATTTGATCTGTGGTCGTCTAGACATACCTCAGGTTCCGTTAGAATTAGCATTGGAGGACAACAATTTGTTAAGAAATATTGACGATAAGGACCTTAGAGCTTTAAATGGTACCAGAGTTACAGACCAGATTTTACAGTTAGTGCCAAATAAAACATCTTTCAAACATGCACTAAGAACGATCAAACTATGGGCTCAAAAGAGAGCAATCTATGCCAACATGTTCGGATTCCCAGGTGGTGTGGCATGGGCAATGTTAGTTGCCAGAATTTGTCAATTATATCCAAATGCAAATGGTGCCATGATTATAGTTAAATTTTTTCAAATTTATCTTCAATGGAAGTGGCCACAGCCAGTTTTGTTGAAGCCAATTGAGGACGGGCCGCTACCTGTCAGAGTTTGGAATCCAAAAATTTATGGTCAAGACCGGGGACATAGAATGCCAGTCATAACACCTGCTTACCCATCAATGTGTGCCACTCACAATATAACCCAGAGCACACAGTTTGTTATCTTGAATGAAATGTCAAGAGCGTTAGAAATAGTGAACGAAATTCAAGCTAAAAAGCAAAACTGGGCTTCACTATTCAAGAAACACGATTACTTCTTCAAGTATAAGTACTACCTAACAATATGTGCTTCATCAAATGGCTCTATTTTGACCTACGATGATCATTTGAAATGGACCGGTATGGTTGAGTCTAAATTGAGACTTTTAGTGCAGAAATTGGAATTAATCAACGGTGTCAAACTGGCACACCCTTACATCAAGCCATTCATTACGACTTACATTTGTTCTACTGAAGACGATCTGAACAAGATCAAAAATTTATATGGTACCATTGAAGGTGACGAATTTGCAAAAGCCCATTTAGAAGCTGTCGAAGTTGACGAAAACTATGATATCAAGGCTCTCGAAGCGAAAGCCAAGAGCGAAAACAAGTTTTTAATTCACCTGATGAAACTTTACGTTGGGCTACAGTTAGATCTCAAGGGTAAGGAGAAGAAGATGGATATTCAAGTGCCATGTTCCGAGTTTGATCAAATATGTAAAAACTGGCTGGAATTCAAAAACGGATTCCAATTGTCGATAAAGCATGTTAAATTATGGGATTTACCAAATGATGTCTATTCAGATGGTGAAGAGAGACCGTTGAAGACTTTGAATCGCAAACGCAAACAGGAAAAGAATGATAAATCAGACGACTTGAAAAAGGCAAAACAATAATTTAATATGACATAACCACTCATTATAAATCTATATGTACATACATTCATCCATCTATAGCCTGAAGTAATCCCTAATAATTAATTGATTGCACTTCGTCTTCTCCATAAATTTGGGCTTTGAGCCATCCTAAAAATTTTGGACCCGCAGTATCTTTCTCTCGGAATGGCCACCACTACCTTTTATAAGGATAAGTGTGCAATGAATGCGTTGAAATCGAAGCTATTGAAGAAGGACACGAGCTCAAAGAAAGAGCTGAATTCGAGTTATGAGTCTGTGGATGACATTGATGAGGTGGACGATGGAGCTCAATCAATCTTGATGGGTATCATATCACAGTTGAGACCAGGGTGCGATTTATCAAGGATCACGTTGCCAACGTTCATTTTGGAGCGGAAGTCGATGTTGGAAAGAGTCTCTAATCAGCTTCAGCAGCCAGACATTTTGCTGAAAGCTAAACAAAGTAAGGATTTAGATAGATTTCTACTTGTTGTCAAATGGTACATGTCGTGCTGGCACATCTGTCCAAAGGCTGTCAAAAAGCCATTAAACCCTATTTTGGGCGAATATTTCACTTGCTACTGGGACTTGAACGACAATGGTGACGACAAGGCGTATTACGTTGCAGAACAAACATCCCATCACCCACCAAAGAGTTCATACTTTTACGTGATTCCGTCAAAGAACATCAGAGTGGACGGAATTGTGGTTCCAAAATCAAGGTTCCTTGGTAACTCCACTGCTGCAATGATGGAAGGTATCACCAAATTGACCTTTCTTGATGATGATAATAACGAAGACGTCTACACTTTGACTCAGCCAAACATGTATGCCAGGGGTATCCTCTTTGGTTCTTTGAAGTTTGAATTGGGCGATCATTTGATCATTGAATCAAAGGATGGCGAGTATAAAGCTGACATTGAGTTCAAAACTAAAGGCTTTATATCCGGTACTTACAACAGCATTCAAGGTCACATTTTTAATAAAGCTAATGAAAAGTTATTCGAAATTACTGGTAAATGGGATGAAGTTATGTACATAAAGAAGCTCTCCTCAAGGGATGACAAGCAAGAAGTCTTCTTTGATTGCTCAAAGGCAAAACCTTTGAAACCAAAAGTCAGACCATTAGAGGAACAAGGTCAATTTGAAAGTAGAAAACTTTGGAAAAAGGTCACCGACGCTCTTGCGAAAAGAGACCATGAAGTAGCCACTGATGAGAAATTTAAGATTGAAGAACAGCAAAGAAATGATGCGAAGGAAAGATTGAATGATGGTGTAGAGTTTCACCCTAAATTGTTCAAGCCGCTGACAATTCAAGAAGAAAGTAGTTTCGGCAATGAACATTTGGAATACGTCATTTATAAAGACCACCAGTTGAATAATAGTTTGAAACAGCATAGCATTGAACAAGCCATTGAGGACCTGTATCAAATAGCACCATTTTTGCCAGGTCAAAACTTTGATTCGAAGTTTGAAATTCCAGCATTTCAAAAGAGTTAGGTTTCATTTTTTTATTTTTACTTAATATTTATATTTAACTTTTGTGTTTACTGAATATCCTTAGGGGCCAGTAAAGGAGTTGTACTCGACATATTTGTCATAAAGATTTATAATAGTTTTTGATAATTTGCTAAAATCAAAAATTGCATTATTCATCTCATTTTGATACCTCCAGTACAATAACCTTGCCATCACAAAACTAGGTGCCTTCATCATTGCAATGACACTATACTTTTCAATTAGCTTGCTATATAACCACTCAATTTCTTCCAAAATTAACGCCTTTTCATTAGTTTCAAGTAATCCGTTGCTCCAGTTAACCCATAGAGTTAGATCATCAATTTTGACTATTTCATCCTTCATCAATTGAACAAAATTATATCCAAATGTTTTTATCATAGAATTAATACCGTTACCACAGTAGTAATTTCTCGGATGTTGTCTAATAGATTTAATAACAACTTTCAAGCATCTTTTCATAATATACTGTCTGTCAATTTTGTTTAACTTTAAATCTCCAATAACCTTTAGATCTTCTTCATTAACTTGAGCTTTATTACATTTCTCAAGAATTTCATTCGTTAGCTTAACAAAATTAGACCAATTGACACTTGATTTGTTAACTTTGGCGTTGTTACACATCAAAATTGTGCCTAAACACCACCAATGAATCAACGATTTGCTTGAATCGCCCAATTCTTCATTAAGCTCCCTATTCAGTGTAATATCGTTCGGGGTACAGATAAGCTTGCTCATTAGTTCCTGATATCCTCTTTTGTGCTCTCTATCCTCTTTTTTTTGGATTGCTATTTGCTCCTCTATTAGCTTTACTAGATCTATTTTTACATAAAGTATGCTATTATCAATTACAAAGTCTGTTCCTTCTCCAGCGTTAATTAGTAGGTCCTGCTCTAGTGGGCTCGCTGTATCGTATAAATGATTCATTATTTCATTCTTCTAATTTAATGTTTATTTAGAAACCTTATCGTACTTTAAAAATTTTATGAACATTAAATATTTTTTACTATATAATATATATTTACTACCTTTTTATTGATTAATAGACTATTTAATATATTAACAAATAAAATTCAGCTTATACTTATTTAACTTCTTGTTTTATGACTACATTGAAGTCTTGATCAATCGTCTAGCTCACTTGGTTTTATTAGTCCACCGATTTGTCTCTTTTCTTGTTCTCTCTTTAGCCTTTCAGCTTCTAAATCATCAGCAAATAGATAATCTGTGGCATCTCCTCCAAATTGTTTTATTTGAATCAAAAAGTCTCTTAGGACTCCTTGAAATTTACCCTGTTGATCAAAACTTTTAAATATAACATTAAGGAAATTAACCATTTGTTCTCTCTCTAGTTGAGGGAAGGCTGTCATCAACATGTTACCTAAGTAACCCTTTAAAAATTCCTCATTACTTGTTCCCATAGGTGCTGCATCCATTGGATAAATAGGTTCCTTGATTTCATTAGTAACAATTAGTTTAATCATGTGTGAAAGTAATTGTGATTGATTTTTGAATGACGCCTTGTGATCGCTATCTGTCAAGACATAGAAAACGTCAGAAATGATTGGGAAGTAAAAGTGCTTGTAGAACTCCATTTGAAATATGGTGTTTGTTTTCAAGTTCTCAATATTTGTCAATAGTTCATCGCACAATAATAAGCCGCTATTTTCAACAGTTTCATTATTATGCTTAAATGCCCATAAAATGGCATCAATGAAACTCTGGAACGCCTGTGGTGGGAATTTGACTAGTGCATTGAATCCTTTCAAATTAATTTCTCTTAACAATTTGTAAAATTCAATTCTATGTTCTGGATATTCAGTGAAATCTTTATTGATCATGTTTAGTGTACATTCGAAAACATTTGATAAAATCAAAACAATTTCATTGGGAATCATTTCTCCAACTTTTTGAACCAAAGTTGAGAGACAATTCAAAACTTCAGCATCACGCGCATCTTCAACGTTAGTCTTGTAGTCATCTAAAGTTGCCAATAGTAACGGTTGAACCAAATCTTGAACAATTTCCTGTCCATTGTTGGATTTACTAATAAAAATTTCTAGTAGAATCAAAATCTCCTTTTTAATTGTTCTCCAGCCTCTAACTTTCGGTGTCTTGGTTGCAATTAATCCATCTGTACCAATGGCATTAGAAATTAATCCAGAAACTGCCTTGTAAAGTGATAACATATCAAGATAGATTACTCCAAGTTGCGGGTAATAATATGGTCCTAAAGGTGTACAGACTGCAACATTTGTTTTGATAATATTTGCAATGATCTTAACAATTTCAGGATTAGAAAGCAATTGTGGATCTTCCCCAGCTTGTTGGACAACTGTTTGCCAAGCCATATTTGGCAAATTCATTAGTTGATTTAGTAGGGCATCCCTTTGCTGTTTATTTGATTGAGAAGAAATAATGATGGCACATGATTTATAAAATGTATGAACTTGTTGAGGTTGTAAATCTGATGTTGTATATTGAATATCCTCAATAATATCTTCAATAAAGGGTCTGGTCTCACCACTTTGCTGAATGATGAAATGTCTCTTACATTTTTCAGTAATTTTAATAAAAGTATCACATGCCATATCTTGAACACCTTCATGGGTTTCATGCATAAACTCAAATAATTTGTTAACAACTGTCTTCAAAAACTTCCAATGAGCTTTCAAAAATCTTGGATATTGACCAACGATATACATAATATTCGATGCCACAACAGCTTTGTTATCCTTACCCTTTTTCATTTCTGTTAAAGCCAACAAATCTTTGATGACCAACACAAGAAATTTCTTTTCGCTTTCTTCATCCATAGAACCTGAAATTGAACCGATTGCCCAACATAAAGTGTTGATGTTATGCCAAGACCATTCACTTCCGTCAATTTGATGAGCCAATTTGTTGGACATGATTTGCTCTGTGTTTTGAACATCCAAATGCGTTAAATAAACTAAAACTTCTCTCATTGATTTATACAACTGAATTGTATCGGATTCTCTGACAAATTCTCTAACGATTTCACCTTCGTCATTTTCAACAATCAAAACTTCTTCTGGTTTCACCATGTTTTCAATGATAACAATTCTCAGCTGAATTAAAATCTCATTATAAATGTTTTTTCTCAAATCAATACCCTTGAATAATTCAGGATTCATTGCCGCACTATTAGAACCAGAATATTGTAATTGTAATAAAACGGAGTTTGATTTTGGAATTGTTTGAATTTCCTGGTAAAGACCCCAAACCAATTTTTGCCAATAATCTAAACAAATCTTAAATAATTCTCTTTCTTGAATTTTCGAAAGATTAATTAGGTATTTATGTGCAATTAAAAGTAAATCTCTTAGATTGGTATTTGATTCCAAGGCCATTAAATGGTTTGAAAGAAAAGTTGTCAAAAACAATGCCAAATCTTGCATAAATTCTTGGTCAGGCGATGAAGCATTCACATAAACCTTGGATAAATCTAAATCGCTCGGAATGACATTGATAATTGAAGTCATACTTAAGTTAAACAATTCAACAAATTTGTTATCATATTGAGGAGAAATTAATTGCGAAATTTCGATCAGACATTTTAATGACAACGATCTGAAGGGCTCCTGTGGTAAAAGCTTTGAACTTAAAATTGAAACTAGTCCTGTTTCAAAAATATAGCCGAGTGGAATCCATGGAATGTATTTATGAAGACACTTTAAAGTAGAGGAAATTAAAGAAGGCCTGGAAGCCTTATCTAAAACTTCATAACATAGTTGTACGATTTGTTGAAACTCATTTGCCATGGAATTTTTCAACCTTGAAGCTCTAGCTTGAGTAAGCTGGTCAGTTGAGTAGTCAAAAATGTCTTCGGACATTAATTTTAGAATCACCATGTTATTTTCACACACGTTGAAACCTGCCTTGGAAGACTGGACCAACTCAGGCACAAAATTGGGCCAGTGCTCAGGCCAATCCTGTTTAATAATCTGAACTAATGTAAGATCACACTTGGTGATCAATGTTCTATCTCTTTGGAAGGATTCATCGTCATTACAAAGGGAAATAACCATTGAAGCAATAAAGTTTCTAATCCCTAATCTCTGCTCGTCAGGGAGAGCTCTCCACTTCGTCTTGATCAACGAGTCCAGAATGGAGAGTGCAATGTATTTGGACTGTGAGTTCTGCGATTGTTGAAGTATTTTATCAGCTCTGGTCCACGAATCAGGATGGGCCTGAAACTGTGACAAAACCGTCTGCGCTTGAGCTCGATCGTTGGGACTGTTAGCGTTAGAGGCACCATAAAGTGCGTCTACAACACGGTCAAACAATTGCACATCCGTGTCCTTTGAGAAGTCAAGAAGCTGGTCCATTTGCCACTCAATGCGATTTGTTAAAGAGAAATTTGTGATTCTTGGAGGGGAAGAAAAAAATTTCAACATTTTCAATGTAGAAGTGCTGTTAAAGAGACTAAATAACAATGATATAACATGAAATAAAGGTTTAAAGAGGCGAACAGGCGTTCAATTGAAATTTGTAAGGCCCAAAGTTATTCTAGAATTAATTTTGGGGTGAAATTCTGATTTCACTACAACCTACACTCCTTTTTCATTATCTTTAAGTTGATAAGTATCTTCAATTAATACTTATTACATGATATTTTTTATAAAATATAGTAAAAACCCCGTTGATTCAAGTGAAGGGAGTATCCATTTTAATGCTGCAGCTGAAAATATATGCATCCATAAGTTTTTCCGTTTCTGGTTATTTTAACTTTGATTCTTCCTATATACATGAATATATTGTACGTGATATCTCTAGCACTAGTGAAAGTTGCCACCAAATTTTATTTTTACTTTATTTTTAATCTTTTCGACGATGTGTCTAAAAGTACCAATTCAATGGTAACTTTAAACCTTTCTTCTCCAATGGCATCTTGAATCTGACAATATTCTCAAATAAATCCTTTCATTCTCTTTTCAATCTCCTCTCGTATTTCTTTAATGCCAAATCTTTATCAAGTACTAGCTTACCAAATACTCCCTTTCTGTATAGGTGGATCAGCTGTGTAGCTGCACCACGCTTTTCAATGACCATTTGACCTTCTTTGTTCTTCTGCATCATTTTATATTTCTTAGCTATCACTTGCAGAACATCTTCAATCGAATTAGTGGGCTCTGTCATCATTAGCGGCTTCATATATCTGTTGGGACCTCGTAAATTCATTATAAATAGCAAATAATCAGCTGCAAGCACTGGATCAATCCCACTCAAAGAATCAGTTCTCGCCATCACAGATCCAAGCAAATACAACTGAAGTAGATAATCAACGCTTTCTACTTGTGGCACAATAACTCCTGGTGTGTCATACACGTACATGTCAGGTTCGTCATAAACTTTGACCACTTCACTGGTGGCCCTTGTAGTGCCTGCCTGAAGACCAGTTCTTGCCACTTTCCTTCTGCTTAGCTTGGCAGCCCGCATTGAGTTAATGAGCGTGGACTTGCCAATGTTGGGCACGCCTACCACTAACAGACGCAATCCTAATGGTGGTGGAGGCCACAATGACTGGTGAAATTCTTTCAATTTAGTAAACAAGGGCGTCATGGATCCTCTGGCGTCCAAACAAAGCTCTTCCTTGTTCACAATGAAATCCGACCGGTCTTTGTTGCTGAACACCGTCAAAACTGGCGTTGACTTCAAAACGCTTCTAGGTACTGCAGCAGTGGCATTTGGGGCTCTAGCGTCTTTCAAGTGAATGATCATGTGGATCTGGGGGCGCAACTTGTCAAATACATCAAGCGCCTTCTTTTGATGGCCCTTAAAATGGGCTAGCGTCGTCCTATATTCAGGGAATATTGTCCTTGGAACAAACATTGCAAAAAGAAGCCGTTGATAAAATTGAAAGATTAAACAATAGCTGAAATTTGCTGAAAATTTACATTAGAGAAGATTACATACATTTCTACTGTGGTATTTTCAATCAAAGTATACTACAGTTATAAGCAGCATAGGTGTTTCATCAAGTATAAGTTTGTGGATAAACCTTTAGATAGGATTCTTTGAACTAAAAATAAATTTTAATTTTGTAAAAATCCTTTTCCCAAGATTCACTTACTTTCAGTGGTTGGTAAACCTATATTAGTGTTTTTGCACATTCCCCTAGTTTATAGCTATCGCTAGCTGTTAATCAGTATTGCAACTTGATCTAGTTTGCTTCAAAATTTTTCAATTTGAAAATTTTACTTTGATGAAAGCAGCATGCTTCTGAAGTAGCTTTATCAAGACCACTTTAGGATGCCACTGGTGATCATTACAGGCTACCCCCGTGTAGGAAAAACGCAGTGGGCAAGAAAGATTGAATCCTACCTCAAGTCCAAAGACATGGACGTGGTAGTGCACAACGAAGAGTCGCTAGGACTTGACAAGGCCAGTTACGGATCTCTCAATGGAGACAAGCGGATCGGGAGCGCTATCATGTCAGCAGCAAAGAGAGACTTGAGCAGAACACGAACAGTTGTGCTGGACTTCCTCAACTACAACTCCGGCATGCGATACCAGCTTTGGTGTGAGGCGAAGGCCATGGGAACCGGTACAGCAATCGTGTACGTGCAGCCAACAGCGCCAGTAACAAATGTAGCTGGTGATGAATGGCTTAAGACCATGATCATGCGTTATGAGGAACCAAAGGGAGACAAAAGGTGGGAACAACCTCTCTTTTGCGTGGACGCTGAAAGTGATTTGGATTATGAGGAGTTGTGCGACGCTTTAGTTATGAAAACAAAGCCAAACAAGAGTGTCTCGAACTCTACAATTCCTTCTGCTATGTCATCCTCTCAAGTGTTCGCTAAGGTGATCGATGCGGTCAACAACTCGATGTCTACCGTCAAAATTGACACCTTTACAATACACATTCCACCTAACACCACCCCAATGACCATCCAGCGACTCAAGAGAACACTTGCACAAGCCAATACAGCATCGCTCCCTGCACTAATTCATTCACATTTGAACAATTGAATACCTATATTCAAAAAATGCTGGAATTCGTAAACATTAACCTTTTTCAGCTAGAAAAAGAAGCTCCGGTGAAACTTTGTAACTAGCAATAATTAGAAATGACATATTGGGTTCACTATACAATCAATTAAATGTGGAAGTAGCAACCTATCACTCCATATTTCCATTTCTTTCATTTTTTCATTCTTTGTGTATAGAAAAATTTTTGCTAATTGTAAAATTTACTGGTGCAACACACAGTCTTCAGAGATAATATAAACATTGGGTGTAACATGGACACCCTATATGCTTCCATTTTAGCTTTGGAAGCGCAAACACAGGCGCATGTTCACCAGCTTGGCGCTGCGTTGCTGGCTAACGCTCAACCGGGTCCTGCAACAGGCTTACCACCGCCCTCCGCCGACATTTGGACTCTTGAACGTTCGTTCACACGTTTACTAGACTTATACCATGATTTCATCGTTGCTGCAACAACTGCCAATGCTAGACACTTGCTTTCCACTTATAGAATTCCTCGCCGGCTGTGGATTTATGGTGTGGTTGCATTCATCGAAGTGCTTAAAAACGTGTTAGCCACAAACCCAACTCCATCCACTGCTAACATGGATGTGGGTCCCTCTTTCATTGTTCATGCGTTTACTACAATTGGATCACTTTATGAAATAGATGAACCTGCAGCGTGGGCAGACAAACTGGCAGAATTAGCTAGAATTGCGATTCAGCTGTATCCAGTGAATTACCTTGATTGGAAGCTCACAGCTTCTCATTGGTACCACCAAACAACATTATTAGGTTCCCATGGACATGGTAAACTATATTATCATCAATGTACAGTTGAATACGATAATTTGCTAGCATTTACTCTTCTTTCAAAATCCTTACTCTGTAAAGACCCATTCGTCCCAACGCAATCGTATCTTCAATCAATTATAGATAATGTTTGTTCACAGAGATCAATTCTATCTCCTTTGGAAATGGCCATGATTGATTTTGTCAAAATCCATAAAATTCTTCTCCTTCAAGATTACAATACAAATAGTGAAATGAAGGCTATTGTTGGTCACTACTCCACAAATTTTGGTTTAGATTCATCGAACCTGAACTTCTTTGACTCTCATCCTGAGATTACCAATTCTATCTTGGTTTCTCCTCCCTTAGCCTTTTGGTACTCAAAATCGCCATACTTTGCAATTTCAAACATTAATCATCTATTAGGTCTAGGTAACCCATGTAATCTAGGTGCAAAAGTATTCGGCTTAGTTGAAATGTTGAAGCTAAGAAGAGATAAAAAGAAAGTTGATGATCCTGCCAATCCAACCCTTGAAACTTTAACTGCATCTCAATTAACATCAGACCAATCATTAGAATTATTATCACATTTCAATAAGGGTGTCCTACAGCTGTCGATGAATATGTTTAAAACTTACCTGAATGGACCGATAATTTCTGCAACTCCTCATACAATCATTTGGCTGTGGTTTTTAATTTCTTTAACAAAAACAAAAAGTTCACATCCAAGGTCCATCTTTATCAAAATTTTATATAGGGCAATCCCATGGGATTCTCTAATCGGTTTTATCAATGACTCAATATCAATGTTAACTTCAAGATCTGAATTAGTCAACCGTCTACATTCTTTAGTTTTAGGATCAACCACAAATTCTCATCAACTCCAGGCACAAAACTCTAACACCGTTCCAATGGGTGCCTCACCTGCGAATACCGCCTTAACAGAAGAAACAACATCAATTCCTAGTGATCATGAATCTTTAGCTGATTCTACAGCAACAACATCAGCTTCCTTATTACACAGAGTAGCATCTGTAATTTGTGACGAATCAGTAGAAACACAATTATGTTACGGTACTCTATGGTTCGATCAAATAACATCCACACCTCCATCACTAAGGGGACCGACAATAGATAAGTCCTTATTAGGTGAACTGATTCCATGGAACGTCCACAATGAAGGAGAAAGATGGATCATTGTAACAATTTTAGCATGTATTTTAATTGATTGTAATGATTGGCCTCTCGAATTTGATATAACCGGCCAGTGGGTTCAATTTAAAACCAATAACAATGAAAACTCAGACAATGAAGAACAAGTGGATAAAAATGTTAGTGATGAAAAGGAGATATTAAATAATTGGTTCAGTGATGACAGGTTGGTAAACTTTAAAACATTTCAACCAGAAGGTTCAAACCCAAAGTTTAACGGTGATGTGATCGAAGTATTGAGATTTTTAAAATGTAGGCCACCTAAATGGGGGTCAAATTCAAAAAGATTTATGACTGACTTTGTTAACGGAATCTTTCCAGCTTCCCTTGTTGAATCAGTTACCCCTATTCAGGCATCCTCGAACCGTATCAAAATTGAAGCAAATGATGATGAAAGTGAGAAAAAATTAGTTAAAGAAGGCGGTAACGAAGAAACCGGCTACGAAGGGGGAGAAGACTCTGAAGATTCAGAAGAAGATGAAGACTACTATTATGAAGATGAAGATGAAGATTTGGAAGATGACGAAGACGAGGATGAGCTGGATGAATTGGATGCTTTAGATGATCCAAGTAATAAGTTAGTTGGAGATCTTGGATCAAATATGGATACAATTTTAACATTTTTGTCATTAGATACAAATATTTGGTTGAAATACCCAGGTAGAATATATAAATGTGTCAAACACGGAATTTTCAGATTATGTGTCCCACTTACAGTTTTTCAAGAATTGAGGTCACTTAGAAGATCACAAGATATGAATATTGCAGATTCAGCAACCAGAGCTGTGTTGATAATTAGGCAGCTTTACCAAGAGGTTGATTTATTACCTTTAAGAGCCAATGGTACAAAAGCCAACTCTTTGAATGAGACATTAGAATTTGAACAAAATCAAAATTGGAGAGTTCAATCAGATGATCTGATTATTCAATCAGTTCAATATTCCAATCAATTTGGTCGTGACTATTTACTCGGCCAAGGATATAAAATTGGCAAGCCTCCTGTGTGGGATCAGTTTGAGCCACCATTGCAAATAGGTAACATTTGGTCAGGAGCGTACATGGGTTTGACTATACCACCGTTCGCTATTAGAGGACAAATGTTAAGATCAAAATGTATGGATGTTAAAAATTCAATACTTGACAAGGATATTGCATCAGTCTTTTGGTATAATATATTAGTAAGTGATGATAAAAACATGAGTATTAAAGCTAAAAATAGGGGGGTTAAGGTTTATAATAGTGAATGGTTGTGGTTAAGTGTTGAAAGAGTTGCAAGCGGGAGATGTTATAATTAATTAGTGCTTTTATTATATGTTTCTTATTATCGTGTTGTTACTATTATCATCTTCATTTATAACTTTAATAAGTGAAAAATTAAATCCGCTACTCTTTCTCTTTTCTGTTGGTAATGCAACAGGGGAATATGTATCTATTGCTGGTGATTTCAATATATTAAAATGCTTGATTTCGTTGTTTGATAATTTTAACTCAGTATATCTATTTATTAGCAAACCTAACTCATCTCCAAAATTTTCAAAACCAAGAGGCAAATTTGCTGAAATTCTCAACATCATTTCGTACATCTCCTGCAGCCTCCAATCGTCCACTGAATTTATATATAAATCACAATGCTTCATATTTATTTCAAAAAATGTAATAATTTCATCAATTTCATTTATCAAGCAAAGAACTTTTGTCTGGTAGAAAATATTTAGTGTACCGTAAGGACTCAGGATACTTGTTTTAATAACATCTATTAAATTGTTCCAAGTATCAATAGTGTTATTATCGCTGAGTATGAATCCACCATATTTTATTATGCACTGTCGAATGTGGCCTTTCAGAACTCCAATCAAGTAGTCATTAAAAGAGTTACCCAACACTGTGTTTCTCAAGCTCAAAAGCCTTGTACATTTGTTTTCTAATACTTTCAAATAAAGTAAAACGCCAAACTGTGCAGTTCGATATACATTCAATACTGTTAAACAGCAGAGAATCAATCGGATTGCTCTTTTTATTTTGAACTTTTTAAGATATCTTTTCAAGTAAAACAAAGTTAAAAATGCAACCAATCGGGGTCGCAGTGAATGCAAATATAACCCGTACGGACTATCCATTATATTAAGTTGAAAAGTTTCAGACTCTGTGTTATCAACAAAAGACTGTGAATTTGATATTGAATTTTTCAATTCATTTATCCTATGTTTGACGCCAAGATCAGAAGCCACCAGGACCCTTTTAAACTCATCCACAATGGCCACCAGGGACATATGAGAAGGCTATTAAAGATACAAACTTTTTAATAATGGTATATACATACTGAGAAAATAAAAAGCGTTGAAAATTTTCGGTTTAAGCTATGGTTCTTCTTTATGGTAGCATCTTATCTAATGAAAAGGAATGGTAAGAGGGGAACTGTATGCCTCCTAGAATCAATTCCTGTTTGTACAACTGTGCTAAGAATACCTGGATGATTATTGGAATAATACGGAGCCATGAGCCTAGTAAAAAGTCTTCCACAATCAACAGAACTCCACAACTAATGAACACCAATGAAGATCTCCAGGGAAACCCAACTGCTATGGGCATATTGAGTGACCCACAGACGTGCATACCACCACTGATAGCAAACACCAAGAGTATTCTTATCGGTTTCAAAAACCTTTTGGACACTGAAATAAGGTCTGTAAACATTCTGGAAATGTACACAGCATCACAAGTAACATACTGATGCCACCAGAAAGACCAAAACGATCTTAAGGAGTAACCACCTAGACCCAGCTGAAACTGATCCGGCCAGTCTTTCACCTTTGAGAGCCCCAAAATCAACGATAATGTAGCAACCTGATAATAACAGACGTTAAGTCCATAGTACACGATGTAAAGGAAAGCTGCCGTATCTACGAAAATGTTGACAAACGAGGGAACATTCTTAAATGGTACTCTGTTGATAAGATAGATGCACAAATCATAAACAGTGTATTTGATACAGGTTTCCCATAGTTGGCATTTGAGTAAAATAAAAACCCATTTATTTGTTATTGCTGGAAACGACCCCTTGTCAATGAATGGATATTGCCAATTCCAGCCAACTCCCCTCATATTGATGAAGCATCTCTTAAATGCCCACAACCATTTGTGCCAAGTGAGAGGCTTCAAAGGCCCATAGCCAACATCGAGTTGATAATCGGTAAACTCAATTGGTACTTTTCTTATCAAAATTACCACTGTGGCATTGAATATTTGATAAATGGCAAACCCGTGTAATAGCTGAGACATTGCATCTGCGTTGTTTCCAATTACGTTCAAAGGTGACCAGAACAAGTGTATAATCATCAATGGCAAAATAAAGTATCTTCTAAATTCAAATGGAGGGATAGCCCATATAACTATACAGATAAGTAAATAATGTACAAGGTAGTGTTGCCATGGGGTTTTAAACAACGGAGATCTCCATACTTCATCGCAAAACCCAATTAAACTTCCAAACTTCATTGGATCGTACATCCTAAGAGCTCGTATAATGAAAATAAAATGATCTTGTAGGGTCAATAATCGGTGTCCAAATATGCTCATGATGTGGACATAGAGCTTGTTGGTGATGTCAGCAATTGCTCCAAGCGTAATATAACATTTGTGCTCTCTGCATTTTGTGGAAGAGGGCAGTATGGATCATCGCTAAGGTCTCCATCTTCCACATCGGCTTCGTCTTCCTCAAGTTGACCATTATTTCCAAAACTTCCCTCTTCATCTGTCTCCATTGGAACTGCTAATGTTGGAGCTCTCCTAAACCTTTTTCTGTGTATCTTTGGTTGTGTTGGTGTTGTCGGTGTTGTTGGTGTTGTCGGTGCATGTTCATAGTCTTCGTTTTCATCACCATAATCTTCTTCAGTATCTTCTTCACAACCATCTTCCTCTTCAATAATCTTGGTCTCACTCGGTTGTGCCACTGGTTTCAACTTAAGTTTATTATTTGCTTGAGCACTCAATGTATTATACTTCCAGGAAGAATTCATCTTATTGTTTAATGGCGATTTCCCTCTTCTCAAAAGTAGTCCTTTGTTGTTCAAAACCTTAGTATTTAGGCTCAGCTGGCTTGATCTTAGTGAATCCAACGAGTTTGTTCGTGAAATCTTAGGTGAACCGTTACTTTGAATTAGTAAACCGTTAGATGAAACCCAGTCTCTGGTATACTTTTGCTTTGTTGAAGTTATTGATGATGATAGAAGAGGTACCGCTTGCTGCAATTTGTTGCTATTACTATTATTTGGTACATCTGTTGAATAATTTGTCATATAACCAGATCCGTTACTGGTTTCACTCAACGTCGTTTGAATAGATAAGCCAGAAATGACAGATCCTGGTCGCATTCTGGACCTTTTAGGATTTAAAGAAAGAGCAGTTACCCCATTTTCCAGCTCATGTGTTTCTTCGTCTTCATCGTCATCTTCATCGTCATCTTCATCGTCATCTGCATCTATTTCTTCCTCATCATCTTCATCATCGTCGTCTTCCAAATTTTCTGCTTTTTTTCTTTCTAGATGAGTGTTTTTGTTTGGCACCTCATAAGTGGTAACTGTTGTTGCATCAGGTGACACGAGTTCCGTACCATTCTTTTCAGATAGTGAAGCACTAAAATCAGACCCATCATGATGCTTAACTTTACCAAATAAATTCATAAATGAAAATTTTCGTTTTTTATTATTTGAAGTCAACGTGTGTACACTGTTGTTGTCTTTTTCATTAGCAACTGAGTTGTTGCTCAACAACTTTTTAACACTTTTCATTGAAGAAGTTCTTTTGAGTAGACCGTTAGTATCGTCATTACCACCAGTATTCAGACTTAATTTTGAGGGTATTCTTAGCATTGATTTATTTTTCTTTTTCAAATTGTTCCTGTTCTTCTTTAATAGTTCCCAAGTGGCAAAGGTTGAGTCCATTGTTGGATTTCTAATTGCCAACTTTAAAGAATGTTTATCAAATCCTAATTTGACTAGTTCTTTAAACATTGCCTTTTCACCTTTAGTTATTATTGGCTCAGTATCCTTCAAAGATTTTGTAACCAAATTATATTGATTATTACCGCCAAATTTCTCTAAAATGGGGGCTTTTAATATATAGGCAATAGAATTAATTCTGTTTTCAGGCTCCTTTTGCAATAATAATGCAATTAAATCGTTGGTTTCGCTGTTACATGAAAGAAACCTTGGCTTGTGATTCAAAATTTCATTATTTAACGATTCATCATCTAGTGAATCGTCAAATGGCATTTCTCCATATATCAACGTGTACAGTATAACTCCCAATGCCCAAATATCTGTCTTAATACCTGAGTAAGGAATTCTTTTGATCAGTTCGGGTGCCATGTATGCTGTGGTACCACAAAAATCACTGAGAAGTGATTTCAATGGTAGTTCTCTAACAAATCCAAAATCACTCAATTTAACACTTCCGTCTTTGTCTAGAAGAACATTTTCTAATTTTAAATCTCTGTGGCAACACCCGTTAGAATGAATATAAAAAACTGCTCCACATAACTGGGTAAATAAAATTAGTGAATTTTCAACATTACCGTTATTTTTCAGCATATAATCAAATAGATCTCCATTTGGGTAATAATCCATCACTAAATAAATACTCTGTTCCATGTATATTATTTCATAGAGTTTAATTATATTTGGATGGTTTCTAAATTCTTTTAAATAGTAAAATTCTCTCATTAAGTTATCGTTATGCTTAGTTTTAATGCCCCTTTTTAAGCAGACTTTTGTCTGTATCATTTGGTGTTTACCAAGATAAACGTTGCCAAACGATCCAGAGCCAATTTCCTTGATAATTTCGTAGTTACCTATTACTTTTAGCTGATCATTTGATTGAAATTTATCGAACAGTTCAGTATAATCTTGAGATCTCTTCACAAATATAATTATCAAATTATTATTAGTACACTTCTTTCTGAAGATTCAATACAATTATTCAACATACCTTGATGTAAAAGGCCCTTTCTTCCAGAAGGGACCTATTATGCATCATTCAATTTAAGACCTTCCGTTTGTATTGTTAAAGAAAAAAAAAACATTTTCTGTAAAAAAGGTATTATTTCAAATTAAAATTAACGATATATATAAATAAAGGTAGTGGACTATCTTAGGAGACAAAAGAAGGGTAATAAGAAGAAGAGAAGAGTGAGAAATAAGCAACTTATTTCAGGCAATTGGATTTAACTTGTTGTTGCAATTAGATGGGAATACTTTGAATCATCTACTTGAATAATAGTATAGTACAAAAGAAAAAGCTGATTATTTACCATCAAGAACGACTAGGAAACCACCAACCAAATGTAAGGATCCACAAACAAAGACGTCGAGGTTTCCTTCCAAAGTCCTAATGAAGTTAACACTGGTTTCGATGTTTGGAAACAAATGTTTTCTTGACTTTTTATCAAGAGAATTCCAAATTTCAGCCATTTGTGTTTGAACAGTCAACGACTCCACTTTGGAATTATCAGTGTTAATAGAAACTAAGTCATCAGAGTAGTCACCTGAAGACCAAGTAACATTGGTGGTAAAAATAACGTGATCGAACTTTAACCCATTGGAATCTACAGTTTCAAAGAGGGTTTTAATAAGTACTTCTGGATCTCTTGTTTGTTGATTAAACAGCAAAACTCTGATGTGGGATTTGTTAGTGGCACTAGAAAACCATTTGGATGAGTTCATAATACTTTCTTCTGTATGTGCACCGTCAATAAACCAAGTCAAATCTTCTTTGCGTTTTATGTCTTTCATGATTTGACATCTACCAGGCCATTTTGCCGTTTCAAGTCCTCTAGTAAATTCTACAGGAAGGGCATCTTCCTCAGTGTTGATTGTGAACCCTAGTTTCTTTAAATGGGCAGCACATAACTTAACTGCAAGAGATGCGTTAATCTTTTGAAATTCACCGTGAATGCCCAATTCAATGTCCTCTAAATCCTTTCTAACTGGAACGATTCCAAGAGAACCTACTTGCTTTTCAACAGCTCTGTCTTTAATAACTTGCAATGCGATATCAGGTTGTTCAACAGTGAAGCATGCAGCACCCGGTTTGAAGATACCACTTTTGTTCCAGGCAATCTCTTCGATAGTGTTACCCAACATAACAGTGTGATCAATACCAAGAGAAGAGATACCACAAGCAGTTGGAGACCGAAAAACGTTGGTGGAGTCGTACTCACCACCAACACCAACTTCGTAGATGGCGGTGTCCACATTTTCAGAGACAAACGCATGAAACGAAAGCAGTGTTAGGTAGCGGAAATATGCAGGCTTGATATTGTGACCCATGTGAGGGAACTTGACAGGATCCGACTCGCTCGCTTCCAAGCGGTCCCACACTTCATAGAAGTACTTTGCAAATGACTCTTCACTTATTGGTTTACCGTTAATGCAGATTCTTTCTCTAACGGTTTTCAAATGAGGAGAAGTGTACAAGCCGATCTTGTTGATTTTAGTGATATCCATAGACACAGAACTTGAACGAGAGTCACTGGCAGCTGCAGCTAGGTTGGTAGAACTGTTGACAAGATTACCGACTGGTCCTCCGTTACCTTTGTACTGATTTAAGATGGAATGTACAAAAGCGCACGTGGAGCCCTTACCCTTGGTACCTGTGACGTGAATCACATTCAATCTGTTGAAATCCTCAGGCTTGTAGCCAGATCTCCTGACCCACTCGATCATTTCTGGCATCAAAAGATGGTTTCTGGTAGCACCTGTCTTTCTAACAGCATCAATCGTTGCAAAATTCGACTGTAAAGTGTTTAACGCATGGATCGCGTCCTTGTAAGTACGACTGCGAAGCATACCAGGCACTTCAGATTCCCCCTCCTTGGTCATTTAGCTGCCTAAAGCACTGCTTAAACAATTTTATTGCAATGAATGAAAATGTTTTCCAGATCACTCATACTAAAAAATTTTTCCTTCTACACCAGTGAAAAATTTTGAATTAGACACCATTAATTGTAGATAATTAGAAGTAGTGTGAATGTAGATAAATGAACAGTTTAGAGATTATAAAACATAAGAAAAGAGGAAAAATTTTGGATAGTTTGTTGTTTCTTGCATGAAAAATTTCGTATCCACCCAGTAGAAAATTAAGGCACTAATATACATAAGAGATGAGTAAGATTTAGAAGTCTTCGTCAAAAGAGAAGCCACCAGCAGATCCTTCTGTTTCTTGGTTAGAAGATTTGGCAATGACACCAGCCTTTTGGTAGTCGGAGACTCTCTTTTCAAAAAAGTTTGTCTTACCAGCAAGAGAAATATTTTCCATGAAGTCAAATGGATTAGTAACATTGTATGCCTTCTTGCAGCCAAGAGAGAGTAATAGTCTGTCAGCACAGAACTCTACGTATTGACACATAAGGGCACAGTTCATACCGAGTAAGTTGACAGGAAGTGCGTCTGTGAAATAAGTCTTTTCAATATCAACAGCTTCACAGATGATCTTGTGAACGATTTCCTCATCAGGGGTGTTATTCAAGTGTGAAAAGAGGACACATGCAAAATCGGTGTGAAGACCTTCGTCTCTGCAAATTAACTCGTTGGAGAAAGTCAAACCAGGCATGAGACCTCTCTTCTTAAGCCAAAAGATAGATGCAAAGGAACCAGAGAAGAAAATACCTTCCACAGCGGCAAAGGCCACAAGTCTTTCAGCAAACAAGGCGTTGTCGTCGTTGATCCATCTGAGGGCCCATTCAGCCTTCTCCTTGATACATGGGATGTTTTCAATAGCGTTCAAAAGAAAGTCGTTCTCCTTAGGGTCCTTAACGTAGGTATCGATCAAAAGAGAGTATGTTTCTGAATGGATGTTTTCCATCATGATTTGAAAACCGTAGAAACACTTGGCTTCAGGAATTTGCACCTCTGCTGAAAAGTTTTCCACTAAGTTCTCGTTGACGATACCGTCAGATGCGGCAAAGAATGCAAGCACTCTGGAGATGAAGAATCTTTCGTTGTCGTTCAATCTGTGGTTCCAGTCGTGAATGTCCTTTGAAAGATCAATTTCTTCGGCAGTCCAGAATGAAGCTTCCGCCTTCTTGTACATTTGCCAGATTTCGTGGTACTTGATCGGAAAGAGAACAAATCTCTTCTTGTTCTCAACAAGCAAAGGTTCGTCCTTCTCAAGCTCCTTCAACTGGTGTCTGTGCACCCTGTGCTTGTTAAGGAACTCCTGGTGTTCTGACAACTCACTTTTCTCATTCTTCAACGATGCCATCAGATCCTTCTTTGGCTTGATTTCTGGGTCCAACTCTAGCTCCAAGTTGGAAAGTGCCTTGGCGGCGGCCTTGGATGGTGTTTGTTCAATAGACATTCTAGTTTAATCTGTATATAATCCTAATGTTCTCTTCTGATCTTATAAAATGGTGCGAGAGTGGGTCCTTTTATAGTGGCGAGATTTGGCCTTACGCGTCGCTAAATGAGAGATGGCTGACGCGTGGAATTGTAATGAAAATGAAAGTGTAGTGAATAAACAGGCTTATAGACGTGATAGGGCATCGGAGATGCCACGAGTAGATAGCTGGTGTCTTCAGCTTTGCTATGGTACCAATATTTCACCAAAATTGAAAGTTTCAACGCGTAAAAGTCGTGTCCATAGGCAACACCATTCTATTTGTTTGGTTGATCTAACAAGTGCGATATATAGTAAGAGAGAAAACTGATTTTTATTATTAGATAGATACACAGTATAATATATAGGGGATTAGATGTTCATGTAGGTGGAGGAGTCAACACCTTCAGCAGGGAACTCTTGCATCTTGACATCGAATCTATCCTGGATGGCATTGAGAATCTCGTTGTCCTTTTCGTTTGAGATGAAGGAGATAGAAAGACCCTTGGTACCAAATCTACCTGCTCTACCGACTCTGTGAAGGTACTGGTCGGCCTCGGAAGGCATGTCATAGTTGATGGCCAAGTTGATTCTTTCAATATCGATACCTCTACCAAAGACGTCTGTAGAAACACAGATACGCTTGCTGTAGTCCTTGAAAAGTTTGTATCTCTTGATTCTCTCCTCCTGTGGAATACCGGAGTGCACCACAATGGATGGGAAGTTCGACTGTACCAGCAACTGATTAAGCGCAGTGGCTCTTTTAGTAGACTTGACAAAGATAATAACCTGGTTGAACTCTAAGGTGTCAAGCAGTTCTGCCAACTTAACGTTCTTCTTGTCTTCTTCAAGCTTCAAGTAGTACTGTTGCAAACCATGAAGGGTAAGCTTCTTCTCGTCATCCACGTAAATCTCCAATGGGTTCTTCATGAACTTCTTACAAATTGGTCTCATCTCATTTGAGAGCGTAGCTGAGAACATCATCACCTGCTTTTGGAATGGCGTAGCTCTGAACACTTCTTGGATGTCTCTTCTCATGTCCAAGTGCTCTAACACCTTGTCACATTCGTCGATGACAAAATTCTTCACTTGATTTAACTTCAAGATCTTATCTCTAACAAGTGCTGTCAATCTACCTGGAGTACCCACAACAATGTGTGGACAGGTTTCCTTATTCTTCAAAATTTCAGCATCCTTATTGATAGACACACCACCGTAGAACACCTCTGTCTTGACATCTGGCATGTACTTAGAGAATCTGGCATATTCGTTCTTGATTTGGTATGCCAATTCCCTTGTGTGACAGATGACAATAGTGGACACCTCACCTGGAGTTGGATCCAATTGCTGCAATGTTGATAACACAAACACTGCGGTCTTACCGAGACCTGACTTGGCTTGGCAAAGCACGTCGTTTCCAAGAATCGACTGTGGGATGCAGGATTGCTGCACTTCCGATGGATGTTCAAAACCGCAATCTGCAATGGCTCTAAGAAGCTCTGGCTTCAATAAAAAGTCTCTGAAACCTGTGGTATGGATACCAACGTAAGAACCCTTCTTTGTTTCATCGTCACCTTCTTCTTTGCTTTCTTCTCCGCCTTCACCATTGCCAGATTCTGCGCCATTCAAAATGGCACCCGTGCTGGTCGTTTGGACATCTTCTGAGTCGCTGTAATCCAAGAGCTCTTCTTCTCCCTCTGCTGACATGTCGTAGTCTTTAACTGAAAGGAAACTTCATGTTGTCGTCCAACAAGAAAAAAAACACGGGCTCGCTTTTGAGACACGTTGGAACCAAGAAGCCGGGTAACACGTCTTCTCTTCTTCTTAAAGTATTGCAATGTCCAGTGAATACGACAAGATCTACCTGAACCAGTCAAAGCTGCCAGGCCGGGTGAGGATAGCAGATTCGGGGCTTGGATGGAAGTCGCAGCAGATCAGCGGTGCCACGACAAAATCAACACCATTCCTTTTACCATCAGACGAACTCTCGACGTGCCATTGGTCTAGAGCGAGCCGTGGCTATGAATTGAGGATCGATACGAAGAACAAGGGTGTAGTGGTCCTTGACGGTTTTGATTCACACGATTTCAACAGTCTGAAACATGAACTAAACAAAAATTTTAATATCCAGCTAGAAGTCAGAGAACACTCGTTGAGGGGTTGGAACTGGGGTAAAACGCAAATGGCAAGGAACGAATTGGTGTTTAATATTGCTGGTAGACCATCATTTGAAATCCCATACCCAGAGATCATCAATGCGAACATGTCAGGTAAAAATGAAGTTGGCGTCGAATTCGATTTAACTAAGGTTCCGTTGCAGAATCTGGAGAGGACAGGTGACGAGCTCGTTGAAATGAAACTTTACATCCCAGGTAATGCTGATGAGGACGAAGAGGAAGACGTGAAGCCAGAGAACGAAGATGAAGAAATGGCCGATGGTGAAACCGAACCAAAAGAGAAGGTCAAGAAGGAAGTTAAGACTAACGCTGAGGTGTTTGTTGAGGAGCTCAAGTCAAAGGCAGATATCACACAAGTTGCTGGTCCAGTGGTGGTGTCTTTTGGCGAAATCTTGTTCCTCACCCCAAGAGGTCGTTACGATATCGATTTCTATTCAGACTTCTTACGTCTCAGAGGTAAGACCTACGACTACAAGTTGCAATACAACCAAATTCAAAGAATATTTTCTCTACCAAAACTAGATGGTATGCACCATCTGCTTATTTTACAAGTGGACCCACCATTGAGACAAGGTCAAACCAAATACAACTTCTTGACACTACAATTTGATGCACAGGAAGAAATTGAAGTTGAGCTTAATATCGATGATGATGAATATGAAAAATTATATAAGGATAAACTAAACAAAAGCTATTCTGCAAATACTCACCTGGTTTTAGGAAATATCCTTAGAGGTTTCACTGAACGTAGAGTCGTTCTACCGGGTAGTTTCCTATCAAGGGATTCCTTTGTTGCTATTTCATGTTCTCTCAAAGCAAATGAGGGACAAATTTACCCATTGGATAAGTGTCTCCTGTTTGTCAATAAGCCCACTGTTTTAATTCCATACAGTGAAATTCAATCCATTACTTTTTCACGTGTAGGACAAGGATCAGCACAAAGAACATTTGATATGGAAATTGCCACTAGAAGTAATGGAGCTAATCACACATTTGGTAACATTGAAAAAGTTGAACAGCCATTATTAGAAACCTTCTTTAAGTCAAAGAACTTAAAAGTTAGGAACGATGAAAAGATCGCTAAGGAAATGCTTGCTACTGCAATGGCTGATGATTCTGATGGAGATGTTGATATGGGTTCTGCTGGTGAAGATGATGATGAATCACCTGACGAAGACTTTAATGGTGATGGATCAGATTCCGATCTTGAAGATGAATACAACTCTGATGTCCAATCTGAAGATTCAGATAAAGAACCGGATACCAAAAAGCAAAAGGTTTAATATGGTCTTCTTTTCTTTAATTCAACTTTAATTAACCTTTGTAAGCTTGAATTTGATACTTTTGAAATCGGATTCTTTGAATCATTAATTCCCTTTTCAAAAATCGAACAGAGTAGCTGAACTTTATTTAAATCTTTGAGGGATCCATTTTGTAATTTATTCAGTAATATTAAAAGCTCGTTGGTTGATATTTCTTTGATAGACCTATTATCTTTAGATCTGGTGTAGCTCAATTCTTGACATCTGAAGATACGTACCTCTTCTTGTGGGTGAACGGAATTCTCATTTTTGAAATTATGATCATTTTCTTCAATAAATGACGATTTGGGAGTTTTATCATGTCCATTTGCTGTAACACTACAATTGGTATTATCATTATCAAGACTACCTTCATCAATTGTATTCAATTGCCTATACTTATTAAAATTAATGTTGACTTGATCATTAACGCTCATGATATTTTTTCGATTCAGATTTTGCAACTCTTTTCTCTGATGCTGAATCAATTGATCAATGATAGCTTCATCAAACTCTAAGTTAAACTTTCTTGCGCCTCTCTTATATTTATGTTTAACTTGTTCATTAAGATTTGAGATACTTGGCAATTTATATAGCTTTTTTAATATTTGATATTTTTCAGATTCCAGTGTCAACTTATCAATGCATGGTTGTAGTTCGCTTTTGAGTTGGTTTACTATAGCTTCAATTATTTCCTTATCTTGCAAATTCATTTCTTTTTTGCCATTTTCTAAATTAATATCAATAAATGAAAATGAAATTTCTTCTTCCTCATCCTCTTCCTCTTCCTCTTCTTCTTCTTCTTCTTTGTCTTCTTCTTTATCATTCTTCATGTCATTCTTACCCTTAATTTCAACTTCTAACTCTTTCAAACTTAAATCATCCAAAGACTCCGATCTAAATAAAGTTTCAACAGGACTTGTGTCAGATTCATATATAGTCTGTGTCTCCAGATGATCTGAGTTGAAAACGCAAGTTAGGTCGCTCTTTTCATTGCTCGTCTTTTCATCTATAATAAGCTCTAAATTTTTCAACTGGTTTCTAATGTCATTGCCATCGGTTTCCTCTTTTTTTGTTGATTGTGATATGGTTTCAAGATCATCATCTTTTAATGCCTTTGAGGCACATTTTCTTGTAGTAGTGAATGGATTCATTCGTGTTCTTGATAAGAATGGCGTCAATGGTAAAGAAAGCCATTCTTAAGAGACAGTAATCAAAGAACGGTGGAGACATTAATTTATAATTTTAAGATTTTGTAAATAGATCACATTTATATGTCAATTATTCATTAAAAGATACAAAAAAGCGAAAATGATACATCAATTCAGAGTAAAATAAGAAGGAATATAATAGTTAACATTTTAAAGCTAAAATGGATATACATATAAATATAAATAATCAGAGAACCAAAATAATACCTGATATTAACATAATACTAGAAAATAAAACACCAGACCAAATAAAAACATGATGCCAAACTGGTGCATTTTGGCATCTGCAAAGTATCAAACAAACACCAGCAACGCTTAATAATACACTAATCAATAATGCAAACATCGACATACCAATAATCGAGATTTCAGTCCAAGACAGATTATGATGAATCTTTCTAAACCCAATATCCAGGCCAATACCAATACCAGAAAGTAAGTAAGACAAGATTAAGCAAGACATGTAAATAAACGAAAGAATTCTATCATGATTAGCAAACTTAATATTCTCAAACAAATAAACATCATTTTCATTCTCATTTCCTTCATCATCGTCATCACCATCATCAGAGTCGCCATCAAATTCGGATTCCACGTGGTACACTGAGTAGTGTCTTTCAATTGGACTTAAAAGTGACTCATGCTCTCTTTTGTTCAAACTATCAGACCCATATTTAAGTGTTTGGAACCATTTCGTTAAAGAGTTAGAGAGGCTCAATAACTTAATCATCGAAGAATTAGACAACCAACTCAAACCAGGACCATTTCTTTCATCACTGAAATTAGTGGATGTGTCAATATAAAAACCATTATTGTCGTCACCAAAATCAGAACCATTATCAAATTCATTCCAGTAACTATTGGTAGTCTGTTTTTGTTTTTGTTCTTGATTCTCACCTTTATTCAATAAAATTCCACTTGGTAAATCATCAGAAGGTTCTTCAATACTTGGAATCTTTCTAATATCTTGATTGTCATAAATTTCAAACCAAGGTAAGACAAATTTCAGAATTCCATTATCTGAAATATTTTTATTTAAATAACTCCAAACTAAATAGTTGTTGAAATTGAAATTTAATTCATCGACTTGATAAACTAGATGAGAGTTGATTAATTGTTGAACTGATTTTGGTAAACTATTCACATTCGAATCAAAATGGATTTCAAGTACTGCGTATTTGAATTTAGTACCATTTTCAAAATCTGAGTTGTTCAAATTTTTGACATTTTCATCTGTTGAAACTATATCCCAATCAAGTGAAATATAACTTGAAATGTTATTGTTTGAGTTGGTTGAAGTTTCACTATCATTCAAAGCTATGTATCTCAACCTATGCGACTTAATTTTCGAGATTGGACGTAAATCATTATCAATAACCCAATCAATTGATAATTCATTCATTTTGGGGTTCCCAAATGACTGGTGCTTGTTGTATTCATTCCAAAATGTAGATTTTAGAAACTCTTTGTCGTCAATTTTATCATCAAATAAAACTTCAATCAATTTATTATCCAAGGGAGCAATTGTAAACTGTCTCAAACCACCAATAGGTGTAAATAAAATCGGTGAATTTAGAGATGGTGTTGAAAGAAGAATTTGTGGGAATGGATCAGTTGGAAAAGTTTTGGTTTCATTATCAACTACATCAATCGAAGACGTTGGGGAGTTTGACAAAATTGGGTCTTTTGAGTTGTTCAGCCAAATGGCAACAGTTTCAGTTTCAGGAGTGAAATCAAAGTCATTATAAATTTGTTCATCACCTTTCTTAGCTAAATTTAAGCTTGACTTCGTATTTCTCAATTTTAGGTTGGAGCTTGACTTAATTAAATCACTTTGGTGAGAAGGATCATCATCAGTCAGAGAAGATTCATCAGTTATAAAGCTGAATTCTCTAGATAGATAGATCTTAATTTCTTCTAGATTATCGTAATGTACCCAAAATGATATCATTCTTGGGCCTTTTTTTTTGGATATTATATCAAATGTTGCGATTCTTGAATTTAAAGGGTTACACGATTGATTGTTAGAAGAATTCAACATTGAATTTGAAGGAAGTTTTAAGGAATCCAGTGTGTGTAAAGACGCCTGCCTCACTTTGCTTTTTTGAGTGTTGTTATTGTTATCGAAATTGTAAAGGAAATTGAATAGTAAAGTGAGTTCATTTGACAAGTTGTTCAAATTGACGTTCGTAAAAGCATTTTGATTGTCGATTAAAAAATTTTTTGTCATTTTGTTGACTAGCTGCTGCTTCTGTGAATAGGATGAATGTTTAAGAAACTTCTTAAACAATTTTCTGATGGCAATCTTTTGTAATAAAATAAATTTCGATAAATCTTGCAAGTCCTTTGATATGGTATCAAGTTCCTTTTTGTAAGCGTCGATTTTCCTTTTCATGACTCTTTTTAATATATGATTCTCATCGTTGTCTCCATTCAAATCTGCTTGCGATTTAATCAACATATTGCACTGCCTTTTTAAAGCTATAACACGCCTTGAAATCTCGCCAACTTTAGAGTTGACAAAAAGCGATACAAAATCGATTTGTTCTTGGAACGATTTATAAAGCGCCTTAAGGACTTGCTTTTGGTATTTGCTGAGTTCGTTGTTCGTTTGATTCGATGATGTGCTTGAACATGACGAGTTTGTCGTCTCAAGGTCAGTTGTGGCGGCCTTGATCACTGTTTTCAATTCGTTGTAGTCGATGTTGTAGTTTCTCCATTTTGATGTAGCTCTATCATAAAGTTGTAAACCAAACTTCATTGATAAACGTAAATATATATATAAATATATTGACCACTAGCAATATACCTCAACGACTATAGATCTATACAAATCTATATATCGGCAAAACTATGATATAAAATTTAATGTAAAAAAAAAGAGGGCTTTGGAATCTCTATATATATGCAAGTTCAATAATGCCAATAACTGTTAACAATAACAGACTAAGTTTAATTTATCAACAACAATAATAGACTAAATTAATAAAAATTAATGTAATAAACAAAGGTAAGTATATGCTGATGCTTTACCGATGTGAATAATTTTAGCGTAAATGGTACTACAGCTTTATCTCGCCTTTCAAGTGAACCTTGATTAGAACGAAGTAAGAGCAGAAAGTGAAAATGAAAGGGCAAAAATCAATATCCATACAAAAATTTGCCCTTCACATTTTCACATGCTAATTGTGTGCTTTTCAATAAACTTTCAAAAACCGTGAAATGGCTAACCCAACATTGAAAAAGGTCATCTAGATAGTGACTTCTTCCAGATGCCAAGAATCGCATTGTTGGTGTCTGCTTTATACAATAACAGCCAGGTTGACTTCATCCCAATGAGCAATGGACCACGTGGGCACGCACGTTGCAAGTTTCAGCCTCATAAGGAAAAACAATAGGAGCAGGATGAGCTTATCGCGACTTGCAAGAACAGATATTGCGACAGCAGATGTGTTGTGCAAAGGTTTTTGATAGTATTGTAGGAATGTGAGCTTAGTAAATGAGGGAAAGTAGATATGCGTGTAGGGGAAGAGCTCTAAAAGAAACCTGGTATAAAAAAATAGCAGTTCTGCTTAACACTATACGTACTAACAAAATTTTTAGGCTTCTCGAGAATAAGATTGATGATGTTAACGTGTATTTATTATGTTATTAAAGAATACAAAACAAAAGGATCACAAGTGCTAGGCAAATGATCTTGGTTATTATAAAGCCATATTGCCGGTTCCATACTTCTATATTTCTTATGTATCTTCAGGGCTTGCCAGTGTGGCTACTTACTTGCTTTTACAATGCTCAAAGTCATCTTCGTAATATGGACTTGATAGGAGGGTATTGTAATTGATGGGCATCCATTTGAGGTATACATCAAATAATAAAATGTCATGGTGAGGATGTAGGAATGAGGTCAAAGTACCATTCAGGCTAGCAAAATATTAACAAACATGTTTTATCAATTAATATAAAAGGCTAACTCTTAATCACAAAATAAGTGTACATTTAATAAAGCGTACTGTTATGTAAATGCAAATTGTAATTATTAAGAGTTTAGGTAGAGTATTTTTGCTCAAATGGGATAAGTGGTTGATTGATCATGAGCATCATAGATTTGCTGATTCACTTCATTAGCATACAGATCACTTATAATTATTGCTTGGCGCTCCAAGGCAATGCAGAATTGGATAACAAAGTAGTTCTTCAAACAGAAATAGTCAGTTTATTCTAGAACTAAAAAAATTGATTTATAATAAAGAGTCAGCATACTCCAAAGTCAAATAAATAAATTTAACAATTGACAGAGAGTGTAATATTATTGGGCAATTGTGTAGTATTCGATATTCACAACCCTCTTTAAAGTATTATTGCTCCCTTAGAAAGTGTCTGTAAAAACCTATATCTCAGTTATTTTAAATAATATAAAGATAATTAAATAAAGAGGAAACAGTAGTTCCTTTTATAGTAAAATATTGATTATATAAATAGAGTGTAAGTTAGGATTAGCTTGTATTCTATTGGAGGAATACCAATTAGATATAATTACTCCAATAGACATGATAGCAACGGAACGGATTCAAGTATACTGTTGCTCAGAAGTATTAATACAATATGCATGTATTGTATTCATACATTCAACCTTACATGTAACTCTTTATTGTTATGTACACTAACGTGTTATGAGTATTACATGGTTAACTTTGTATATACTGCATATTGGTGATCATACGTTAGAAATATGTATGTTCTAGTTTATATTTCAACGTTAAATATCTTTATTAATAGCTGAGCAATACTTGATTACCACTTATTTTGACAGTGTCCAGTATTCACTGTTATAAATTACCAGAGAGAAATGGTTATAATCCAAGTCAATGAATTATAATTATTTGTTGCACATATCTCATTTTCAATAGCAAACAATGTGTATAAATAATGGAAACCGCATTTGGGTAGTCTTTGAAGTTCAAACAGGATATATTCAACCCTTTGTTTCTTAGTCATTTATGTCTTTTTTACAATGAAAATATACCTCTAATATACACAATTTAATCTAATTATCTCTTGAAGCGAAACTTATCTTCCACATATTCACATCCAAATTCAAAATACTCCTCTTTACTCACTTTCACACTATCAAAACCACCCTTTTTAAAAAAACTTTGTCCGCTTTTGAATCCCATTTCACTTAAATCAAATGTTTCGTACTCACAAACTCTAACTTTCGCTTCCTCGGGCACCTCCTGATCCAAATCTTTGATAATCCGTTCCTTCAAACCTCTTAGATTTCCATTTCCTCCACTGATGACTAAGTTGTTAGTGAGTAAAGGTCTAATCAATTCAGGAACTGCTAAAAGGGATTCTTTAATTGTACTGATCAACCCACTCTTATATATTCCGCTCAACTGGGGATGAAACATCATTTCAGGAATTAAAAATCTCTCATCACTTAATATTATACTCTGTTCTTCTCCTCCGCTTGAAGCTACGGATCCAGCCACAACTTTCCCATGAAAGTCTTCTTTGTAATCTGGCATAATAAATTTGACAAACATGTCATTTCCGAAATTGATTCCTCTCCTTTTCAGCTTTGTTAATTTATCTATACTCAAGTCATAATCTGTCGCAACATAGCAAGTATTTCTTTTGATTGATTCGACTAGAATTGGCTCTTCAACAACATTATAATGTCTGAACGATATAACTTCTCTTAAATACCCATTCAGCATCTTACCTCCTATTGGCATCCTTTTGATACCTTTGAAGTATGGCAGACCATGAATCATTGGTGTAACCCATGTACAATCAAAGCCAAAATCGACAACAAGCTGAAATGGCTTAAAGGTGTTGCTTTTTGAATTTTTTTCATCCATCCAAGGTACCATTGCTGATGACGAGGATCTCACATAATTTCCAACGCCATATTCTTCAAACATCACTTGGTCAACCATATTTTGAAATTTTGGTATTGTTATTACACTTGATAAATACAATAGGTTATTATTCATTAAAAAGTCTCCATTGCCTGAATCATCTCCGTTTATGACAAAAGCGTTGTCCCATATTTGTTGCTCCAAATTCCATTGGTAACACTGCCCTTGCTGCTGTGGTCTATGGAATGATAACCCTGATAAAGTTGGTAAGTGTGCTAACTTTTTATTATCTAGCAAGTCTGTTCCTAAATGATAACGTTTATCATTAGTCCGAATCACACAATTAGGTACAAATTTAGCTTCAACATCATTGTCGGTACCATATTTCATCATATATTGCCCATTGTCAATAATAATGTTGGCCATTCTTTTAGTTTCTACTTTTCTTAGCTAAGATCAATAAGAATGTACTTTTACACAAAAAATTTTTTCCTTCTATAACCTCTTTACTTATATCTATGCTATTATGAATAAATAAACAAATATATAAACAGTTAAATATAAAAGATTTAGTATATTGTCATATTCAGGAGTCTATAATATTCATGCTCAAACTCATAGGATCAAATTCAAAAACATGTTTGTCCACCCAGTCACAACCGGTGTCACTACTTGGACTCAATGGGTTCAGATACGTACTTGGGAACCCATATGATTCTTCCATTGCATTGCCATTATTACCATTATTATTTAGCAAATTGATCTCTAATTCATTGTAGTCATTTATGAAATTGGCACTGTTATTGGTGTTATTCGTAGGATTCGAGAACTCTGTATTGGTATGTGTAACAGTACTATCACTTTTAAGCAGTCGTTCTCCTTCTGTTTTAACCTTCAGCTCATTATTTTCTGGCGTTTCAAATGGATTGCTTTCTGGATCCTGTGAACCATTCTGTGAATTCATTTTGATGTTCAAATCTTTTAGTTCAGGTAGTCCAATTAATGCATTTGTCCATAAATTCGGCGAGACTTTGATCAGCGTTTCTGCTATATGTTGTACCAACCTTGTTGACAATGACCAATGTTTGCTGATTTGTAAAATAGATCCCATTTCGAGTTTAATATATTCTGTATAAATACTTAGCTCATCATAACTTATATCCAATAATTTATTATTGGCATCAAAATCTGCGTTCTTCTCCATTTCATTCTTGAGATTACTGTCAACCCATGAATAAGCACTCAAGTGAACAAGACTTGAGAATGCCAAACCACATGCAATAAATGGCGTCCTTTTCGTTATCCTTGATGCATCTGTGTCTAATATGGTTTTTATGAATGAGTTTGCTGAGTCAATAGTGCGTCTTGTTTCAATGATTTTTCGTCTGTCATCGCCCTCTTGCTCTGTGCATGCTTCATCAATTCCAACATCGGTTGTACACCTTGGATGTTTCGAAACATCTGACCTCCATAAGTACGAAAATGGTCGATGTGTAAAAATTCTAGCATAATTCAACAAAACTAATGATTCGAATAACCCTTCATTAACTCTACCATTAACATCAACTATAAGTGGCATTTCATATGCATTAGGATTGGTTATCTTCATTTCCCAATTACCCAATGCGGCGTTCATATGAGTAAAATAAACTTCATAATCAGCTTTTCGTTGAATGGCAACATTTAATGATATAGCATCATTGACTAATTTACATGCTTCAGCTCTGGATTTAAAATCAAATTCATCCCTTGTGACTGAAGAAGGGTACATAATAAAACATTTAATCACAGCAATTTTCGATTTATATTGACCAGAAGCTGTACCACTAATTGAGTCAAAAAAATAAAGTTCCCAAAATGTCCTTCTTATTGTATCCCTTAATATATTATTTGGTATGTTTGCTACTCTTTCATTGTCAAGAAGCTTATCGAGCTTTTTGCTGGCACTTTTTTTGTAATTGAATATATTTCCATTAACATCCATGAACATTTCCGGTAAAATCGACTCATCAAGATGATTCATTTCTAGCTGAACAACAAGTGTTAAAATGGCTTCCCTTATCAATGTTGATAAATCATGTAAAGAAGAAATGTGTGCTACCATTGACATCATTAAAAGTGTCTGGATACTAATAAAGTCTGGTCCAATTTGCTTCACATAATCAACCACTGAATTAACCATAAAGTTAACAGTTTCAATGTCCTTGGAGTAAATATTTGTGGTCTGTCCATCACCAATAATTTTCATTGCTAAGAGCAAATCGGTGGATAATGGTATGCTATCGATATACTGTCTTATGTTTTCTCTAGGGGGTAAAAACGGATGTGCTGTGTAAAAATTCTCGTAGAATATATTGATGATAGTATCGATATCAAGATCCTTTGTTAAAACGGGTGAAATATAGCATTCGTTAAGAGGTTTCCTATTGTTTAAATCGAAGATGATATTAAGTGCCGATTTGTCGTTAGAAGAGTTGAATGTAGGATAATAGTCTATCTCTTCACTCTTGGACTGTCCTTTCAGTTTCTCACTGGTTAAACATGGTGGTGCTTTGTTGTATTGGTCTATCTCTAAACATTGACTTGTACAGTTTGGCTTCTCTGCTAGATAACCAACGTGATTTTTTACACATGGCAATATATCGTTTTTTACTATGTTCTGTTTCACCACTTTGACTCCCTTTCTTCTAGAGCCTCCTCGATTTGACTTCACATATTGGCACTCTCTGTTATATTTAACACATCTTTCACACTTTGGTTCTTGACCGCCACATTTCATATGTCTAGATCTGCATTCTAAGCACGCTCTTGAAACATGTTTCATCGAACGGTTACCCGACTTAGCACTCATGACTTATCAAATGTACTATCAATGTTACGTTATACAATAAAACTCTATGAAGAAGGAGTTACAAAAGAAGGTCTGTTCTGCTAAGGAAAAAAATGATTCAAAGCCCGATCATTGGTCAATAGTGCGCTTACGTAATGCTAAATGGAGAGGTCAAATCTAACGATTGAGAAAGAATACCCTCCACACGCCCCTTCAAAACGTTAGAGGGGCACTGAATAGAGAAATCACTGAAGTCAATCACAGCTTCATTTTTGCCAATTTTAATAATACCTCTACTATTATTTTCGTTTGTGAAACTGTCTCCGAACTGAACCTTCAAGATTTCAATAACACTTGCTAGTCTATCAGCACTAGTGGGTTGCTTCTCATGAGCATGGCTATGTGCACATCCATCCGATGCTGTTAGTTTGACGGATGCTGGACTAGTGTCGCATGATAATAGTATAGCTATGCATGAATCAGCAATAGTGTCTTCCATAATTCCACTTTCCCACTCAACAGTTACAATACCCCTGGATTCATCCACTTTCATATGCACAATGTCCATTACATCAAACTCATAATGCTTGCTCTCTTGACTTGGTTCTCTTTCTTCGATGAAACCAAACATCTGTGAGAATTGCCACTGAATCAAATTCCTGTTGGCATTGCAACGCAACATCTGTCTTTGTTTCACAACAGTTGTTGTCAATGTGGAAAACTCTCTGACTTCATCAACTTTCAAAATGTTTAGATCAAAGTCTTTTTGAACTAAAATTCCTTTAACTTCATCACCAGTCTTGAATTTATTATCAATTGCTAATTGACCGACAATTTTTGCAATTTTCTGTCCCTTGAATTCCAACGATAACTTGGTACTATTTCTTGGATTGAATATTTTGACTTCTTCTTCAGTGTTCTTCAAATGCTTATATTTTGATAACAATGCCGACTTTAATCTTCCCATGGGATTTGATTCTCCATGCACCAATACGATTGTTTTAGGGTTGACCAAATCAATGAATTCAGAGTTCTGTTCATAATCAACATGAGCAGCAAACGATATTTCTTCGACGTTAATTCTTCTTGGAATCATAAGATCCGGATTGGTTATCGATTGAATTTCAAGAGGTTCTGTTAACAACTGCTTTGCCATGGTACCTTCAATTGAATAACCTGTTAGAATGACAGAGTTTCTTGGATCTGGACTCCACTTCTCTAAAACTTTTCTGGAAATGCCACTTTGTAACATACCTGGAGAAGCAATTATAACGCACGGCGATTGATCATCCATTTTGTCCATATGTGTTATATTCTTTATATATTTGAAAATAAAGGGATTCACGTTAGTTTCACTAAATTTCTTTTTAATAGTGGAGTTCATCATATAAATATAACGTTGATAGACTGCCATACATTTTTTAGCTAGATCTGATGCATAATAAATTGGATAGCTTTGTAAGTCCTGATGTGATTCCCAATATTCATCCAAAATTAATAAAATCTCTTGTGCCCTACCAAGCGCAAATACAGGTAAAAGACATCTCCCTCCTTGTTGAATTGTTGTGTGTATCAAATTAGTTAATTTATTTTCTCGTTCTAGCCTTGGTATGTGAGTGGCCGTACCAAATGTAGATTCAGTAATTAGTACATCCGGCCTCTTTGGTGGCACTTCTGCTGAACTCAAATGTCTATCCTCCTCTCTAGAGTAATCACCAGTAAACATAACATTTAGACCACCCATTTCGACGAAGAACATGGCGGCACCAAGAACGTGTCCAGCATGATATGCTGTAAACCTTATTCCGTCAACTTCAACAGTTGAGTGATAATCGATGGTCTCAATTCTGTCTAAGGATGCATTTAAGTCTTCATCAGTATACAAGAATGAATTGTTTGTGTTGCCATCTTCACTGTTATCGGTAATGCTAGTAACTCTGACAAAATCATTTAACAACCATTTGTAAATGGCCTTTGTAGGATATGTCATAAATACACGCCCCTTAAAATTTGTATGCTGCATTACATATGGCAAAGATGCAGCGTGGTCTAAATGGAAATGTGATATCAACAGTATATCAACCTTGGAAAGATCAAAATCGTCATAAAATGGTAGTGATTCTAAACCAGAATATGCGGGGTGGACACCAGCATCCAGCATAACGACTTTACCTTTATACTCTACTATATGACATGACCTCCCCACTTCATTACCACCTCCTAAACAATGGAACGATAACTCATCCATTTTTCTGATAATTATTAGAAGAAGTATTGAGATTGATGGATTGGGTATCGATTTTTTTTCAATTTTTTCATCTTTGTTAATTGATCAACTCTTAATTTCTACAAAAGAATATAACCATTATAAACAATGTCAACATCGTTATCAGAGCCACTAGACTTGATCAAACTTTGTTTGGATGAACAAATTTACGTTAAACTCAGAGGAAATAGGGACATCGTCGGAAAATTGCACGCTTACGATTCTCATTGTAATATGGTGCTGGGTAATGCAACGGACACCATTTATAACATCAACGACGAGACAAAGGAACTAGATAAAACTATTGAGACATCAGAGCTAATATTTGTTAGGGGTGACCTTGTTTGGTTGGTATCTGAAGCCTCCAATATTTAATATCGATTACCTGTGTTTTTATTTTTTAATATATTATACACGCTACTGTATCATTTTAATACCGTTTTATTAGCATTTTTTAGGGTTATAGTATCACATGCTTCTAAAAGTTACATAGAATAACGCCTAGTTCTCTTTGTGTCGGTCACAAAACCTTTGTCTCGTTCATTTTTAACAATAAGGACTTTCGAAATTTTATCTTTATTCCCATTCACATACTTCAACCCAACTTTGTAAATCTCATCAAATTTTCCAAAATCTAGTGTTGCGTAACCATCAATTGGTGGTCTCAAGTAAACAACACCCTTTGTTTTTTTGGCCTTTTCAAGAGCACTTACACTTGCAACATAAGCCAATTTCATTTGAATATCTGCCATTGTTGGTACATTGGGATGAGAACTGAATGGGTTCAATCTATTAAATAAAACCCAAAACCCACTCAATGAATCACCATACTGCATCAAACTCTTTTCATCTTCAGAACCAACATCACATGCAATGATCCTTCTAACACCTCTCCTTTCCATTTCGCTAACAGTTAAATTGTCAATATAACCACCATCCATAAGCATGTTACCATTATCCGTCATTGGTGGCAACAGAGAAGCCAATGTCATCGAAGCTCTAATGTATCTCCACGCATAACCACTCGTGTGGATTTCCATAACAGATTGCGTCAAGTTAGTTGAATTGGTGTAATAGGTAATCCAAAAATCTTCGATTCTTGAATCTCCAAATGCCTTCCAAATTCCTCTGTTGAATTCATGGCCAGTAATATAAGATGTTATAGGAATAGTTAGGTCCAGAAATGATCTCCATATAGAGGCCATTCTTGAAGAAAATGTTTTAGCCCTACCGTAAACAGGAACAAAATCATAATCTTTTGCATACAATCCACCAACAAACGCTCCGATTGACGTACCACCAATAATGTCTACGGGAATACCCTGGTCTTCAAGTGCCTTCAAAACACCAACATGACTGATGCCTCGCGCCCCCCCTCCCCCAAGAACTAACCCGATTGCTTGTCCTGTTAATAATCTGGCCAATCTCATGAAATCATTTTTGTGTTCTTGCATTGGCTGGTAATACTTCTTATTATTGAAAGAAATTTGTGATTGAATGAACTCATTTCCTTCGATAAAGGTTTTGATATTTTCTGTAAATTTCTTGCTTAATATAGTCAAAGCATCAAATTGGTGCAGACGTGTTTTCACAATCCCATCGCCCAATGATTGACCACAAAGCATTTGGACATGATGATGCGAATGCACCCAAATTCTATTTTTTAGCCATTTATTAGTTTGGCCCGGTTCAACATATCTCTCAGGGTGCAATAAAATCAATTCAGTTCTAGCTGTTGTTTTTGTTTTGACAAGCAATCTTTCATACTCCCCAATGTCTGGCGATAGCTGTGCATTGGCTAATAGTAAAATGCAATCACCTTGTTGTATACAAGTTTGTGTCCAATTTGAATTGGATCTAGCATCGCTTAAATAAATCACGATATCATACTTTTCTTCAATTTCAGAAAAGAATCCACTTTGCTTCAATTTAGCTAGTTTATCAAATGCATACCTACCTAAACTTGTTAAAACAGTACTTTGATTCAACAATTTGACACGTTTACCAACTTTTTCTAAAGCAACTGCTAACTTTTCGGCAAATTCTTCCACAGGGACAGCCCCATATGTCGTAGGCATAATAGTTAACGTTCTATAGTTATTGAAGTTCTGAACTGCAGGTTCGTCTTGAATATGTGTTGCCGGAGCTAATGCGCTATTAAAAGTGTTGGCCATTAATATTCCATCTTTATTGACTCTACTTGCCACAATTCTAGATACATTGACCATAATTGAAGGATTTGTCATGGCAACTAATTCAAATAACGTTCTAGGGATTCTGGCAATTTCTCCATCTCTAATAGCAACCACTGAGGACAATCTATTACTCTTTGTCAAAACTTCAATCTCACCCATTGATTCACCTTGACCAAATTCACCCAAAATTTGGTATTCGTCTTTACTATTATCGGGTTTAGTGATTGCTCTAAATCGGCCATTCAAAACAATATATATACCATTTGCTGGTTCACCTTGAACATAAAGTAAGTTTCCTGCACTTTGATGCATCCATTCCAAAGAATAATCAGTAAAGTACAATTTCTTTTCTAAAACTTTCAATAAATGATTTGCAAATGAAAGTTCAACTCTAGGATATTTTTCACTTAAGAATGTGAAAAATTCCCTTGGAAGAAAAGCAACATAAGTATCTTCACTTGTTTTGATATCAACAAATGACTTAGATCCAATCAATGTTCCAAGATAACCTGCAATTTCACCTTCTTTAACATGGTGTAAATATTCATCAGTAAACCCCATATTAGATGTTTTTTCAGTATCTTGAAGTGAATTTGAATAGTAGGAATCGATATAACTGTTTTCTCTTTTTTGATAAGTAACATCAAGTCCACCTCTAATAACATAAAACAAACCAGGTGTAGTTTCTCTTGTTTTAACAATCGAAGTTCCCTTGGCAATCTTTTTTAGTTTGATATCGTTACAAAACTCATATTTAAATTTTTCAAAGTTGATAATTGTTTTGTTTATATCTGGACTGTGTAGAGATGATATATCATTATCGACATTTAGTGAATCCATGCTGTTTGTTGAAAAGGTTCTTAATTTTGAAAACTCTTTCAAGCTTCTACGACTACTACTGCCCTTTTCAGAAACATTATTTTGAGGATCAGCAGTAATAGATTTAATTCCGTTAATAGTTGGGCCGCTTACCAAGCACTGATTTGAATCTTGTATGAGTGGAAAATTATTTTTATCTAAACCAATCATTTTTGATATCCTTTCAGCAAGTGCAATTTTAAGTGTGGACTGTTCAGTTTCGTCTTCATCAATATCACTTGTGAATGTTCTATTTAAGAGCTCCTTTTTTTGAATATTTGATGCTGACAATTTCAAATTCATATCGCAATCACCTCTTGGTAGTGGCACATTAGAGAATAAGTCACCAGGATTATTTGTTGACAGAGAGTCTAAAACAATATGTCTTGACTTCTTTTTTGGTAACCTAGGTCTTGAAAAGGAGAAGTTATTATTATCAGAAGAAATAATGCTTTCATCCACTTCAGCATCAGCATCAGCATCAGCCTCAGCATCGGCATCAGCATCAGCATCTGAATTGAAAAAATACGGTTGATTTGTTTTGGTGGGAGCAGACTTTGTATTTATCATTAATGATGGAGAGCCAGACGCACTTGATGCCCTATAATTATTTGAGTCAGTAAACGATCTATTTCTTTGGTTTTTGATTTTCCTTCCTTTATGTTCATTGACATCGTTGCTTAAATTATTTTGGGTACGATTAATAATTCTGTTGACCTTATTCAATTGTTCATCTGAATTATTTAGCTCGTCATCTCTATTGATGATGGACACTGCCAAATCGTGTAGATATTTTGGTAGTTTACTAATTTTCTTAGAGGCATTGATATTAACGTTGATCTCAGTTTGATAAATGTCAGGAGTCAAATCAAGATAGTTATGGGCAGTTTGAAAGGTCACTCTGTACAACTTTGCCAAAATCATTTGAATTATATGAGATGCATCCTTAGGATACTTTGCAGCAATTTTAATGAAGGACTCTTTTGGAATAATTGAGATCGTACAGTTACCTTTTGGTATGGCGATCATTTCAGGAATGACGGAAGATTCGTTTCTAGCATTAGGTAATTGCTGTAATGGGTCAAGACTGAAGCCATCTAAGGGCAATGCATGATGTTCATCGATGATCGTATATGGGGTTGGCGTTACGCTAGCTATCGTTTGGCCAGAATCTGTGAATAAATCCAAAACAGAAATGATTGAAGAGAGGGGGGACCCACTTTTGACAATATTCAAGAGTTGGTAACGAGCACCATCAACAATAACAACGTTTCTGTCATCTTCTTTGTAAAAGATAGACCGTTTGGCTTGGTCTTCATTGTTGACTTTAGAATAAACTTGCAGCTCTCCTTCCACACATATGGTAAATCCATTTAACTCACCAAGAAAGATAATCTCGCCAGAGTCCAGTTTTTGTGTTTGAAGCGATTTGGTCAATTCATGAAACACAGAAGAGTCTAGATAACCGAAGATCTTTATAGCAGAGAGAAATTCATCGAGGTAACTCTTTGCTTCGTTCCTCTTTTCTTTTGGGTTAGAGTCAACAAATGTGTCAATCACTGGGTTTTGTCTCTTAGCATCCCTTGGGAGTCTTGAATACACCGTCAGATACTTGTATCTGATGTACGTGTACGCCAATGTGGTAATGATGGACAGGACGAAACAAAGCGAGTAGACACTGAAAGTCACATGGAAGGTACTGGAAAGGATCAAAAACAGTTTAGACGGCATGATCATTGCAAAGTATGCAAAGAACTGGTAGCTGAACCATGTAAATGATATAACCAATTCCGTTAAAGACACTGCGTATTTTGATGCAATTGTTGAGTTGAGGCCCTTCTCTACGACCTCAGACGTCAACAATGAAGACGTCAGATTATTCACCAGTGGCACTGAAGGCACACCTGTTTCGTTGATGTCCATGCGAGGAGCTTCTTGGTTCTTAAGGAATACACGTGTGTACGAGTGTTAAGAGGAAAGGCGCCATATCGCTCATTCAGTATTTTTTTTAGGCAAACCATGCCAACTAAATATATTAGACTGCCGGTATCACAGAACTTAATACAAACTATTGAACACTATCAACAGAAATTCCATCTAGTTTACAATCACTTCTGGCATTCACTGAAGATGGGCACAAAAAAGATGAGCGTTTGATCCCAACAAGCCCTTAGTCGCTGTCTAAAAAAGTTCTCACCTTGTAATATGGATTAAGAGAGGAAGACAATCATATTGAAACATGGGTAACATACCGTCGAATTTGGTGGACGACCTCTCACAGGGGACCAACTTTGGATCGGAAGAGATCGATCGTTTAGCAAAGCGTTTCATGAAAATGGACACGGATAACAACGGAGCCATTGACAAAAACGAATTTCTATCAATTCCAGGTATCTCACAGAATCCACTTTCACGTCGGGTGATTGACATCTTTGACGAGAACAAGGGAGGTGACATTGACTTTAAGGAATTTGTGAAGGGTCTTTCTATTTTCTCTTCAACCACAAACAAAGACGACAAGCTACGGTTCCTGTTCAAAATTTATGATATCGACAACGACGGGTTCATTTCCAACGGGGAGTTGTATTTAGTATTGAGATTGATGGTAGCGGACTCGTTGACAGAGGTGCAATTGCAGCAGTTGGTTGATAGGACCATTGTTGAAGCTGATCAGGACGGCGACGGCAAGCTCTCTTTCGAAGAGTTTAAGAAGATCATTGAGAGCAGCGGCGACGTGACACAAAAGCTGAGTTTGGATGTTTGAGAAATACTTGTAAATGGCTTCCAATGGAAAGAGGTTTATCACCACAATTTTGATGAAGCGGTGCTATTAGATACCTAATTAATTGTATATTTATCAATTTGTTTTTTTTGGATATGTGTGTAGTGCGTGTGATGAACGATATTTGAAAGCTTTATCCATGATAAACGGTTTGAACATACATCTGGCTATGATTTGAAAAGGTCCATGTCAGCCAATCTTGCTTTCAGAGAAGAATTACACATTAATTGTTTTGTCAGCATCTCTTCTATCAAGCTTAACAAATCACACAGCTTTAACAAGGGTGTGGTGTTTTCCCAGAGACAGCTGCTATCAAGGCTGTAACCTCATCGAGTGGTCTGAAACAAGCAGCGCTCAATCACTCTTTATCAGTTTTGCAAAACTGATTATCAAGATTCTTCAGTCTACAGTAGGTACACAAGATGTGAGTTTTAGGTTAAGAGTATGTAATGATACTAATTTTGATAGAATATCCTCTCTGGTCGTTATGGAAAGATTTCGGCACAAATATCTGTCCCATTACAACAACTAGCATGTTTGAGTGGTCAGTGTGAAAAAGCGGATTAGTTCATGCAATATATTTCTTAAATGTTTCGAAAAGGCTTGACAATTGTTTGTATTGGTAATCATATGCAAAAGAATCACGCTTTGCAATGTAGACACATTCAGCCAAGCCTGCTAATTTATAGCGACAGTGCATCTTTATGAAGAGATAAAAGTGCGTGATTGAGACACAGTTGGTGGCTTATGATTAAAAACTGCGTCTTGTGATGTATTTTCAATAAAATCTCTATGAAGATTGTATTATTGACGACTGCGGTATAACCACATGTTGCATTATTCTATCATTGAGGTACAGTCACTTTATCTACTAAAGCACCTGTTTGAAGATGTCATTTTGTTGCGTTTAACCTTATTAGAGTTGACGTTACACCATCACTACTAACCCGATGTCTTTGTTTCTGGCCTCTCACTATATCTAATCAACCTATCTTCTATCCTTTTATTCTTAAAAACCTCTCCATTCAGTCACGGTTGTTTAACAAAGTTCTGTTTCGTACTACTCTACCGGGATTATGTACACTGAAATCGAAATTCATATATAGTTCTAGTGGAAAGTGAGGTACCAAAGCATATAAATGCTTGTGAGTACCATTCTCCTGTAAAGTTACGTCGTACTGCGCCAAGATCATGTACCACTGATGCAGCTCTTGCAAAGATCAATCCTTTTTGGTTTACATGTAGTACCTTATGGGCTCATGCCTGCTACTACAGCAACTTTGGCGCCAATTACTCTTTTCTCAACAGCTCTCTTCTCCCTGAGCACCTTTTAAGTTTACGCCCCTTGTAAGCCCTGAATTCCGGATGAAATTCTCTCACACTATTGTTCATGGCTTCCCTCCCCGACTGACTTTGAGCTAGCTACCTCCCCAATAACGAACAGGAAAGACTCTAGCAATCAACTTCTTGGCAGTGAACCTTCACAATAACTATATAGTACCACTATTCTCCTTCAGCCTTATTCGCACTCTCTCCACCCCTTCCCTGCATGTAACGTTTTAATTGCTCTTTCTTTCTTGTTCCTCTTCGCATCAGCTGTGATTTTTTTTTTCCTTGCTGTTTTGGGTTTGGACGCATACGACATAAAGATTAAAGATGAGAAAAGTAAAGTAGAAATAAAAGCAAGGAAGGAAGAAAGTCTTCTATTGCCATTGCATGCACAGGGCCTTAGTTGTCGTACCCCACTGTAAGCGAAAATACATCTGCTACGCTACAACACACCCATAACCTTATGTCCCCCCACTATTGTAACCGAGACTTACGAGAAAGAAATTTCCTAGCCAACATTCTCTCGACCTATGCATACAACTTTAGTTTCCTTGGGGCCGAAGAGAATGCTCCAAGCCCTTTTCTTTATTCTTCTTACGTAATGCCCATATTGCCCGTGTCGCATAAGCCCGAAAGAAAAACCACAGCTGCACATTTCATTAACGCTGTAGCATGAGTCGTACAGGTTTGTCTTTTCGCAGTATCTTGTTGACTGGAGCTTGATGTTCGTAACGCCAGCGTGGTGTACTCACAATGGCCACGTCGCCCATAGCGATCATACTTAATGCACGCAAAAATTTTTTTAGCCTTGAAGCACAAAACTGCATGGTGTTCCGAGGTGCATTGTTCTATAAGTTTCACTTTGTAGTAGGAGTTGAAATTTACATACTACAAGATACATAATAAGTTGAGGACAGCAAAACGAGGGCTAGCCAACAAACGCATTCTTTTATCTCACTATCGTTCCTTTGCACTACACAGGGATCTCTACATACATTGCGTTCCAGAAGGAGTTGCCTATTCATTGTTGCAGATCCAGCTACCCGCTAAGGTATATATACACATAAGTACACACCCACAGCGAAAAAAAGTAGCAAGCATAAACAAGGTACATTCACTAACGCTAAGATCTCTCAGATATACCCATTTATTTCTTTTTAGATCGTGTAAACAACCTGTATTCTAAAGGACTTGACTGAACTTCAGGTGAATCTTTGATTCTGCAGAAGACAGAAAGAGAAGCAAGAAAGAACGATAAAGAGGACCAAAGAGAGCAAAAGATCGGCTTTAACTCAAATAATCCGGTTATTGGATTTCCCTTTTATCAAAGTACTCTAGTTTGGCAGCATTTATTTCTATTTATCTGATTCAAAATAGGTACTCCATCATTCCCACTGAATGCATAAGACACTTGATATAAGATCATTATAAAAAAGAAAAGAAAAAAATCGCAAGTGTAACCAATTATATGCCTGATTCAAGTCAAAACCACACATCAACTTTCAAAGGACTGAATGCATTTAAACCGCCTGCAAGTAATGACTATAATTTCGACTACTACAAAGAACACAACAATAATAGGAATACAGATAAGCTCACGCAAAATCAAAAACGATATCCACTGAACCATCAACAACAAGTTGTAGAAGTTCACCAATTCAGAACACCAATGTACCCACTCCCACCTCAAAGGTATGCCAACGGCAACAACATCTTTCCTAAATTGATCACTGCTGCGTTCGATAAAGGCAGTAGTACTGCAGACAGTGAAAAAATGATGACACCTCCTTCACTGCGAAATGAAGATCCCAGAAATGCCACTGGGAGGGCCAATTCAGCTTATAATTCCACAATGCCTCTGATACCAACCTCTGGAGGTGGTATGTCATTAACAGAATCATCATCTGATGCCGAGTCGAAAGACAATCACGAAAAAACTCTTAACAACGATGTCAAGCTACTTGAACGAATCCACAAACCTGTCAAGAATTCCTCCTCCAGATCCAATACCGGCTGTTTAACATGCAAGTCAAGGAAACACAAGTGTGACGAACATCGACCAATTTGTATTGAATGTGCTCGAATCAACATGAAATGCATATACGCTCCAAAGGGGTTTGTAAACTTAGAGAATGCCGCTGAAATGAACTTTGAAAGCGATGATTCACAAGCTGAAGCTAATTCTTTATCCAAGAAGGCCAGCATTAGAAAAAGTAAAATAAACGCAAATGAGACTTTTGTTGATGGAATTGGTCAAGTTAAAGTTCTAAGAGCCAAAGTTGACCATAAAATTGAAGATGGTAAAGTTGTATATAGAGCTTAGAATTATTGTGATCTTTTTCATTCTCATTATCTTTATTTAATCTAATTTCAACTTTCGATAATTGTATAATAGAATATTTAATAGTTTGTTCATCAGATAGGAAAAGCTAGTTATTTTAATTTTGTCAAAAACCTTGACTTGTGAAATGTGTAGCAATAGTTGGAATTGTGGTTGTATTATCCATTCGATGATAGATTCAAATTTGCATTGTCAAATGAAAAAAACAGCGGCGTTAAGCACAATTGATATTAGGGAATCCAAAACATCGGAAACGACATTCTAGAAATATAACTAATAAAAATAATAGCAAATAACAAAGTGTTATACTTGATGGAGATGAATAAACATTAACTATAGGCAGCAGAAATGGACAATTGAATTTATGTTGTTTTATTAGCAAACCATCTTAGTTTCATATACAATTCAAAAAATTTTCAAATGCATTAGATCATCTGCAAGCTATCAAGTTTACTGAGTTGGTATTTAGTTGTATACTAGATATCAGTTATAGAAGCTCAAAAACTTTGCGATCTTTAAATCCAGTTCTCTACTATAGGGTGAAAATTGAGACGCACCCATAAAAAGATAATAGGATGAAAAAGGGGGAAATGATTGATGCATTACAGGTTTAAGCAAGATTGAGAGTCAAAACAATATCTATATGTCAGTCGATACTTCATTTGAATTGTCAAATAGATACCGTGAACCAATACAATTATTACAAAGCCAGCAAACTTTCTTAACGACAAAGATCAATGAAACCGTGCGAAGTCTAGTTGATGATAACAAATCTAGCATCAATTCTGGGAGCAGAGCCAGCATATTAAACATATTAGGTGAGTTACAGAAAAGCTACGAAGCATTAGTTGAAATTTATAATATTGAAAGCAACACCAGGAGCAAAGAATTGGAATCAATAGGCCAGCTAAATGCAAAGCATAGGAAGCTGGATTTTAAGATCGATTGGCTGAACAACGAGTCGCCAGAGGGTGAAACTATAAGCAAACTAAACAAGAAGGTTTGTGCAGTTGACCTGGAGATTGAAAGTCTTGAAAGAAGGCTAGAATCATTAAAAAATCAACGAAATTTAATCAACAATCAATTGAACGAAACAAAATCGCTATTGGATATCAAACTATCAAAATATGTGTCGACCTTGGGGATAATAGAAGCAAAAGAAGAGGAAAAGGTAAAGGAGTTGGTCAATGCCAACCTGATACCAAGGGGAGCTGAGGTCGAAGCACCACTTGAATCCAGTTTTATGAGTCTTTCACTATTCAATTCAACGACTTCGACAAAGGGGACGTATCCCATTTCTGAGGCATATGAGACACTAAAGGCCCAGATAGAAGAGCTTCAGGGATGCACAGGCAAGCTATCCCACTACATGGACGTAAATTACAGTTGCTTGACGTATTTAAGGGATATATTTGATAACATGGCTGGCGTGGAAGCAGACTTAAAGAGAATCAACGGCGAGCTAGACAAGAACTTGCTGAAACAGTCGATCTCGATGATCCTACTAAAGGCGTGCGATTTTTTGAACATGCGGATCAACGAGCTGAACAAGCTGATTGGCATTCAGGACGTTGGGTGCGTGCAGCTCGATAACGTGAGGACCATTGCCATCCATGAGCTCAATGTCTTGAACAACGGGTTGAAGATGGTCAACAACATCACCTCCGGCAGCAGCAAGGTCTTGACCAACGGCGCAGAAGTCGGACTCAGCACCGCCGCAGTGCTAGGGAGCACAAGCATGAACAGCGGTTGAAGTCCACCATGAACACTATGACTGGGGGAACACAAATATGCTGGCACGTGGTGCCAACCTTCTGTTTCCATGTGACCAAATACGATGTCTAGGTTTGCGACATGCGATATCCATCACAAACAAGCGTATGCTTGGCAAAGCGCAGCTTCCATTTAGTACACTCTGGAGATTTACCTCTAGCTAAGAGGCATTCACGGCAACCTTCATCACTAGTGCCCCTTTTCTGATGTGTGGTTTGCCAACCTTAGCTTTGTGGTCTGCCATCCTCAGCTTTGTGGTCGTTCGCACTACAAAATTCACTGCCGCTACACGTTCGTCAACAGTTCTATACTACTGTTCAACTTACTTGGTTATCACATGCTCGATGTGATTTTCTTTGTTGATCTACTAATTTGTTGATACGTTACTTGTTGTGTGTTGATTTCTTTCCTGCTGCTCGTTGATCTACTGGCTCTATTTGTTGACTTTTGGTTGTTGCCCTTTGCAAAGTGCTGCTTCTTCGCCTCTCTCTTCAATCGTTGGGGGCTACCTCTGATAACCAACACCCAATAAATTCGAAACGCGCTCAGCTCAGTTGACTTCGAATTTATCTTTGTAGCCACAACATCTGCACCAACCGATGCTTCCTTACCGTTAAAACTTATTTACATCCACAATATACACGCGTTTAAACCATGTAATCTCTACAGCAACACTGAAACTAACCACTCTTGCCACGTTCTCTTTTCACTATACCTCTCTCAATTTCTATATGACTTTTTTTTTTCGCATTTCGAGAGATTCCTCATCGCTTACGTAAGCAGATTTTTTTGTTGGCTGAAGCTCAACAAAATTTGGCTCAGCACAAATGCAACGGTAGGCACTGACGCCAACAATTGAAAAAGGGTGTCGTTTGGTTATAACACACTTCTTTTGAAAATAACAGTCAATTGTCGTTGGATCCCCAATTTAAGAAAAGTATCTTTAATAAAAGGCCTTATATATACACACGCATATATAGCACACACCCCTTTTGTTAACTTACCACACACAGCTTTTCGTTTAATTGTCAACTACTTTTATTTTCACTTTACGTGTTTTCGTTCATCTATAACTTGAATTGAAATACCCAAGCGAGCCTCCATTTACTATCTAAGTTACTGAATACTGATCACACTTTACAGGTCGATTTCCACGTACTCACAAAGAATAAATTCGTATGTATTAACTTTTATGCAATGCAATAACATTATTTAGACCTGACAATAGGAAGAGAACATTAGGGGCCCACTATAGTTGCAAAATTGAGTTTTGGAATTATTTAAACATCGTCTATGTCTTCAGAATATTTTGTTAACTTACAATTACCTTTACAAATCTATATTTCTCCACTTTATGAAACTTGTTTTACTCGTATCTACACAGAAAAAGAAAAAAAATTTCAACATTTTTTTTTGGTGTTGAAATTTCTCAATATGGTTGAGAGAAGTTGATTGGAACATTGCATTTTTCTGTACTGCAACCAGACCTGTGATTACTAACATTTGAAGAAAAATTGGTAATTGAACTCAATTACCTCATTCTCATTACTGCAGTGTTAATCAATTGAATTTATTTTTGAAAAAAAAACCCCAAACTCCACTTTAAATTTATTCTGATTTTAAAAGGAACAGTTCCATTTTTTATTACAACAAATTAAATAACAATGTCCTCCGTTAATAGACCATTGGTTTTATCTCACGGTTCTTTAGAAACAACCGTTTTGATTCCTTCTGAAAATTACCTTTTCTACCAACAACTCACCTCTGGATTTTACAAGTCTCTCCCAGAGCCAACTGAGGGTTTCGCAGATGATGACGAACCTTCATCAAAGCCGGAATTGTTAACCAAATTTTTAGGCTACATTGTTGAATCTAAATCTGTCGAATCAGAAAAGGTTGACGCTGTTAAACTCATCCTCTCTGATTTTGAAACAAGATATTTACACAACAGAGATATTCATTCTTTTGCTGCTCAATTGCTTGCATCCGAAGAATTCCCAACCACTTTAGAAAAGATTCAATTTAACTTTATCAAGAACTACTTCCTTGGTAAGGTTTTTATCAATAAGGACGTTGTCACTTGCGAATCTTCTTCTTCTGCTCTTTTGAATGCAGCTGCTAATGACGAAGCTCTCATTTATGCTATTTTTGGTGGTCAAGGTAACACCGATGACTACTTTGAAGAATTGAGACAGTTATACCAAGTTTACAACGGTTTGATTGCCGACTTCCTTTTAAAGGTTCAATCAAAGGTTCAATCCTTGATTTCTGCTACTTCTAACATTGACAGAGTTTATACTTCCGGTTTCAATTTCATTAACTGGTTAGAAAACCCATCTGAAACTCCAAGTATTGACAATTTACTTTCAATTCCTGTTTCTTGTCCATTGATTTGCGTTATTCAATTGTGTCACTACATTATTGTTTGTAAATCTCTTGGTGTCACCCCTGGTGAGTTTAAAAACTCATTAAAGGGTACCACTGGTCACTCTCAAGGTTTGGTTACATCTGTTATTGTTGCTTCCTCAAACTGTTGGGAGTCTTTTGAAACTGAAGCATTGAAGGGTATTGAACTCTTATTTTACTTATCCGTCAGATGTTTACAAGCTTACCCATCAACTTCACTTGCTCCTTCAATGGTTAAAGATTCTGAAGAAAATGGTGAAGGTGTTCCTGGTCCAATGTTATCTGTCAGAGATTTGTCTTATGATGAAGTCAACTCTTTTGTTGATCAAACTAATCAACATTTACCAGAAGAAAAGCATGTCAATATCTCCCTTGTAAACGGTGCCAGAAATGTTGTTGTCTCTGGTCCTCCTGAATCTTTGTACGGTTTGAACTTGAACTTAAGAAAGGCAAAGGCTCCAGCTGGTTTAGAGCAATCTAGAATTCCATATTCTCAAAGAAGACTGAAATTTTCTTCTAGATTTTTGCCTATTCATTCTCCATTCCATTCAAAATTATTGGCCCCTGCAATCGATGTCATCTTAAATGATTTCAAGCAATCAGGTTTAGAATTTGATCAATCTAAATTATCTATCCCTGTTTATGATACTTATAATGGTCAAGATTTGAGAACTTATGAGGGTTCCATTGCTGCAAGAGTTGTTGAATGTATCAACACTTTAGCTGTTAACTGGGAAATTGCTACCAATTTCAAGGCTACCCATTTGTTGGACTTTGGTCCAGGTGGTGCTTCTGGTTTAGGTGCTTTAACAAACAAAAACAAGGAAGGTACCGGTGTCAGAATTATTGTTGTTGGTGCACTTGATACTACTACTGAAGATTCTGAATTTGGTTACAAGCAAGAATTATTTGATAAGGAAGCTTCCAACTTAGTTTACTCTGCCAATTGGTTAGAAGAGTTCAAGCCAAAATTAGCAAAGAATGCAGATGGTAAAGTTTATGTTGATACCAAATTTTCAAGACTTTTGAGTAGAGCTCCGTTGATGGTTCCAGGTATGACTCCATCCACTGTCTCTCCTGATTTCGTTGCTGCCACTCTTAATGCCGGTTACCATATTGAAATCGCTGGTGGTGGTTATTTTACCGAAGCACACATGGAAGGCGCCTTGAAGAAAGTTGCTGAGAACATCACTCCAGGTTCTGGTATTGGTATTAACTTGATTTATGTCAATCCAAGAATGTTACAATGGGGTATTCCAATGATTAAAAATATGAGAGAAAGAGGATTCCCAATTCAATCTTTGACTATTGGTGCCGGTGTCCCATCTATTGAAGTTGCTTCTGAATATATTGAAACTCTTGGTTTAACTCATCTTGGTTTGAAGCCAGGTTCTATTGATGCTATTTCTCAATGTATTACTATTGCTAAGGCTTATCCAAATTTCCCAATTGTTGTTCAATGGACCGGTGGTAGAGGTGGTGGTCACCACTCTTTCGAAGATTTCCATCAACCTATCTTACAAATGTATTCTAAAATTAGAAGATGTCCAAACATTATCTTGATTGCTGGTTCTGGTTTTGGTTCTGCTGAAGACACTTACCCTTACTTGACTGGTGCATGGGCAAAGAAATTCAATTATCCAGAAATGCCATATGATGGTGTCCTATTTGGTTCAAGAGTTATGACTGCAAAGGAATGTGAAACTTCTCCTGCTGCTAAAGCTGCTATTGTTGCATGCCCTGGTGTCCCAGATTCTGAATGGGAGCAAACTTACAAGAAGCCAACCGGTGGTATTTTGACTGTCAAGTCTGAAATGGGTGAACCAATTCATAAGATTGCAACCAGAGCTGTTAAATTCTGGAAGGAAATGGACGATACCATTTTCTCTTTACCAAAGAACAAATTATTAGATGCTTTGGAAAAGAAGAAGGACTACATCATTTCCAAGTTGAATGCAGACTTCCAAAAGCCATGGTTTGGTAAGAATGCTGAAGGTGCTTGCGATATCAAGGACATGACTTACGAAGAAATCGCTTACAGATGTGTTGAATTAATGTACATTAAGAAATTAAACAGATGGATCGATCCTTCCTTAAGAGACTTCACTGGTAAATACATTAGAAGAGTCGAAGAAAGATTTACAACCAAGTCTACTAATTCTATTATTCAGTCTTTTGCTGAATTAGAAGAACCACTCAAGGTTATTGAGGCTGTTTTTGAAAAGTATCCAGCTGCTAAAACTCAATTGATTAATGCTGAAGACGTTGATTTCTTTATTGCTTTGTGTATGTACCCATTACAGAAGCCAGTTCCATTTGTTCCAATTTTGAATGCTAACTTTGAATTCTTCTTCAAGAAGGACTCTTTGTGGCAATCAGAATTTGTTGAAGCAGTTATGGATGAAGATGTTGAGAGAACTTGTATTTTGCATGGTCCTGTTGCAGCTCAATTCTCAAACAAGGCCGACGAACCAATTAAAGATATTATGGATTCCATTCATGAAGGCCATATTGCTATGTTGTTAAAGGATGAATACAATGGTGATGCTTCCAAGATTCCAGTTGTTGAATACTTTACTTCTAAGCCAGTTGTTGATGTTCAATCTGTTGCAGGTGTTACTATTTCCAAGTCTAAGGACGAAACTGTTTTCTCTATTGGTGGCTCTATTCCTGATTCCGATGCTTGGTTCAACTTGTTGGCTGGTGATAAGTACACATGGAGACATGCTTTCTTAACCTCATCTATTTTTGTTCAAGGTTACAACCATGTCGAAAACGCTGCTAAGAAGGTCTTAGCTCCAGCTAAAAACATCACCGTTAAGGTTGCCAATCCATCAATTCCTTCAAAGACTACCATTTCTTTGTTTGAAAAGGTTAAGGGTAATGAAAGAGAGATTGTTAATGTTTCTATTAAAGGTTCCAAGATTTCTATGCAATTGATTGAATACAGAACTGCTGATGGTCAAGCTGTTCCTTTGAACTTGCACTACACTTACAATACCGCTGACGGTTTTGCACCAATTTTGGAAGACATGAATGGTAGAAACCAAAGAATCAAGGAATTCTATTGGAAGGTTTGGTTCGGATCAAAGTCCACTGTTGACTTAAACTTTGATGTTTCTTCTACAATTGATGGTGGCTCTATGGAAATTGGATCCAAAGAAATTGTTGAGTTAACTCATGCTGTCGGCAATGCCTGTGAATATTTCGTTCCAAGAGTTGGTCGTGATCAATTGGCGCCTATGGATTTTGCTATCATCATTGGTTGGAAAGCTATTATGAAGGCTATTTTCCCAGAATCGGTTGATGGTGATATCTTGAAATTAGTTCACTTGTCTAACGCCTACTCTATGTTGCCAGGTGCTTCCCCATTGAAGGTTGGAGATAAAGTTTCTTCTGATGCAGAAATTGTTTCAGTTGTCAACGGCCCAACTGGTAAGTCAGTTGAAGTGATTGGTACTATTTACAGAGAAGGTGAAGCTGTTATGCAAGTCACATCTGCCTTTTTCTACAGAGGTGCTTACACTGATTTCCAGAACACATTCCAAAAGACTGATGAAACTCCTGTCCAAGTTATTCTCAAGTCAGCCAAGGATGTTGCTATTCTTAAGTCAAAGGAATGGTTCCATTCTGAAGACGATGTTGAACTTTTGGGTAAGACGTTAATTTTCAGATTAAAATCTGTTAATAAGTACAAGTCTGCTAATGTTTTCTCTTCCATCACTACATCTGGTAATGTTTACTATGAATCCGATAGTAAGGAAGTTAAGAAGGCTGCTGAAGTTGAATACAATGCTTCTACTTCATTTGGTAACCCTGTGATTGACTATTTGAACAGAAATGGTACTCCAATTGAACAACCGGTCATTTTTGAGAATCCAATTCCTTTATCTGGTGCTTTGGCAAGTAAGGCTCCAGTTTCCAACGAGCCATACGCTGCTGTTTCAGGTGATTTCAACCCAATTCACGTTAGCAGAGTTTTTGCTGCATATGCAGACCTACCAGGTACTATTACTCATGGTATGTTCTCATCTGCTGCAGTTAGATCTCTAGTTGAAATGTATGCAGCTGATGCTGTTGCTCCAAGAGTTGTTGCGTACAAGGCTAACTTCGTTGGTATGGTTTTACCAAATGACCAATTAGAAACTAGATTACATCATGTTGGTATGATCAATGGTAGAAAGATTGTTAAGGTTGAAACTAAGAAGGTTGAAACTGATGAAATTGTCTTAGCTGGTGAAGCAGAAATTGAACAACCAGTTTCAACATTTGTTTTCACTGGTCAAGGTTCTCAAGAGCAAGGTATGGGTATGGACTTATACAAGTCTTCTGAAGTTGCCAAGGCTGTTTGGGACAAGGCTGATATTCATTTAGTCAACACTTATGGTTTCTCTATTTTAGATATTGTTCAAAACAACCCTAAGACATTGACCGTTTACTTTGGTGGTCCAAAGGGTAGAGCAATTAGAGAAAACTATAAATCTATGATGTTTGAAACCGTTGCTGCCGATGGCTCTTTGAAATCTGAAAAGATTTTCAAGGAAATCGATGACGAGACCAAGGACTACACTTTCATGTCTCCTACTGGTTTATTATCTGCCACTCAATTTACTCAACCTGCTTTGACCTTGATGGAAAAGGCTGCTTTCGAAGATATGAAATCTAAGGGTTTGGTTCCAGCTGAATCAATGTTTGCCGGTCACTCATTGGGTGAGTATTCTGCATTGTCTTCTTTAGCTGATGTTATGCCAATTGAATCCTTAGTTGATGTTGTCTTCTACAGGGGTATGACTATGCAAGTTGCTGTTCCAAGAGATGAACTTGGTAGATCTAATTATGGTATGTGCGCTGTTAACCCATCAAGAGTTCACCCAACTTTCAACGACTCTGCTTTGAGATTTGTTGTTGACCATGTTGGTAAGCAAACCGGTTGGTTACTAGAAATTGTGAACTACAATGTTGAAAACCAACAATACGTCGCTGCTGGTGATTTGAGGGCTTTGGACACCTTAACTGACACCTTAAACTTATTTAAGGTGAAGAAGATTGATATTGTTAAGTTACAAGAAACCTTGTCAATTGAAAAGGTTGAAGAACACTTGAGTGAAATTGTTGGTGAAGTTTCCAAGGGTACCATTGCTAAGCCACAACCAATCGATTTACAAAGAGGTTTTGCTTGTATTCCATTGAAGGGTATTTCTGTTCCATTCCATTCTTCTTACTTGAGATCTGGTGTTACACCATTTAAGAGATTCTTGGAAAAGAAGATCCCAATGTCTGCTGTTAAGCCAACTTCTTTGATTGGTAAGTACATTCCTAACTTGACTGCTAAGCCATTTGAATTAACCAAGGAATATTTCCAAGATGTTTACGACTTGACTGGCTCTGAAAAGATTAAGCAAATCATTGAAAACTGGGAAACATATGAATCTTCTTAAGTAACCAAAGCTAAATCGTGGTTTTGTCATAATAGAGTTTTTGTTACCTTTTCCCTTTAATCCTTTTTGTTTTATTTTCATTTGTTCATTTGTTTTTCATTTTGTCTGATTGCTGGTTTTCACTGGAAACACTTTGTGGTAAGGGTGTTGCCTTTAATTATGTTTGAAATCCAATGCTTTCACTCTGCTTTTTACTTCTACACTGTTAAATAATCTTTATATAATATAGTATTATAAAATCATTTTATGTTTAACTATTATCTAAATAACATTAACGCGTAAATTGGTGAAACAGAAAAATCTACTTTTCACATAACGCTAAATTAAAGTGTTAATTGATTTTTCCTTTGTGATCTCAATATAGGGTTTAGTTGATGATATTGAAAGGGTTATACTATATCAAACATTATCCTTTCTTCAACTCCAACGTCACCGTCAAGTTTTTTTTTGAAACACACTTTAAAATCACTAAAAAAATGTCAGGTCATCAACAACAACCAACACTAATGAGATTCTTTGCTTCAAAGAAAGCGGGCTTGGAGTCAAGTCCAAAAAAGCGCAAAAATGACCAAATTGGTGATCATAGCGATACTAATTCACCTAAACGTTCAAAGATTGAAGTTACTGGTGAAGCTGAAACTTCACTATCAACCAAAAAAGAGGAGAAAGAGCTTTTACTAAAAGATGAAGACATAGACTCACACAAAATAAAATATGAATTAAATGAAGCTAGTGAACTTATTAAATTAGAGCAAAAGCTACCGGAAAACACATTAAAATTGGCACCCAATAAGCCAATCATGTATTCTGTCATTTGTGACACATTTGAAGAATTAGAGAAAGAATCTGGTAGACTTAAAAACATTGCAACTGCTTGTAATTTATTCAAAAAGGTTCTTGAACATGGAGACTCGAATGAAATTGAAGACAAAATCAAAGACTTAACAATGACCACTTACTTGATGGTCAATAGACTAGGACCAGATTATGAGCCTGGCCTAGAATTGGGTCTTGGTGAAACTATTCTTTTAAAAGCTCTTGCTCAAGGAACTGGTCGAGAAATGTCGTCTTTGAAAGCAGAATATAGACAGGAAGGTGATATTGGTGTTGTTGCACAGAAATCCAGATCAAAACAACGTGTTATGTTCAAACCAAAAAGATTAACTGTTTTTGAAGTCTGGAAGGGTCTTAATGAGATTGCTAAAAGTGAAGGGTCCAGTTCTCAAACAAGAAAAATTGGTATTATTAATAAAATGCTAACAGCTTGTGAAGGTACAGAAGCTAAATTTTTGATGAGGTGTTTAGAAGGAAAATTGAGAATCAACTTTGGAGAGAAAAGTGTTCTTATTGCTCTCTCAAAAGCTCTTGTTGAATCACAAATGCAACTGAAAGGGAAGAAAGCTAACCCTGATAATATTGTCAAAGCAGAAGAACAATTAAAAGATGCATTTTGCCAAGTTCCAAACTATGATATTCTTATTAACTTATCTATGAAAGAGGGTATTTTGAATCTGATGGATCACTGCGGACTAGCACCGGGTGTGCCATTAAAACCAATGTTGGCGAAACCTACCAAGTCTATTGGTGAAATATTAGATGCTTTACAAGGTAAGAGATTTACTTGTGAATATAAATATGATGGTGAAAGAGCACAATTACATTTGCTTCCAGATGGATCATTGAGAGTTTATTCCAGGAATTCTGAAGATATGACCCAAAGGTACCCCGATTTAGTGCGTGTTGTTGAGTCTTTAAAGAAACAAAACCCTGATATCAAATCACTTATATTGGACACCGAATGTGTTGCATGGGATGTTGAGTCTGCAAAAATTTTGCCATTTCAAGTCCTATCAACTAGAAAGAGAAAAGATGTTCAAGAGAAGGATATCAAGGTTCAAGTTTGTTTGTTTGTGTTTGATATATTATATTATAATGGCGAATCATTACTTCATCAACCGCTAAGTGAAAGACGAAAATACATAGAAGAACATTTGAAACCAATTGAAGGAAAATTGTCATATGCAACTAAGATGGACACTAGTGACACCGAAGAAATCACTAAGTTCTTAGATCAGTCAGTTTATGAAGCATGTGAGGGCTTAATGATCAAGACGTTAGATGGCAGCGAATCTTGGTATGAACCTTCCAAGAGATCACGTAATTGGTTGAAATTAAAAAAGGATTATCTGGAAGGGGTTGGTGACTCACTAGATTTAGTAGTTATTGGTGGCTACATTGGAAAAGGTAAAAGAACAGGATGGTATGGAGGATTCCTATTGGCGGGTTACAACCAAGACACCGGTGAATATGAAACTGTTTGTAAGATAGGTACTGGGTTTAGTGAGGAGTTGTTGAAGAAACTTCACGAAATCCTGCACCCAACGGAGATTACCATTCCTAAAGCTTCATATGTTTATGATAAAACAAACTCGAATGCAGTCCCTGATGTTTGGTTTGAACCTACCGTCTTATTTGAAGTCAAAGTTGCTGATCTAACCACCTCTCCTATTTATAAATGTGGTGCAACGTATTTCGGCGACGGTGAAAAAGGTATTTCTCTTCGTTTTCCAAGGTTTATTCAAATTAGAACCGACAAAGGCACTGAAGACGCCACATCAAGTGATCAAATTGTTGAGATGTATAGTAGTCAGAGTAATTTACAGTGAGTGGTTCGTATTTACTGTTTTATATCTTGTATTAAAGTGGAATCAAATATTTAAATCTTAAAGTATATCTAATATGTAATGTTCATCTGAGAAAGAAAAAAGAAAACATTTTGATTTACTTATCAAAAGTAAATCAAAAATGTCTTGAGAAACAAAGAAAATAACCTATTTAGCAAATTTTAATAAGTAGAGTTAACCAGTGTAGTTATTTATATCTATTTTTGCTAGGCTTATAATGAGACATGAAATAAAAATGTGAATTAAACTATCAGTTTTTTTTCGTTTTCACTATCTTCATCATCATATATGGAATCAATGTCCAAATGTCTCAAAGCAGGGTTTAATAGTTTGCTTGACATCTTTTTCAAACTCTTTGGTTTGGAGACTTTATTGTTATTTGTGAATTTAGAGTTTGTATTACTAGCAATACCTGTCTTGAATCCAATAACTGGTGATGACTCAAATTTAGGGGAGCTTTCATGGTTAGTACTAGTGTCAAATATATTCATAGTTCCAGGAGTAAACAATTGAACTAAAGATGATGAGTTATTACCGTTGGTAGTTTGTGTGTTGGATGTTGTATTAAAATCTTCTATAGTTCCTGGGGGAAAAAAATGGTTGAACATTGCTGAATTGATTGTATTCAGTTCACCAGATATTCCAGAAATTGGCATAGTTAAAGGAAATTTGACAACGCCTTGTGGTGACTTAATACTTATATTATTCGGTTTATAGCTGTTGGTGTTCGAAAAGTTACCATTTTCATTATAAATCTTTCCAAAGTCGGTATTCTCAGTCAACTGACTTTTGGCTTTAGCTGAGCTTGAAACACTTTCATTGTTGCTTTCACTGTCGTTCAGCTGTATGTCTTGATTGAAAGTTGCGTTAGGAGAGAATACGATTGGAAAAAGATAAGGAAAATTTGCTGAAGAAATTGAAGGCAAGTGAGGTGTTGAAGCTCCATTTTGCAAAGGTTGCACGGTCTGATTGTGAGTTTGGTTACCACTTTGATCGAAAGCAGGAAAGAAGGAACTCATAGTTGGTGTAAAACCTGATGGCACCATAAAGTAGTTGTTAGCAAATCCGGCCGAGACAATCTGCGGATTGCTTGTTTCACTATCGTTGATACCATTGTTATCAGTAAGAACACTTGTGATATTGTTTTCGTTGTTCTCGTTGTCATCAACGCTGTTTTGTCTTGATTTGGTATGGGTACTATTATTGTTGTAGGTAGTGTTAGAAAGGAGACTGCTAGCGATATTGCCTGCTGTTGGAGTTTGCTGAATTAACGGAAACATAGGTGAAACCACCTGGAAATGACCGTTGCTACTTATCATATATCTTGGCGCCATAGAGACTGACTGTAAAAATTGCTGCTGTTGTTGTTGTTGTTGTTGCTGCTGCTGCTGTTCAGTGGTACTTGAGTTGCCAATGAAAACATTTGGATTTATTGCTGAATTATCTTTTTCCAATAAACTTGCCAAAAAGGATTCTTCTTGAGCAGAAGCCACCGTGAAGTGGTGAACCTGGCTCCCATTTGGGTGAAATTGTTGAATTGGCGTCATATTTTTATCATTAGTGATTGCAATCGCTGAATTGAGTGCCGAATCAGGAGGCGTGTTTAAGAGAAGTTGTTCAACATTTTGGCCAGTGACATCGTTCACATGGTCAGCATACTGTTCTAAGATCCCTTTCGAAGACTGGTCGTAAGTAAAAGATTTCATAATATGGTTTGTTGGAATTGTAGTGGTGCTGTGTTCTGACATTTGGCGTTTCAAATCTCTCTCTAGAACGTCCATAAACAACTTTTGATGTGGCACACTAAACCAAAAGAACACTTTCTGTTTCTTTTGTGTTTTCAAACATTGGTTTTTGTGTAAAAACTTTAAGAATGTGGATCTTGCATCTTCCAAAACAGAATGACTACCCGTTTTTAGTGATCTTAGGTCAGAAAAGATACCCTCTTCGAATTTCTTTCGATCAACGATCTTTCTTCCCAAGTGTTTCATTTTGTAAGCAATGCATCTGACAATGTCCGTACCAGTAATAAAATATAGGTTGTTCCAGTATACACAGGATACAAATCCCTCTTCCTTGTTGAGATAATAGCGTCTAATTATTTGGTTTTCGTGCCAATTGACAGGAGCCGTCACTAGAAAGAAGTCCAAGGCCCTCACTAGTTTGAGAGCCTCAATATACTCCTTTTGCTCTGTGTCAGAACTCATAACCTGAAAAGAGCTCTAACAGTAAGAGAATTGTCAAAATGACGAGTTTGCATCGGAGTTTTACAATGCAGATTTATGAAACACTTCTGAAACACTGGTTGTCTCTTAGAACGCACTTTTTTTTTGCTCATGTGACAGAACTAAAAATTAACTATTATCAGCAGCTACACCTTCAACCTCAGTACCACGCTTAACGATTACATTTACGAATTTTTAACTTGCTAACTATAAAAGAATTACAACAACTTTTTTAATTATACCTTCTCTTTTTTTTAAATTCCCCACGATGTAATTGTTGCTGATGTGGTCTCTTGTGTTCCCTTGCATCAGAAACTGTCCTGTTTTCGGTGTTCACTTTGCTTTCCATATCCTTTACCGTTAGTTCTTTTTCCTTTTCAAACTCTTCATCTTTGATCATACGTTTCCAATCATTGAACTTTCTAGCGTAGCTTTCCATTGCCCAGTTCTTCCAGACCATCTTACCATATATCGTAGTCTTGATTTGCTCTCTATTGTCAAACAAAACCTTGGCAATTCTCTCTTTGAACATGTTTAGTTTGAACGAAAAACCCCACAATTTGTCGATGATATGCGAACCGGTGGAATTACATGCCAACTCGGCGACTAATGGAACAATGTTATTCAGAATTGCCCTCTTGTCTGGCATGGATAGCCTATCACCCAAAGTTAGTACATGCTCAATGATATGGGAAAAGACACCGTGCTTGCAAAACAGAAGTAATGTTTCTGAGGGTAAATCAATGATTGTATCTGCACATTTTATTAGAATCTTATCATCATATTTCATTAACTTCTCTAAAAAGATTGCCCTTCTACGTTCTTCTGAGGTTGGCCAATCATCTTTCGTTGAAAACAGTGTTGAAGATTTATATTTCAAAATATTCTCTAACAAATCTGAATCATTACCCTTGTTGAAAAATTCGAGCAGCTTTTCAACAATAGTTGGTTTGAGATAGTTATCATTGGCAACAGAACATTCAATAATCTTACCACCGATCTCTAAATTATTAACGATCAACTCGTTCAGAACTGGTACCAGGGAATCGAGAACCTCATGTTGTTCCTTCTCTTTTAACTTTTCCATCATGGCTTCCACTACATAAACACCAGTGGTTTCTCTCTTTGCCAACTTTACTAGTCTTTCTTTCATGTACGTTTCATAAATTCTTTCAATATTCTTCATCTTTTGTTGCTGAATAGAGCTTTGTAGGAAATGAGACCCCACATTATCACTCAATAAATATTCTACAAAGGCCTCTTCGCTTGAATCTGCATTGAAGATCTTTGACCAAAATGGTTTGCTCTTATCAACAAGACCCTCAAGCTGAATTAGCAGTTGAATAACCGGGGATGCAACAGGTTCAATGGCCAGTTCTCTAAGTGACTTGGAGTCTTCATTGGAAATGATGCTGTCTACAATTGGCTTCAATTTTGGTTTAAAAGAAGAAGGGACTTGAAACTGTCTTTTGTAGTTCTCATTGTCCTTTATTTCAATCATCTTTCTAGCAATCTTAGACTTCTTTGATCTCAAGATGGAATTCGATTCAACAGAAGATGGCAATTCCTTACCAGAAAGCACTAGTAGCGTTAGACGAAGAACATGGGATGCATATTTATCTTTCATCATGGATTTTAGTTTTGGAATAAACTCATCGACCATAGAAAGAAACTTAGACTCAACATTCACGTCAATTCCTTCGTACTCTTCTTCCTCTTCTTCATATTCTACATCAACACCCTTTGAAAGAATCTCTGTTTCAACAAGAGCAGCCATCCGGACAATGTAAGTTTCCAGAACATGTGAACTGTATTTCTGCTTTGAAAGCTCTACAAACTTACTGCTGAATGCTTGATAAAGTTGAATCATTTGAAGCAAACCAGAGTCCAAAATCAGTCTTTCCATCAACTTCGAGCAGATCTGGTTCGTTACCAACTTCAATTCCTTACCCTTAGCTTCTTCAAAAACAGACTGAATAAAAATCTGCTTTTCTTGAGGAGTTTGGAAGGTGTTTAAGTTTAATGTTTGTTCCGCTTGATGGAAATAGGTTAGTTCTGATGAATCCACAAGACCAAAAAATGCTTGTGTTTCTTTAGTTTCTGGCTCCTTTACAATTTCTGCAATTTCAACATCTTCATCTATTTCAATATCGCTTTTCTTAGTTCTTCTACCTCTAACTTTACCCATTTTAGAGTCTTTTTTAACACAATATATGATGTAAAATTGATAAAAATTTTAAACTTTTCAAAATTTTTTTTTTCACTTCACCAGATCTAGCACTGCCTTGAACTCTCTCTCTTATTTAATTGATATTCATAGAACAAGATGGCGCCCAAAAGAAAGGATTCGTACGTAGATGACGGGTTTATTGTGGATGACAGCAAACCAAAGACAAAGTCAGTAAAAAGGACACCTCCACAGGAGCTCAAGGGCCAGAATGGAGGTTATGCGTGGGAAGACGAGTATAGAAGGTCTTGGGATATTGTTCAAGAAGACGAAGAAGGGTCGATTGCAACGAGTGTGAAAGGTCTCGTGGATGTGCAAAGACGACGGAGAGCAGCGCAGAATCACATTGCTTTACAGCGAGGTATCATCCGTGCGGTAGTGCTGATCATCGACTACTCGCAGGCGATGATAGAGAAGGATCTCAGGCCAAACCGTGCGCAGATGGTCATCAACTACGCCAAGGACTTTGTAACAGAATTCTTTGATCAGAATCCAATTTCCCAGTTAGCCATTGTGATGATGCGTAATGGTCTTGGGATAGTCGTGAGTGATATCAGTGGAGATGTGCAACATCATCTGGAATCACTGCGCAAGATCACCAGAGTGGATCCAGAAGGTGGCCCCTCATTGCAGAATGGTCTAGAATTGGCCAGAGGTCTTCTTTTGCATGTAGGGGGCCAATGTATGAGAGAGGTTGTCATGGTTTATGGTGGGCTTTCAACAACAGATCCTGGTAACATCCACACCACTGTAAAGGCACTTGCTCATGATGACTTGTCGGTAAGGATTGTCGGTTTGACAGCACGGGTTGCTGTGTGCGACGAGATAAGCAGGGCCACTGGAGGACAATATGCTGTGGCGCTTGATGAGACACATCTAAAACAGCTTATGATGGATTGGGTGGTGCCGATGGCCATTTCCATGGACAAGGCGTCTGCGATCATGGTGAAAATGGGGTTCCCACAAAGAATACGTGCCAGCACAGAGCCGCAGTTGTGTGGGTGCCATTCTAGACTTCAAAAGGAGGGTTACATTTGCCCACAGTGCAAGACATTAGTATGTTCAGTGCCGTTGCAGTGTCCATGCTGTGCGTTAACGTTAGTGCTATCGACGCATTTGGCACGTAGTTATCATCATTTATTCCCATTAGAGGCGTTCAAAGACATCGAGGAAGACAGTCAATGCAGCATATGCTTTGAAGAGGCTAGCAGCCAGTGCGCCAAGTGCCATGGCGCCCTCTGTTCAGAGTGTGCTCTCTTTGCACAAGACGTTCTTCACAACTGTCCTGCGTGCGAATCCCAATTATCAACTTCATCCTCTTTATTATAAATTTTCTTCTTTATAAAATAGGTATATATATATAGGGAAAAGAGCATGACAACGAAGGCAGTCTTACGTTCGATCAAGAACGTTACGAACGGGTACTCGTCAATACAAATATTAGTTAGAGAATGCACGTCTAACGACGAATCGTCACCAACTGTGTCAATGATGGCTGATATTGCCACAAGAACGGATAACCATGTGGACCTTCATGACATTCTCGAGATTCTTGACAAGAGGCTCAATGACAAGGGTAAGTATTGGAGACATGTGGCCAAGGCGCTCACACTTTTGGACTACCTAGTGAGATACGGTTCTGAAGAGGTAGTGTTTTGGGCAAGAGATAACATTTACATCATCAAGACATTGAGAGAGTTTGAGTCTAAAGATTTCAGCGGTCACGATCAAGGATCAATTGTGAGAGTCAAGGCCAAGGAGCTCACGGCTCTTCTCATGGACCAAGAAAGATTGAAAGAAGAGAGGCTTGCAGCTAATGGGTCTCGCCAACGTGGTGGTCGAAACCGTAGAGGAGGCAAAAATGATGACAATGAAGTCTACGATGAAGATTTACAAAGGGCTTTAGAAGCATCCAAGAGAACCGCAGAGGAAGAGGCCAGAGACAGAGCCAATGGGTCCTCAGACTCGCTCGAAAGAGCGATCCAGCTATCACTGGAAGAAGAGGAGATGAGGAAACAAAAGAACGAAAATCTCTTTGGCCAGCAAGCTCCTGACGTGTATGGATATTACAATCAAGAGCAACAACCACAAGCAAATGGTCAAATAATTGGTTACGACATGTTTGGCAATCCAGTGTACGCCAATGATCCAAACTACTACGACCTGGCCGCAATGCAACAACAACAGCAGCTACTGGCACAACAGCAAGCACAACAGCAAGCACAGGAACAGGCAGCGTTGTTAGCGGCACAGCAACAAGCTGCACTTTACGCTGCACAGCAACAGGCGTTGTATCAACAACAACAACAATTGTACCAGCAACAATTGGCTGCTGCACAGCAGCAAGCTCAAATGCAAGCTGCTGGATCCAACAACCCATTCTCAAGACATGAACAACCAGAATCAACAGGCCCATCAGAAGAAGAACTTCAAAGAGAACAAGAAGAGCTACGTCAAAAGCAACTTTTGTTGCAACAACAAAAGCAAGCTGCAGAAGAAGAAGCTGCCAGGCTTGCTGCCTTACAAGAGCAAGAGCAAAAGCCATTAAAGCAAACGCTAACAGGATCTCAAAAGATGAACGAGCAATACTCCGACTTGAACAACCTGTTGGCGCAGGGAACTGGTGTCGATACTTTTGGTAACACTGGTGATGCCCGTATTCCTGCCCAATTCACTAAAACAGGAACCTTTATCAACTCGCAGGGTACTGGTTATAAACAAGTTTCTAATAACCAAAGCGCCAATCCTTTTATTGGAACACAATACACTGGTTTACCATCTTCTCAAATTGTACCAGCAGAAACCGGATTTGGTTTTGGCAATCAGCAACGTCAAAAACAACAGGGCGCCAACGGCAACAGCTTGATTGATCTTTGATGGAATTTAGTAAACAATATCGTATATTTATAATTTTCTATCTTTTTTCTTTTTTGTCTTATTTTGTTAGTTTCTCTTGAATTGTTGTATACTTGATACTATTTACCCATGCTATTGCTAATATTTCCATACTGCTGATGACATTTTTGAAGTCAATACCACAAATTTAACATTAAACTTGATGAAAAACTGCAATACAGAAATTGATGAAAGAGAGTTATACTTTTTGATGATAACATATCAAAGAAAGCAGTAATTTTCTAACTTGTGTCGATAAGATAAACCTTCTTAGGCTTCAATGTGCAAGATTCAGGAATTAATCTTAAATTTCTTCCTGAGCAAGTCGTACCTAAGTGAGGAGATACTGCTGCACTGGAAATTTTATCAGAGAAATTGATTTATATACATCCAGATTAATATTGTTTTAGTATTCAGTACTAATTAAAAATACAACATAATGTCTTCAAATCAAACTAGGGGAGATAGTGGCCGTGGAAGAGGTGGTTCCCGCGGAGGTGGTAGCGATCGAGGTGGTAGAGGCGGCAGAGGAGGATCTCGTGGTGGTAGTAATGACAGAGGTGGTCGTGGTGGCTTTAGAGGTGGTCGTGGTGTCGGCAGTGGCGATGGGAGAGGTGGCAGAGGCGGCAGAGGCGGCAGAGGCGGTAGAGGAGGATTTGGTGGTGCTAATGCTGAAATAATCAAACCTATATACAATTTCAAAGCCGAATATGAGCAGGAAGTCACTGCTCCAGATCCACTACCAAACATTACCAAGTTGGTTGAGTTAGAAAATGAAAGCAGAGAGCCTGGCGACCCATTATCTTTGGTTAAGAGACCAGGATTCGGTACTGTTGGTATTAAGACTAAAGTTGGTACCAACTACATCAAATTCGATGTTTCGAGTATGGCTTTCTATCACTATATCGTAACCTTCCAACCAGAAGTCGATGCTAAGAAAAAAGTTAAAAAAGATTTGTTAGAACTATTGATTTCAAAGGAGCCATTTGTTGGTTTAAAGAAACACATCTCTCATGATGGTTCCTCAGCTATCTATTCTCAATCACCTATACCTATTGAGAAAGATGCAAAAGTTAGGTTCGAGTTTGACATTGAAGAATGGAAAGGTATTGTTCCATCTTCTGTTACCAATGCTCTTAAAGGAAACAAAAAGGGTAAGACACCAGTTGATGCGCCCGAGCCGAAGATTTGGTGTTTTGTTGAATATAAACACAAATTATCAATGGACGATCTTAATAATTGGACTTCAATTACTGATAAAAAGGGAATCGAAGCTACTGCTTATGTCCAAGCACTAAATGTAGTACTTGGTTATAAGATTGCAAAAAATAAAAACGTTTTTCTTGCTGGTAAGAACAAGTTTTTCTTTGTTGACAAGCCTGAGAAATGCCAATCACTCCAGAAAGGTTTATTTATTGCAAATGGTTACTTTGCTTCAGTTACTCCCACTTTTGACAATGTGATGATTAATGTGAGACCAGTAGTTGGTGCATTCTTCAAATCTCATAACAAAGATGGCACTCCGATGAGCGTTGCAGATTTGATTGCAGACTATTTAGGTGAAACAGATTTATCAAAGATACCAAAAGATCACATTTTAAGATCCAAAAACTTCTTTAAGAGTATTCGTATTCATAGAGCTTATTTAGGTGCAAAATCTAAGCCAAAGGCTATATTTGACATTTCGAGAGATGAAACTTCAAATAGCTATACATTTGAGGTTGATGGTAAGCTAACATCGGTAGCCTCTTATTTTGAAGCTAGATATAAAATGAAATTGAAGTATCCAGACCATCCATTAGTTCATTTAGGTGGATCCAACTATATTCCTATGGAAGCTTGTATCATTATTCCTGGTCAAGAATTTAAGGGGGAGATTGATGATATTAGAGGCGTGCTAAGTTTCTCTACCCACAGACCACATGTGATTGCAGGTTTAGTTCAGCAGGATGGTATAAAGAAGATCTCACACACTTTAGAAAAGGATGAAGCTTCTAGATTAGGAAATAAATTGGTTGTCGTTCCTTCAAGAGTTTTAGCCGCCCCAATATTAGAATATAAGAATTCACAAGTGAAGTTTATCGAAAAGCCTGCCGATGGCAAATCAGAAAAGGCAAAGGGTTCATGGGACTTGGTTGGTAGGAAGTTTTACCAACCAATTCCTGGTACAAAGAATTTGCTAATTTTGATCATTGAAAATCAAAGGCGCCCATTAAGGGAACCAGATTCACTCATCAAGCAAGCTTGTGAGGAATTTATTTTAGAGGCGCAAAGACTGGGTGTTAAATTTTCGGAACCCAGATATGAAAGAGTTTCATTTCAAAATCTTGATTATCTATCCAAGGACATAGTAAACAAGGTTAAAAACTATAAAGGAAAAGCTGACTACATTTTGTCAATTCTGCCACAAAGAGAGAAGGCTATATATGCTAGTGTTAAAAGTGCGTTGGATAAGGATTTGGGTATTCTTAATCAATGTACTATTATCAACAAATTTACCAAACAGAGATTTGGCAAGTTTGATTCGCAAATGTACGCCCTTATGTCCATGAAAACTTGCATTAAGTTGGGTGGTGCTAATCATGTCTTATCTAAGGCAGACGTTGGTAAGCTCGTTGACGCAGACGGCTTGCCAGCTTTGTTGTTGGGTGCCGACGTGACACACCCAACTAACGGCAGTAGTACTGTTTCCATTGCGTCTGTTGTTGGCTCCATTGATGCTAATTTCAATAGATTCCCAGGTTCAATATCCATTCAAGAGCCAAGATTGGAAACTATTGTTGAAATGTCAAAAATGGTAGTTGAAAGAATACTTGCTTATCAGAAGTCGGTCGGTAAACTTCCAAAAACAATTTTATTTTATCGAGATGGTGTATCAAATGGTCAATTCAATTTGGTATTAGATGAAGAGGTGACTGCTGTTAAAAATGCATTCAAAGATATTGCTAATAAATTAAGTATCAAATTTGAACCAAAGTTGACATTCATTACTATCTTGAAAAATCATTCTACTAGATTTTTCCCATTAGAAAAGAATGGAAAAAATGCTGAAGATAAGGAAGTTGCTGTTCAGGCACAAGAAAATATTATGCCTGGTTCAATTGTTGAGAAAGGTGTTGTTTCGAGATCATTGTATGATTTCTTTTTACAATCGCAACAGGCGCTTCAAGGTACAGCAATACCTGGCCATTATTATGTTCTTTTCGATGAAAATAATTGGAAACCTGATGAATTGCAGCAAACCACCTACAACCTTTGTAGCATCTTTGGCCGTGCTACAAAGTCTGTTCGTGTTGTCCCACCTGCTTACTACGCCGATTTATTATGTGAAAGGGCAACTTGCTTTGTTCAAACATCTATCATCGGTAAGGCAAGAGATCCAGTCGAAGCAGCAAGAAAGGCATTGGGTTCTGGAATTCATAAAGATGTTTCAGCTGCTATGATTTATATCTGATTTACTTTTACAACTTTTATATTTTTTTGTTATTTTTTCCTGAGTTTAGTATCATTTATTCGTCAATAATATTAATAAAATAAAATGTTAAGCAGTAATCTCATTCTTTTTAGACGAAAACATATCATTCGTTACTATCGTTATTATTTCTACTATGCATAAGTAAATATTTAATTCAGAATCGTTTTTGAATTGCCATAACATCTTCAATTTTTGAGAGGGCTAATTCTAATAGTTCCTTACGCTCCTGAAGTTCTATGTGCCTTTTAACTTTTGGGTCTTCCTTTGCATATCTTTCGATTTCTTCTGAAGTTAACTGCGTAGATAACTTTTTTTCCAATTCTCTTGGGAAAGAGTAATAGAAGTCGCTTAGCAATTCCACGTTCAAGAATAAAATTGCAGTTTGTGTAAGTTTATCTGCTACAACATCCATGAAAACTTCAGGGCACTTAAATTTATTTTCTTTATGCTTACATGTTGACGTTTGAAGTGCCTTTAATCTCATCTTTAAGATATCAATTCTGTCCCGCAAAAAAACAGCTTCACGTGCCTTTGAAAGTAGTCCAGGTGAAAAACCTAAGTTTTCTTTTTCAATTCTTTCACCTACAGAATTATTTTCATTTTCAACAAAAGTCATAATTTGTTTCAACTTCTTACCCCCTACGACTTGAGAAAGTTCATTTATTGCACGCTCAGTTTGTAAAAGTTCCTCTTTTAGTAATTGAACTGAATGACTTCTACTCATGCTCCACTCCCTATCCTCTACCTCAATTTCATACTTAAACGGTTTGATACAGTTTTCGACTTGATCTGCGGTAGAATTATACCTTTGGTTCAAAACTGTTATAGCAGCATCTTTAATTGATTTTTTAATCAGAGGATGAGTTCGTAACTCAGTAGAGTTTATTAGGACATCTATTTCTGTAACTATTGCTTCAGTTACCAAAGAAGTAGACAACCTCCCAACACCTAATTTTGTTAAATTGGCAGTTATCAAGTCTAGCTTTCTATGCCAAAATGTTTCATCTTGTTTTGCACTAGTCATTTCATTCAACTCTGGCTCATGAAATTCATATTCTTTAAGATGCGGGTTTTTAGAATAATAAGAATCAGGTTTATTCCAGTATCTCAATGCCAATAAATCAAGAACCTTTTGATCTAATTCACTTCTGAGTAAAGATTTTAATTCATTCCTACCAAATTTGTCACTGAAATCTTTTATAGCCATTTTTAAATTATCAATGGTTTGTGCCATATATTTTTCACTCGTCAAATCTCTATCATTGAATTCAACTTTGAATTTATAGCTAGTTTCTTCAAGCTCATTAGTAACTAAAACTTGCATCGGCTTTAAAGCTTGCGACATAGATCTCTCTAAAACTCTTATCAACTTTCTTTTTAGTAATTTCGTTGTGACTGATGTTCCTTGAAAGTCCTGTTTATGATCATGAAAGAATTTGCGTTCAAAATTTTGCTGTTCAGCAAAGGCTTGCAAAGCAGTGCTTTTCTGGAATATGGAAGCAGGTTTGTGGCCTTTTGTTATAACACCAACATAACCCATTCTAAGAGGGTACTTTTTGTTCAAAAGCATGTTTCTCGCCGTTTCAGCATCGACCAAATCGATTTTAGTTATAATACCAATTGTTCTCTCACCCCTAGGATCAGCAATTCTGGCAGCCCTCAAAGCAGCAGAATTAGCCAGATCTACATCCGCGGCAGATATAGCTAAAATAATGTTCGGCTCTTCTAAGTATTTGTCACAAACCTCTCTAATTTTTGATTTAAGAGAAGCGGGTTGGTCTGCTGCTTCAATTTGAATGTAACCTGGGAGATCAACCAAAGAAAGGTCTGGAACTCTAGGAGACTTGATTGTAAGCTGAATTGGATCAGCAGAAACAGCTTCCGTTGCAGGGACTGCCATATTTAGATCTGTTAAAATCTTTTGAACTTGCTGGAAATTAGAAAGGTTGAACATTTTCAAAGCAGGAAAGTCTGCCACTTCAGACGCACTGGATGGGTCATTAACTAAAGTAAGTTCGATCGGTCTTCTGGTAACCATGTTTGAGCCCTTTGGAAGAAACTCTTGGCCTACGATAGATTCCAACACGGAGGACTTACCAGATGATTGAGAACCGATGACAACAATTGAAGGTAATCTCAAATCAGTGGAGCCTGATATGTTCAATAAAATGTTTCTTATTTCAATCATTTGCCTTGTTAGGTTCAGCATTTGATCTTCTAATTGTTCTCTCTGCCTATTTTCTTCCTCTTCATCCAATTCCTCGGCCTCTTCCTCTGGTTCTTCTTCTTCATCACCTGAAAGCCCAATCACAGCAGCACCTATTGCAGTTGTTTCCATATTCGAGTCACCTCCATCATTTTTGTTATTGTTATCCTTTTTGAAGGCATCAAAGAACCCCTCCATGCTATCAAACGCATCTCCCATGAGTCCCTTGACCTTTCCAACTTGGTCCTGCGCATAATTTGCGCCTTCTTCCACCTTGTACATCACATATGAGCCTGCTGCTGCCAATCCACCACCTAAATATACGGGTATCTTAGTTGCCTTTGCAGCTGCCTTTCCAAGCCCAAAGATCGAAAACTGTCTCACACGCAGCGGTCCTTTGGTCGTCACAACCATATGATGAACCAACCTGACACGATGCATTGGCATCATCATCGACACAGGTCGTAAATATCTCATTATTGTTGCTGCTATTAATCTATTAATGATTATTGACTTATTTGCCACATTTTTTTATGTTGCTCTTTCTCAAATTAGGAAGAAAGCTTTGAAGCTGAGCGAACAATAAAGAAAAATATATAAACGAAAACAAATGCGCCGCAACATGCGCCACGTTTGCAACCTGTTACGTAATCAATGATTAAGTGTGGCGCATGTGTCTTTGTTTTTACTATTATTTACTGACGTCATGTGGCGCACCAAAATTTCTTTCTTCCCCACCTTTTATCACATATATCGTTTAGCTGTAATAAGTTAAGGCATTACCAACAATAAGAAGTGCCCTGGTAGCGCAAGTAAGCAAAATATGATGATGTTATGAAAAATGAGCTGCGCGGGATAGGACTTTAGTATGATGTTGTATTTTGGCCATGCGATCGTTTAGAAAGTGTATAAAAGGGGTTCAGTGACCAGATTTAAATTGGCATAAGTTAATTTATTCTAACGTATAGCAATAAATATTAACAATTAATAGATTATGTCACAAGCAAGAGTTTTTTACAAGGGTGAAGAAGAAGATTTCATTGTCTTCCTCGATGACATTGAAGCATTAGACAAATACAAGACAGACACCACAATCCCATTGTCCCAAGTTGTTGGTAACTTTGAGGTGTATAAGTCAATCTCTGGTAACGGTAGCTCCGGTAAGTTAGAGCAGGCATCAAAGCAAGAACTTGCAGAGGAATTTGGAGATTTCAAGGACGTGACTGAGGAAATTATCCCAAAGATTCTTAGAGAAGGTCAAATCCAAAACTCACAGAACTTGTCCAAGGGTAAGCAAAACATCGACAATGGTGCCAGAAAAGAAAGGGCCATTTATTAATTTACCTAGAGTAACCTATTTATTAACTAATGAACTAAATGTTTATGTAATGAACTGATTATGAAACCTAATTATATAGTTACAATTATAAATATATAATTAAAAAAAAAAAATATGCAACTCACTCACCATTTTTATGTAATACTTTGAACAGATCTGCGATATTGGATTTAGATGTGATATGACTGTTATAGCTCGCAAAAGAACGCGTGCTGTAACTATTCCTCAATGGTGTTGCGCATTTGCAGTAATTTTGCTCTGATTTTGTCTTAGGTACTCGGACTTTCATTCCCAATGATTTTCTAAACCAATCTCTCTTCCGCTGACATGACACTATTTCACCTGGTATTTCATTGGTTATTTGTCTGTCAAACCGCGTGTTAATGTCTTTAACTTCAGGCCTATGTATAGTACACCCTGTGGGTATCCTTTCAAGATTTAATGGTGAGTCTGTTGAAATGCTTGTTTTCTTTAGATTATTAGCGAATTGCTCATTATCACTAGTAGTTCTGAACTTCATTTTTGAATGTCGCCTTTGTTTTGATGGTGAAGCCTCAGTTTCCGTGTTGTCTTGGATACGGGAAGAAGGTTGTAGAAACGAAGTCAGACTCGTTATTGAATCACTTGTTCTTAGTGCCTTAAAGTAATTGGTAGTATTTGGCTCATTGCTGATGGCCGGATCAGCACGTAAAAATAAGTTCGAAAAACTTCGGCTTAGGCTTCCAAATGTGCTATGTAGCCCTATTGGTACTTGGTATTTGATGAAATTTGGGTCCCAAAGATCTCCAAGGCATGCCTGTGCAAGTGCCCTATCTTGAATAGTTTGTTTGACAACAACTGCTTTTTTAGAGTAAAGCGATGCCATCGACGATTCTCGTTGGAGTTGAATTTTAGGGGTATTTTGAGTATGTGATTTAATCTTAGGTGTTTTAGGTGCTTTTGCGGTAAATGACATTGTATCGTTCTCTTTTCTCGCTTTGTCTGTGCATATCGGGTTTGTTGCTGTTGTTGAGAAATCAGTAAAAGTTTCAACTTCAAAGACGTGAATTTGGTTTGATTCATTTAACGTGGATTTGATAGTGGACATACCTAACGGATAATAACCAGAAATTTTGAAACTTTCAGTTTCATTTCCTAAATCAAACTGATTTATGCTTTGTTGTAAGCTAGAGAACGCCCAATCTTTAGAGTTCATGTTTAAATCAATATTTTTGCTTAGCAACTTAGATATTGCGTCCTTCCAAACGTTTGCCTCATTCTCATCAGCAAAAACTAAGGCAATTTCATGGAACTCAAAGTTGTTTTCAAATATGATGTTTAATGAAAATTCGAACTTTGTTGCCAAGGTATAATAATTGTAGGGGGAATGACATTTGGAAATAATTTCCTCATGATTCACAATAGATGCCAAAGGAAGCGCCAACATAACCTCTGCTTTTCCAGAATATATTGTTGATGGTTTTCCAAATATTATATGCGTGTCAAATATCGTTGTAATGACACTTGAATAAACTATTTTTTTACAGTCAATATCATAATAAACTAACACCATTGTACCCACTTTATGCATAAAGCTCAAACTGTCAAAAAAAATTGAATCCAGTGGACATTTAGCAAAAGTGGTTCCTGATGATTTTGATCCCAACCTTGGAATTAAACCATCGTAAATTTTCTTAAACTTATTCAATTGCTCATACTTGGTGTTAGATAAACCAACAGTTTCATTCACTTTGTCAATTGCGCCGCCCAATTTAGTCTCTGCTAATTTCAGTAAATAGGCAATCTCTGAATTTTCAGAAAAGTCAAAATATTTCAAAAGTGAACTGATAATAAGCTTGTATCTGCAAATTCTATTGGTTGGCATTTGAACAACAGATATGAATCTAGTATCGATTGTTTGATCTATCAAATATTCCCTTTTCAAGTATTTTTGGGATATTGTAAATTCATTTTCTATTGATATCACGCTTCTTTTATACTTTTCAATGTTGTTTTTAATTGAAAACGATACAACCCTATTAAAAAGTGAGCAATATTCTCCATATATATCAACATCGATAAAGTCACCTTCCAAAATATATGTAATTTGCTGTAAATACTTTTTTTCTAACGTTGTTGGAATATAATGAAACTTCTCGAATGTTGGTGACTGTAGTTGCTTTATGGTGTCCCCAGATTCTTTCTTATTTAACTCCAAACATTGACTAGCCCAAGATAAATAAACTGATTGCACTTTCAGATACAGCAACTTATGATTCTTAATTAGTTTTGTAATAATATTAGAGAAAGTGGTGAAGAATACTGGTGTCTCAATATCACTCATTATGTTATCAATATAATCACGTTTTAGGATTTCCAAAGATACCAAGTAAACACGCTCAGTGTTGACTAATTCGTTAGTTTGCTTCAACCTTGCAAATGCTCTTTTGACACATGCCAGATTAGCATCTTCTATGCTCAATACTTTTGGCGGCGGTCTTTTTTGATTTGAGTTTGCTGTTGTAAGGTCCCTTGCCTCTAAAGCCGTCGACTTGGATGCCAAAGAAACGGTGTCTATTTCTAAGTTTAAAGCACTGAGATATAATTGTTGTTGCATTGCAAGTTCGGATATGTCAAAACCATCTGTAAAATCGGAGCCGGTTAGCTGAGAAGAGTCAGAAGTAAACTCTGACGTTTCACTAATTTCAAGTCCATGATGCGGGTTGGCCGCATTAGCAAGTTTACCATTTTCAGCAGTATTGTGCTGAAGATGAATTTGTTGCTCTTGATGAGACAATGATTGCATGTTAAATTTGCTAAGTTAAATTTGCTGGATCAAAAGTATAATCTCCCCTACCTCCAAGGCGATCGTGATAAGGCAACTGTACGTGATATCAAATTAATATAGTTTATAATATTAGAACAAAGAAAAGGACAACTATGAAAAGCAAGTGTGGACCAATAACGAGGGTTAGTAAAGAGAAGATAATATATACAATTTTTAAAAATCAACCAATTGTCTTTTATAAGGGGAATTGTCAACTACGTGATAAAAGGATTAATCACTTTTGTCTCACCAATAAAGTGCTATATACAGTAGAATTTTTTTCGTTTTTACGATATATATAGTCTCTAGCACTCGGAATTAGATAAGACCATTACTAGTAGTTAGAATAAAATATCCATCCTTTTCTTTAACCGATGATGTCCAACTAATTGAGTTTCGAAAGAAACTCAATTGTAAATGCCTTCGATGCCTTTATTTTTTTTTCAATGAGCATTTATTTTGCATTTTATTTTCCTTAATACAACATAACTATTGTCATAAAGCACACTGCAACAAAATGCGTGTCACGCCTAATTACAACAGTAAGTGTGTCATAACATGGTGTAACGTAGAGTCGATCGACCATATGGAAATATTGTAAACTTTCCCATATTGAAGCTTACAGTTTGAGAGCCTCTGATGTTTACTGACAGGCAACACTAAGATTAATAATGTCATTACGTTTACGTTTTCCTTTGATACATACACAAAGACAATTTTCAACTACTCTCCTAACACTAGCGAAGAAGAAGAAAGGAGGTAAAGAAGCAAAGGAGGCATCATCTCATCAAAATGCAGAACAGCTTGACGAATTAGATCCATCACAGCTGTTGAAGGATCTTAACGAAAACTGCAGTAAATCAATAAAAGCATTTGAACAAAGACTGGCAACACTAAAGATGGGACGCTCAAATCCTAACATCTTTGACAAACTTTCTGTCAAACTAGATTCTCATGACGCAACGTTTCCTGAAGTGGCCATTACTACAGTCAAGACACCTACATTTTTAACAGTTACAGTTTTTGATCCTGCCCATACAAAACGTGTTGTTTCATCCATCCTCGGCGCTGGCATCAATTTAAACCCAGAAGTGGATACTAACAATCCACAATTGCTTAAAATTAAGATCCCTAACACTACAAAGGAAATGAAAGAAAAGACAATCAAGGAAATGAAACAATTGTTGGATGCGTTTAAAGCTAACGCCAACCAAAAGGACAGTTTAATAAATTATAGATCCAAGGCTATGAAAGAGGTCAAGAATTTAGAAGGTGCAAAAGACGTTATTAAGAAGTTAAACAACGACGTTGATTCCATCTGCAAAAAGTACTCAGATAAACTAACAGAGGCATTCAAAGCTGCGGAAAAGCAAGTTAAATAATGTTTAGTAATGTTCAATACATCTTACTATCCGGTACGCATTTTTCATGAACATATATGTTAGAGAATTTATTACTCGTAGAATTGAACTAAATTTTTAGTTTACTGTTGTTCATTTATATATATATTTTTAACAATTGTGTTTAATAGTAGAAAATATAAATTGACCATTCTTCAATTTTAAGATCAATTTATTATAATGTTCATTTACCACCTCTTGCTAAGCGATAAATACTCTTAATCCGATTGTAGATACTGAGGTCATAACCAGCACTATTTAGTGCTTCAACAAATTTCCATGCTACCTTACCATTTTTGATTGGGTAGTCAATAGGAGGTGGAATTCCAGTTGAAATCCATTTAAGTCTGTCATAACAAACAGATTTTTCAACACACACACCTCTAAGGCCTTCTTCACCTCCAAATTTACCATATCCTGACCCCTTTACACCACCAAATGGAAGTTGGCAAACATAAAATGTTGCAAAATCATTAATAGCAACATTCCCAGTATACATCCCCTTAGCTAGCTCAAAAGCCTTGGTACGGTTAGTTGTATAAACAGATCCACCAAGACCAAATTCTGAACTGTTGGCAATCTTGATACCCTCTTCATCTGTTTCTGCATATATGATCGACATCACAGGACCAAACACTTCGTTTTGAGCAATAGATGATTTTGGGTTGATGTTTGCAATCAATGTTGGGGTAAAGTAGTGTCCTTGTGGGTAATTTGGATGGATATACCTTTTACCACCACAAAGAAGCTTTCCGTCGCCATTTGCATCTAATTGTTCAATCCATGACTCTAATTCGTCAAATTTGTTTCCACCCATGATCATTGCACCAACGTCAGTTTCATCACTTTGGTCGATATCTGAACCTATACGCAGTTTTTCAACTCTAGATTTCAAAGTTTCAACAAGTTTTTCGTAATTTGCTTTGTCACCACAAACAATAATTCTTTCGATACCAATACAGTTTTGACCTGCACTCTGGAAGGTACCACGCATCAAAACACTGGCAATTCCATCAACACCTTTTTTTTTCAAGTAATCATCACAAATAACTATTGCGTCTTTGCCTCCCAATTCAACAACAACTGGCATAAGAATTTCACTGGCAGCTTGAACAACCTTCTTGGCAACAGGTCTCGATCCAATAAATGTTAAATGATCTAGCCCGGGGTTTCCACTAACATTATCTGCATCCTTTGGCCAGCAGCAAACCAATTGAACCAAATCCTCGTTAATTCCACATGTCTTCAAAGCACCTTTAACTACATTCATGAAAAACTCACTTGACCATCTGACTCTTTCGGAGCATTTGACAACAACACCGTTACCAGCAAAAACACTGGCAACAATTGGGCCCATGAGGTTATGGAAAGGATAATTCCAGGACACTACAGCTCCAACCACACCCAAAGGTTCGTACCAAACTTCTGCTTTTTTATACTTCATCAGCATAGAAGATGGACCAGGTCTACGACTTGGAGCAAGGACCGATTCACCATGCTCCAAGATCCAATTAATCTTTTCCAACGTAACCATAATTTCACCCATTGATGCATCGACCATTGTTTTACCAGAATCACGACATGCAACTCTGGCCAATGCAGCCTGATTTCTCAAAACAAACGCATTCAACGTGTTCAAAAACCTTCTTCTCTTTAGCTTAAACTCTGGATCCTTGTAAAACTCTTGTTGGGCGAGTCTTGCCTTTTCAATGGCTTTGTTGATATCCTGTTTTGTATCGCTTCTGAATTTTCCTAAATACTGACCTGTGGCAGGACAATATGAGTAAATAAAGTCTGGATCATCTTGATGGTAAATCTCTGGGGGAGATAGTCTTTTACCTTTCCAGTTTGGTTGTGATTCACTTGGAAACTCAATGTCAAATTTCAATGCTCTATCCAGATTCTTCTTGCTTCTCCTAAACAAAAAGAAAAAAATGGTCAGTATCCCTACAATTAAAGACAAAGATAATTGCAAAGGATAGGGACTGGAATCAATTTGAATGTATATTTCATTCCAGCTGTTTTTCAGATCCTTAGGTATGATTTTAGCTTCCGTCATCTTATTTTATCAAACAAATACTCTTGATTCAACATCTCACTTTTTTCGTCTTCGTACGTTTTAACTCGTACAATACGAATACATGCTCAGCACATACATTACTAATTTAACCAACTTCTACTTTTCAAAAAGCTGATATTAGCTCGCTAACTAAGTAAGTACTAAGATAGGTGAATTTATAATTTTATAAACATTTGTATTATCATTCCTCTTCACTGACATCAGATCCGTCATCGTTTATAATATCGTCCACCAACTGATCCACGTCAAAGCTATCATTGTCTCTGGTCAGTTTTACAGGCGGTAGTTTTTTCATAGCCACTTTTGGTTTAGAGGGAGGCACTTTGGGAGTCGATGGCGTTGGTTTTGTTTCATTAAGAATCATCTTCGGATTTTTCTTTTCTGGATTGAGTTTGGAATCTTCTATGGTGATATTGCCAATTCCTGTTTCAATGGCATTTTCAACAGTTTCTACGTCTCCCCAGTCGATGTCATCGGCATCAAATTCAATGTCATCAGTGATGCTGCTGGATCTCTTCGGAACAGCGGCAGAAGGCAGGGCGGTAGGTTTCATGAGCTTCTCGTTTTTTGTATCTATCACAACATTTGACGTATTTGTCAACGATGATGATTCAGGTGCTGGAGTAAACTCTTCTTCTAATTGGCCTACAAAATCATTCAAACTGACTTCATCTAAACTAGAGTTTCCTGCATTAACCTTTATTTCTTCCCTGTTGAAATTTTTGTTTTCTGTAGGAGATCCACTAGGTGGTGTCAACGTTGCAGCGGTATAGCTAATGGGCGAAGGTCTTTGAGGGTGTCTATTAATATCCTTTTGCGGGGCTTTCTTCAGCCCAAGTCCTGTAGTGGTTGCTCTGTGTTTATTATTTGGTATATTTTGTGTATGCTCTCTTTCTAAGTTCGCAAAGGCTCTTTTTATTTCACTCGGTGATGCACTAACATGTTGCTGCTTAACTTCAAGTCTTGAGGTATTCTTGATTTGAGCTTGATTTCGTGAATGCACCCTACGTGCTTTTTGTAATAATGATGCTGATTTCTTAATGCCAGTCGGTTTATTAACTTTTGAAGTTGAATTTGATCTTCCTTTATCCTTTATTGTTATATTTTGTTTCTCAATTCCTTTCAGATTATTAACTGAATCTTCTTGTTTTTTGACTCTATCAATTTCCACTTTAGGTTCCTCTTTAGTCTGCACTTTAGTCTGTACTTTAGTTTCCACTTTAGTTTTGGCACCCTCTTTATGTAAAGTCATATTTTTCAAAACCTCCTTCATTGGTGAACTTTGCCTTGTATTTGATATACTTTTCATTATCTTTGGAGTATCTTTGATTTTCGAAACTCCATTTGGTATCTTCTCCCTTGTCTGCTCCACTTCAATAGATTTTGTTTCAAACTCTGATAATTCCGAGTTTGTTCGACTTATTACGAGCGGTGATGTACCTAACCGTATAGGCGAAAGAGTTCTTGTAGGAGAGTTTGATGTAGAAACTAGTGTAGGTGTGCTAAGTGCTGAACCAGTGTTGGATCTCCTTTTCTTTATAGGTGCAAGTGTGTGAAGAGTTTTAGATATATCTTCAGTTTCTCTCCCTCTAATAGCTGGTGATGTAGGTCTCGAAGAAGCGACACTGGAACTAGGGTTGCTGGCATTCAGAAACTTTGATAGCAGTCCATCAATCCATTTTGATTCTTTCAATCGTCTTCTTTTATGCACAACTTGGGTTTCCAAACCTGGATCATTAACTTCCCTCAGCTTGACAGGCTGCACCCTTTGAATAATGAACCGATTTTGTGTTGGGTCGAATACACTCACTAGTTTATTGATATTTCCAGTGGTACTAGACTGTTCCTTTCTAGGACCCCTGTATATATTATTTGTTCCATCTCCGCTGTTAATAGTAAGCTGGACCTCAGAATCGGAAACTTCAAGTTTCATCGGATCGGTTTGGCAAGCAGTACCTACTGGGCTTAAATTCAATGATAAAGCCCCCAATGAAGAAGGCAACCATAGCATCGACATGTCTAACGGATATTCGCCGTCGGGGACACTGCTTTGCATTTTGCTGAAGAATGAAGATACTACCAAATATGAAAGTTTGTTCTTAATAGTTAATTTTAACGTCACTATATAAAGTCGCAATTACATAATCTCACCACAAGATCCCCTGACTGCTATTGGAATCTTCATCCCAAACAAAGAAACTAATGACTTAGTTCCTTAGAGCACGTAAACGACGACTCAAAGCGTCTTCTTGAGGCTCTTCTGCAACTTGATTATTAACAGGAGTTTCAAGTTGTGATATTTGTGCATCACCAATTTTGTGCTTCATTTCCACACCGGCCTCATCGGCCATCTGTTGCATTAGTAATTCCACTTCTCCCTGTGGCTGGCTTGTAGCCGACATATCATTGGCAACAGTCTGGTAATAATCAGTAGATGATTCTAAATCTTCGAACTGTTCCTCAAACTTTTCCATAACTTTGGTCATTTGCTCGAGGTTCATACTTTGCATGGCCTGATCCATACCCTTCACAGTAATGGTCATGTTCCTTGTAACATTTTTCATGGTCACAGCGGTTTGAATTCTTGACGCAACAGCATCAATTCTAGATGATAACCGGAGCAAATTGATTCTTTCCTGTGATTTCCTAATGGCATTTTGTGCATAAATCTGTGCAATGTCATTGTTGCCTTGAAGCAAGGCCTTCTTTACACGCTTTTTCTCTGCTTCGTGTTCTTTACCTGCTTTTGCTGCTTGCTTATTAAGTTGTTTTGCTGTGAACTTCAACTGAAAAAGAGAATCTAAATAAAATACAATTCGCAATTAAGTTGTCTGTGTTAGTATATAAACCAATATATTCATATAAGTAATATAACATACTTTCTAGCCCTGACATAGCGTGAGTTCTTCTTTATCAATACGAAGTACAGATTCATATGCAAATTAATTTGCTTTTCCTCACCAAATTAAGATGTTGAAACGACTATGCTCATGAACAAACAAACAAACAATTGAATAAATAAATAGATAGATAAATAGAATATTTACATAAAGGGTGTGATCTTACAATTGGTCTTCGATTCAACCAACATCATTTTTTAAGTCCTTCAATTCTCTGCACTTCTTCATCGAAGTTCTTAATATTCTTGTAACTTTGCACATGTCCGTCAACAATACGTACGACACCGTAGTTGTCTTCTTCGTTTGTTACTGGACTTTTGAATGCTGATTCTTTTTGAATGAATTTTTCTACTTGACTGACATCCTGCTTTGTTTGCAGTAATGAATAAAGATCGCTTGATGTTGGAATTCTTTTACCGCTACCACTCTGAATCAATATGCTTCTAGGACCGGTAACAGTGTAGTAATCACCGTTTCCAAAAACGTAATCAGTAACATGGTTAAAACTTGACTTGAAAAACTTAAAACCAGTCTTTAATATCTTTTGGGTATAAAATGAAGCCTTTTCCATATTCGTACAATCCTCACCCAATGTAGTGAATTCAGTGGCTTTTGTCACCACTTTATCTTCAACTGGACTTTGAAACCCATTTTTCCAAACAGTTTTCTTTAGTATGTTCAAATCGCTGGAGCTTGTAATGTTCATTGCTAACAAATCATCAGTTCTTACTTGTAAGCTTTCGTTCTTATTTAGTGTAATCTTGAAGATGTCGCCATCACCTACCAATGCGCACAACCCTCTTCCCTTGAGCAAAGTATACGATATTCTATCTTTCCAGGAACTTCCTGATAGTGAACTTGGAATCAATTCCATATCGTTTCCGGAATATGCTTGGATTGATTCCTGGTTAAAAACAACCCAATCCTTTGTACCATCCATCAACAAATGCACAAACCCCCTGGTAGTAGTGTTATTACCCTTAGAGTATGAACTGACGAAAATCTTCACCGGTGTTGTGCTAAGTATTCTCTGGAAATTCATACCAGAAAAGTATCCTTTGATATTCGTTGTTAGGCTCTCTGTATTTGATGCAATAGATGCTGACGGGAAAACTGCCATGACTGAACCCTTTCTGACATGCAATGGAATTGAAGCTGGCATTGTAACCGATAGGGTACACTGATTGTTGTTTCCAATGGTTTCAAACTGCGGTTCCTTCAGTAAATCGATTTTCTCTATTCCTGTTTCATTTTCATTAGAATTTTGGTGAAATGAAGTAGAATCTGTGACAAATGACACCGTATTAACAGGCTGCTGAATAGTAATATACCTCTTTTGTATACCAATAGCTGATGACAGCCGGTTAGCTCTTAGTAACATTTTTAATATTATCAATGTTTATGCAAGCACAGTCACTTAGAGAAAAAAAATAGGTATTCATTTTGCTCATTATAAAACTATACCAAATTATAAACTGGAAAAATATTCCAAAAGTACTTCCGGTTGGACTATTACCTGATCACAAATTAATTGATTAATTTGGTATTGCATATCCAGACTTATACCAATAGGAACGATGTAGTTTGCATTCCCCCAGGAGCTTACCACTGTTCCACCTTTTTCTTCAATATTTCTTGACAAAGTCTCTTTCACATCTGCTTTAGATGTTGAAGATAAAAAGTACCAACTTTTACCAATTTCAAACGTTCTATTTTTATTAAGTAGGCTATGTGCAATATTAAGATCAATGACCTCTGCACTAGTGTCGTTTGTTTTCAAAATCTCCTTGATTTTATTCGATTCCTGAAAATGCATCCCTAGAAGTACAATAAAGTCGCATGCACTCCAAGAATTGACAGTATTTCCGCCATTGCGTAAAATGTTTAGACTCAAAACTTTAGCATCCAACTCCCATCCAAAAGCACAAAAGATATAGAAATTTTTGTTTGCCAAAATATAAGTTTCACTAAGCTTGGCATCAATTATATCGGAACGTGGTATAATTTTGCTATTCTTTAACCATAATTTAAGCATCTTGTTAATTTCTTCTACAGTTACTTTGTTCGTTTCATTAAAACCAAACTCATCCATATTTTGCGCTGCTTTGGAGCGAAAGTAACTATTAGCACATAAGATATGCCCTGGGTTTGGAGCGACCAAACACTCTGATTTTATACAATCAGCTATCCATTGAAACTTGAGTATATTGTAATGATTTTGCATATTATTTTGCTGTGGCAACAAATGATCCGCAATTATAATTAAGTTTCCTACTTGATCGTCAATGTCTTGGTATGTGTGACCAACTTGTGTAAGAGATTTTAATACCTTACCGCTGCATTTCTTTATCATAGTAGACAAATCTGAATTAGTAATATTTGTTCCACTGATGTTTCCATCATTGAAGACGCAAAATGTTTTACCTGAAAAGATACTTTTTGGAAGGATACTGTCTTCTGCAACATGGGAAAGCTTGATTTTATTCAATACTCTTTCCGCTTTGCTAGTTCTGTTTCCACGTTTAACGATGTGTTCATCTTCTAAAGAACTGTATTCATCTTCTTCACTGTAATCTATAAAGCCATCTAAAGGCACATCGTCATATTGAAGAAAATCTTCTAATGTATCACAGTCTTCAATTTCCTTATCTAATCTCAAATTTTGCATCCTAATATCTTTGAAATGAAATTTATTACCATATTTGGGGGTTGGATTACTATCTGCAACCTTTTGACCACTAACCTGCAATACTATTGTGTTTTCTCTTTCAATATAGTAGTCAGGAGTGGTAGAACCAAATACCAATCCTTCACTTCCAGATTTTGGGTAAACCTTCCACTTGAATTGAAGTTTTTCAGCAATATCGTCTTTCATGATTTTCCAAAGTTTTGTTTCTTTAGATTCGTCTTTTTGTAAGTAACCCATACCATTATTATAATTTAATTTACCCAAACATACAATGTCGCTGTTATTTGATTTTACTCCTAATAAATATCCACCTTTATTATATTTATTTTCATCTATTCTTCCTATTATTAGCATATCGCATTCCATTCTATTATCTCCAATATATTCAGGTTTGATTTTCACAGAAAGCTGGTCAGTTCTTCCTGGTTTATATATAGAAAACCACGATTTCAGCATGACTCCTTCGCCATTGGCTTTCCTTATTTTATCATAATAGTTATTCAATTCCTTTCTTGTTTCAACATTCTTATGTTTGATTATCTTGAACCGTTTTCCAGATAAAAAAGAAAAGCATGCTTTCAACATAATTTTTCTATAACTCAATGGTAAATATTGTAATGGAATATTGTTGAAGTTTATAAGATCGAATGCAATAAAGGTAACATACGGATCGTTTGGCTTCAACTCAACATTTTTATCATATTTGTTTATTAATTCATGCTCATAAATTGCAACAGTTTTAACAAAAGGAACTCCCAAAACAGTGTTTTGTTCAATAGCAACCATTTCACCATCCACAATTCCAGAGTCAATGTGTTTAAACTGTGAATAATTCCAAAACCTTGCTAAAACACCTCGAGAATCTCCTATATATTGACCATAAAATGCTTGAGGGTTATTGACACGACTGTAAAATGCAGTTCTAAGAACACCTTCGTATTTGTACTGGGGAAGTTCACTGATAGCTCTGACACATATGTTACAAGGACAATTTGGCGGGTCCCTAAACAGGTGAAGCATCAATCTTTCACCATCTAACTTCTCCTCGACGCAGGCACCTTTAATCCTTGCTGATAATTTTGAATTGTTGCTTTTAACCAGTTTGGGAATATCATTGTAACTTGGAGTGAAGTTGAAATCAGAGAGCAGTTTGGTAAACTGCCTTTTACCAATAATCTGACGCTTACCTGTTCTTTTGAACCTGGCACGTTTAGTAGATCTCATTGGTTTGAATGGTATATTTGCAGTAAGATCCACGTATAGCTCCATAGCCTTTTGACTCCGAATCTTGAACTTTTCTTTTAAATAATCGTTATTCTTCGAGCCATATAGACCATAAACAACATCATACAAATGGGATCTGGAGGCCCAAATAGCAGAACTCAATCCCCTTATTTGAAAATGTACATCAAGTGCCTGAAATAAAATGAAGCCGTGAAGCGCTAGTTCATTTGTGATAACGCTAAATACAAAGGTTAGAGAGTTGACGGGATTTTCTGGATTGGATATATAGCATAGGTCAACTAAGGCACCAATCGTTAAATCTATCAATTCAAATTTGTAATGGTAATGAACGGCGAGTAAGACGTCTAAAAGGCTATTTAAATGACTAAGCGTCACGTTATTGTCCACAATGGAGGTAAATATATTGTAAATTTCATCTAAAACTTTAAGTTTGGTCATTTCGTTCTTTTCACTACTATCAGTTTGTAAAGGTTTTATGTAATGATTCTCTCCAATTCGGCGTTTCATGAGCTGCATTTCCTTCAATTGATCATGTACTAGCAAAGCTAAGTGTCTTATGTGTTCACTAGTGAAATTAGTATCACTTATCCTACCTTTGATATCAGCGTAGTTGTGAACAGCCTTTGTCAGTTGCAATAATGTTAGTATTCTCCCTATTCCAAGCTGGGGAGCCAAAGAACGACACAAGAGGTACAGTTCCTCTACACTGTGGCAGCTGGCAACTAGCGACTGCACACTCTGCACGCACGATCGAGTATTTCTATTACTGTCTGATAATATAGTATCTGCAACGTCTCTGAGTAAAATCGTGTTCGTGGCCTGCAAAATGCGTCCATGGTCGTACTCTGGAGTGATCAGTGGTAGCGTTACAATTTCCACCGTCTCTGTTGAATCCATCACAGTTAAAACTACTTATACTATGTACATTATTTAAAGAACTCGAAAACACGGGCTTTTAAACTTATAAGACTAGGTTTTGACTCTAACGCGAGCTTGAACTCACTATAATGAGGTCCGAGCTGCTCGAACGAATGCACATACGAGGCCACGGCAATATCCATGATGCCCATAGAGCTGCCCCACCAGTTGTGGGTACCGTAGTGGTCATTGAAATCTTCTAGTAGCTTCACAGCGTTCGATACTGCCAAGTCAAGTGAATAGTTTCTAAGATCAAACCCACACCTGGCTCTGAGCATGTGTTTCCAGTTATCAAAAGGCTTAAATTGCGTTGCTTGGACGCCGTGTTCAAGCAGGACAGCGGAGTAACAGTCACTGAGGGTGGTGATTACTTCTTGAATCACCACTGCATCTTGTAAGTCCTCTGTAGAGAGTACCAAGTCGTTAGCCAATTGGCAGCTTCTGACGTTTCTTACCGCTTTTCGTTCACTTGAGTGAAACTCATCTTCGATTAAAAAAGGTAGAACTCCGTCCCTGGCAGCACTGGTAGACGCCACCGTCACCATAAGCCCGGTTTCACTGGCTTTAAGCCCTCCCTCCCTTTTGAACAGAATCACAAGAAACAAATAAAGCGAAACAGGGTCGGTTGTCAACTTGCCACTCCAGCTTGGCACACACAGTCTTACATTGTCTGGACCACTAAACACCCATGTGCTCTCACTCGCGTCCGAAACCGTCTTGTCCTTAGCGTACACCTTCAACATGATGTCGTTTCGTATAAGGGGGCATGCTAAGAAAACTTGGGCCCCCTCTCCTGCGCCCTAAAACTTCTTCTTCTTGTATAGATAAAACGGCCATGGAAGAACTGCCACCTAAGTACACACCTGCCGTGGAACACTTATCGCTTGTGTATGTGACGGATCCGTTGAACCAGCTTGTGTTGCATCCGTTTCTGCTGGAGATTAACTCCACTAAACTGACGCTCCATCACATCCACCGCCATCTCCGCAAAACGGTGGCATATCACTTCAACTGCTTGGCGCCAGAGTTCACGGACCCGGTGTTGCTAAACAAGTCTTTGAAAACTTCTAGCGGTATGGATGGTACCAGCAAGACCCACAGAAGACCAGCGTCGTTCTCAAGGTTCCTTTCAAGGTTTACACCAATTACCCCTTCCATCAAAAAGATCGGTGTCAGAAGTGAAGGGCTCAGTGACTATTCAAATACTACCTTGAGCGTCTTGGATAGCTCCAATGAAGCACTGCAGGCAGTGTTGCGTATTTTGAACGCAAAACCGGATTTCAACCACATCCTAAAACCACAGGTGGACTCACCTTTTATCGGAGAACTGACGTCAATGATAAGCAGCGAATACAAATCCTTTTCACTACAAGAACTACTCTATTTTGGAAATGCTATCGACTATAAGACCAAGCCTTTTGCATTGAGACTTGTGTTCCCGGACTGTCAGTTCATCGTTAACGCCTACAACCCTAATGACTATGCCTGCATATTTTACAAATTAAATATTGGAAAAGAACTAAGCTTGGATATTGAGCACCGGTGCCTGGAGCCAGTTGATTACTGTTTACCAAGGCGGCGCAGAAATAGAAGAGGATTGACTGGTAGACGTCGGACAAGAACAAGATCTAGCACTGTGACCAGTACCATGTCGGTAGAATCTACTGAATCTACTGATGAAAATTTGGAAGCATCTACTCCACCAGCTTATACTGATGTATCCGTGGATGATACAAATGATTTTTTTGATGAACTTCAAGAAGTTGCCACTGATTCATTTACGGTACCTGTCGCACACGAAATATCTAACACTGATACCTTCTCTGCTATTACGACTGTCAATTCCCTATTCTCAACAACATCCATTGACAGAGTGGATACAACAAGAACATCTTTCTCCTCTCCAAGCTTCAACAGTTCATATTCCGTCAGTTCATCAAAAACTGCGCTAGAACACATGTCGCAGAACTCCAAATATGATGACTTGGTGTTTGCTTTGAAATGTATCAAAAGCTGTAAAGTTAAAAAGATATGGAACGACTAATTGTTAGCCATTAAATTGTTCTCATTTGCATATGATTTCCTTTAACATTCACAATAATTTATTCTATTAGCAGTGCTTCATGTTTATTATTGTGCAATGAATTTACCTTTTTCTACTTTCTGTACTTTATTTACTTTTTTCTTGTTTGATTATACCTTATGATGTATCTTTGTTAGCTATTTATGATATAACATATATTACAGTTTAACCTCTTGTATTACTGATGCTTGCCCAAAATGTTTCCCAGTTATATTCCACACTTGAATTAACTTCAGACGCTATTGAAGTTAACATTTCCAATTTATTCAAATGCTCCTCATCTTTCATGACATCAATCCCTAAATCAGTTTCAAGCAAAACTTTATCATTTATGGTTTCAATTAGAACTTTTGTTTTGTCGTTTAGAAAAGTTTGTGAATTTAAATTGATCACCTGGCTAATACCAAACCAAACATTTCCGATTCTTTGTAACTCTCTCGCAAACTCTACACTACCACTATACGAATGCAAAACAACAGGCAGTTTCGGATATCTTTTGATTGCTTGCATAATTTTGCCAGAACATTTGACGTTATGGACGCTAACCCATCTTTTAAATCTTGATGCTAGTTCAAGTTGCAGCTCCAAAATTTTATACTGATGCTCTAGATTGACTTTATAGGTAGAAAGCTTTGGACTTGAATCACTTGACCCAAGAAAACCACAATCCGGGACTCGAAAGAGCTTGTCTAACCCTATTTCACCTACATTTAACCTAGAAAAATCGTACTTTGTTAGCAATCCCTCAAATTCTTCCATCCATTTGTAAATTGAAAAAGGAATTGGCAAGATCTTTATCAATCTGTCGAATTCTAGTTTTGTAGAGAATTTTGTTGACTCTAATACCTTTTCATAATGCTTCCTTTTGATTTCTGATTCATTTAGACCGCTTTCGTTATCTATAAGCTTCATGTCAAATGAATATAAATGGGACCACCATGGATGAATACCAATGCTGCACTTCACATTGGGTTTGACATTTGGATTTGACAATATATTGCATATCAGGTAATGATCAATGTGATTAGTAGCCATAATATTCATTGAAATAGCGGTTGATTCAACGATTGGAACTACAGCATCTTCAAAGACACACTTTGTAGCATGTGGAGAGAGGTGACAATGCGAATCATACATGTAAGTAAGAATACTGCCAGATTCGTGTAGGCGTTAAGCCGTTGACGGAAAAAAAGGTTTCATTTTTCTCGGAAGATTGATCCAAATTTCTTTGGAACTGAGGTGAAGCTAAAAGTGGGGACCACTCACAGCCATGGATACAACGTAGTGCAATCATATAGGTATAATCATAAAAGACCAAATAAATCTATTTTGTCTTCTTTATTTCTCTTTTTTGTAGAAGAAATTTTTTAGAGAACAGTATGTTAATGAGAGTTTTTATTAGCGAGTTATTGTCAGTTATGTGCTTATTCATTTGGTTATCGCTATAACCGCAGGTACATGAGCGGGTCAAGAGCAAACGCTACTGCAGTACTTGACAGTAGATTCTTAGGGTATAGTGATGACGTCCGCAATGCAATTGCTGAAGGGTTTGAGATACATCTGGATAACCCGACAGTACGTGAAGTTGTCGAGATGCTGTTCACTAGGGCACCTTTCAGCGCACATGAAGATGTGTTTTTTATAGACTAACAGGGTAGCATCATGGCCAGCTCAAATATGACATTCGATGCAGAAGTGGTGCCTGAAAGCTCGCCTCTCGATACTATTGTTGAGGCTATTGTCAACGGGACAGTAGATAGCACTCCTGCCCAAACTATTATTGACGACTTGCTGGACTATACTGAAGCAGTCATCGCTAACTACCCAGAAATCGCCAAGCTGGAGAAGCGGGCCAGATGAAAACCGATTAACTACATATGTGGTGTTAATTTGGGGCATTGTAAGAGTTTTAAGGATTGCAAGAAGGAATATAGCGCTGGCAGCGGTGCTATTTGCTCCTTTATCAATTTCTTGAATTACGGCAAGACATGTTTCACCAAACATACGTTCCAAAACAAAGACGTTGAGGAGTAACGCGTTAATCGATGGGATTTAGTTGTACTATCTTTGGTTACAGCGCGCTGAGCCATGTCCTTGTTTAACGAATTGCTACCGGGAATAGTGCACATTCACACATAAATCATGGGCATGAGGAACAGCTTCAATGTTAGTGACTTTTTGAATATTAAAATATGTGTCCAATAAAGTATTGACATAAATATGAAATAGATAAAATAAATGAATCAGATAAATAGTAATAATTAAAAATAAATAAATAATAAAATGAAATCTATTTTTCTGTCAACGGCATAACGCCGACACACCCTCTTGGTTTTACGATGTAATAAATGTTATGACAAATTGCTCTTGATCTGTACACTAGTTGACTTAATCATAATATCAGCTTTTGTGGTGTAACAGGACAATTAATAGTGTAATTTTCTCTCGTTCTCACAAAATCTCTTATCAGTGGTTTCGTCTGGGGTACTGTGTAAAACTAACTGCTCACTGACAGTCACCATTTTGGCCCCGGCCATTTACACTAAACCAGTTACACCATCAAAGATGATGATCAATATAAATCTCGTTTAGTTACTCGAGGTGACAGACAGTTTACTGATACATATAATCTTACATAATCTCTTACGTTAAGCTCTGAAATTGCTCATTATCACTGGTTTGTACAATAATTTGATTTCAGTACCGCTTCTCATAACGGTACTTTAATACATAATATTATTCACAAAAATCAAACAATTTGGTCATCTCAATAGCGAAGTGAGTATTTCTCAAGTGGTTTTGCATATCATTTGTATCTTCTGCGGCCATAATACTTTAAGCTAGCTTTCTTGAAAATAGGTCGCTTTATTATCCATGGAGTACTTTCTATACATTTTGGGGTTTTTACAGTAGTTTCTCTTTTTTGGTCTCGTGCAAATGTCCATTTATAGGATGGCTTCACTGGAATTTGTGTAAAATCAGAAACTTTGGAATGTCTTTGCATTTTACCAAACACAGACATCATACTGTCATTTTGAGACTCTCTCACTTTTTCAAAAACATCTGATCCATCAACATTGTCTCTATCTTGCGCATATTTCAATTTTATATTTACGGAGAGCTTGCGTTGATTCCAAGTATCAAAAACCGACAAAGACGTACATGCTTGATCCATTGGAACTCGCACATTATCATAATTACTTGAGCTAACTCCATATATACTTTGGATTGATAGATTTTTTGTTAAGAATTGATTCCCTTTGTAACACGGCCATACATCCATAAGATTTGCGTGAAAAATGTTTGTGAAATTCATTGTCTCAAGCAATGAACTGTGTTTATTAATAGGTAGTTTAATCTCATTTGGAAGAATCCTTTCATCTGAGATGAGTGACTTATCAATTTTGATTTTATCATTCAAATTAATTTCGTGCTCTTCATCAGAAAAGTTAGAGGAATCAAAATACATGCGTCTATATTGCTCTTTGGATATATTTTTTTCCAGAATAATTTGAACAGTTTCAGAACTCACCGATTCTTCAATACTATCAGTAATATTGAATACGTACTTGCCAATTCTACTTTTTTGGTCTAAATTGATATTTTTAATACTCTTAAACAAGTCGATCATACATTCTTCTGTCGAGCATGAGGCAAGAACCTTCAACTTCTTACCTATTGATTCGGAAAAGCTGAAGCTAGCATCATCTTGGAACCTCTGTTGTAAAGCAAGCCAAATATTTGAACATGTTAAATCTGATCCATAAAATTTGAATACCGTTCCACTTGGATATAGTTCTATCGTTTTACTTAAAAGTTCGATGGCAAAATTATTAGAAACATTTTCATTTAGCTCCGGTGATACGCTATAAGAAGTATCCAAATAAATGCAATTTAATTTTTTATTTCCATAGATGTAGGGTCCTAAAATGTGATTGCCTTTTAAAGCATTAACAAATGTGTCATCGAACCTTGTATCACCTGTGTACAGTATGCTATATCCTTTTTCGTTCTTTTTGTCTTTGATTAGCACCAAACTTGAACCAACTGAGTAGTAATTAGGTATTAACGCAAATAACAGTTTGTCCAAACAATGAAGTTGATTGATGGGAAAGCTTTTTAATCGTTCATCATTCCATAATTGCACATCAGTGTTTTGTAGTAAGCGCTTTGTGGCTTCACTGGTAATAAATGTGTTACTGAAACAATTATCATTATTGTATCTTCTCCCTTTCTCATAATTTGAGATGAAACAATATTTTGTTTTAGATAATATATCAGTGTCTATGGAATCGATGCAAACATCAGGTATATCATTAATGAAGCCATTGAACAATTCACAAGAGTTGGACATCCTAATGAGTGTCCACTTTGTTTGTTAGGGGTCATGATGAGACATGCTGCTACCACAAATTAGATTAAATTTTTCATTACATTTTATTATTTACTTGAATACATATATTAATTTAGAAGGGAGGTTTCCAAAGAAGTTATGAAAATTTGAGCCTTTTCGTTGGCATCAAATGCCTTTTCGTTCAGAGTTAAATTGATTGCAAGGGTCGAAGTTTGTTTGTCGAGGGTGTAATCAATAACGAATCTGTCAACAGATCTCGAAGGTGTGATAATTGCCTCAAACAAAGGATCGGTTAAATCAGACTTCACCTCTGAGATACTGTAAGCAGCCCTTTCTGCGTCCCTTATCAATTTAGAGAGAATTTTGGAGTCTTTGTTGAACACAAACTCCTTGGAAACAACAACAGGCTCCTTCTTTACCACTTTAGCTCCATTCTTTTCGGAATCAGCAGCTGATGCTGGTGATGATTCTTCTGGCTTTCTCAATTCGATATTCGACAAGTCTAAGTGGCCGTGGCCTGCAATAAAGCTAGCGATTTTCAAGTTGTCTTCAACAGAGATCTTACCAAGGTATGCCAAAACGTCACCTTTGAGGATTCTACCATTTGGACCTGTTGCCGTAATCTTTTCTAAAGCATCTTCCTTGGAAATGCCGTTTTCGTGTAACAGCAAATCGACAGAAGGGAAAAGTGTTTGTTTAGGATCGGCTTTACCAGTTTGCGCTAGTGGCTTAACGTCGCTAGTGTCCTTTTTAGCGTCGGTTGCACTGTTCTCTTCCTTTTTGGCTGGCTCTGGTGCTGCAGCTTGCTCTGCTTCATTGAGGTCCGGTAATTCTAACGCAGACAAATCGTCGCCAGGCTCTGCAGTGACAGCAATTGGTGTTCCCACAGGAATGTCCTTGGCACCATCTTGCAGCAAAATCTTGGCCATAATACCATCATCAATTGCGTCAACTGAAATTGTTGCCTTGTCCGTTTCCACATCCAGTAGTTGATCACCAGAATTGAAGGTGTCTCCTTCTTTCACTTTCCACTCAACAATCCCGCCCATTTCCATAGTAGGTGACATCGCTGGCATCCTGAAAACCGATGCTTCGCACACCACTCTTGATCTGTGCAGTAGACGACGTGCAACTGTTCTCGAAACGGCTCTCAACATATCAATTAGCTGTAAAAAGAGATATAAAGCGGAGAGTAATGGACAGTTAAAAGCCGTTTTTCTTTCTTTACGAACAAGACTGGAAATAAGGGTCAGGTTACTGCGCCACAATTCAAATTTCACCTGATTACGTACAGCGGTGGCTGGTGCATTGGCACAGCCTTGAAGTTAACGGTTTTCTGAAAAATTATAAAAAAATATTAAAAAAAAATTTCATTATTGTATAGAGAGTGAAGTAACAGCACGTATCTATAATGGCAAAGAGAAAGGTCAAAAGAGCTGCAGAGGTCAGACAAAACAAAAGAAGAAATGTGGAAGATGGGAAGTTACAGCTGAATGTTTTTGAAAAGACAGATGCAGATAACGAGGTGGAAGAATACGAACTGAAACCTAGAGCATTTAATGCAACAGAGGATGAAGGTGTAGAGGGTTTGCCAATTCGTGCAGCAGATGGTACACTGAAGAGAACTGTTATTAAGAAGGAAATTAAAGCAGAAGAGCAAGAATCAGAGAGTGAAAGTGAGGAAGAAGACAAAGAGGAAGATGCATTGGCTGATAGCAAAGGTACTACGGAGTATAACGAAGAAGATGAGGACTCCTACAAAGGCCTAACCACCGAGGAGAAGGTTGTGAAGACTAAGGAGGATATAGCTGAGATGTGTGAACAGCTAATACAGGACCCTGAAGAGAATATTTTAATGCTTTCGAGGTTAATGAGAATGACCACATCAAAAAACCAGCTGACATGCAAGCTGGCCACCTTAGCATTGGTTCCAGTATTCAAAAGCATTGCTCCATCATATTTTATTAGACCGTTGTCCGACGCAGAGAAAAAGGAAAAGGTTAGTAGAGAAGTTGCCAAATTGAGGTTCTATGAAGAACATCTCGTTTTGAACTACAAACGTTATGTCGATTTTCTTGGTAAGAAGGCTTTGAAGTTTTCTTCCCAACCTAGAGTTACAGCTTATGATGCAGAAATGGGGCTGATTGCTACGAATGCCGTGTGTGAATTAGCCACAGGTCTTCGATTTTTCAATTTTCATTTTGATCTCTTTCAGACTCTAACACGAAGAATCATGAGAAAACCCTCAAATGAATATGAATTCAAGGTCTTTGAAAAATCCGTCAAAACAATTGAAGACTTGTTAATCAATGATGGCTCCCATGGTTCCATTTCCTTTGACATTGTTCGTTTGCTTTGTAAAAGTATCAAGAGAAGAGATTTCAATGTTGATGAGAGTGTAGTCAACATTTTCCTTTGTCTTGTAATTCTAAACGATTATGATCCAAACAATGAAGATAAACAGGATGCAGTAAAGATGAAAAAAAAAAATAGAGTTCATTTCAGCAAGAAGGAAAGAAAAAGATTAAAGGAACAAAAGGCAATTGATGCAGAATTGAGGCAGGCTGAACAGGCTGTTACAGCAGAAGAAAGAGAAAGATTCCAATCCCAAATTTTGAAAATGTTGTTAATGTTCTATTTGGAAACGTTAAAATTTAGACCAGAAAAATTGATGGCACCAGTTTTGGAAAGTTTGTCAAAGTTTGGTCACATGGTCAACATTGAGCTTATGGGTGATTTCTTACAAGTCTTGCGTGAAATTTCTGAAGACGTCATTTCACAAGATAGTTTAACATCTGATCAAGTGAAACAAGTACTTTTATGTATCATTACATCATTTTCTCTAGTTGCCAACCTACCACAAAGAAAAGTTGTTGTTGATTTGAATAAGTTTGTGGATTACCTTTACTCCTTACTACCAATATTAGCCTTAGATACAGATATCGAATACTCACATAAAACATTGAGGTTAATGGATCCCCTCATATCAACTGAACTGAATTTAAAACCAAATGTGAATGTAGCCACAAAAGCTGAATTATTATTAAGATGTTTAAATGCAATTTTTTTCAACAGTAAAAGTGGCTCGGCAAAGAGAGCCTTAGCATTTTCAAAAAGATTGAATAATTCAATCTTGGACTTACCTGAAAAGACTTCCATTGCAATTTTGAAATTTATGGATAAACTTTTTGGCAGATATGATGAAATTAAAAACCTCTATACTACAGAGGATAGAGTTCAAAACGGTATTTACCATCCAGAAATAAATGAAATTGAAAGAGCAAACACTGAGGTTTCCGTTATGTGGGAAAATGTTCTTTTGGAAAATCATTATTGCCCGAATGTTGCCATGGGTGTTAGACACTTAATGAAGAAAATTTAAAACATTTCTCAACATGGTTTCCTTAAAAAATATAATGTTAAATAAATAAATATTATATATACATATATATATATATATATATATAAGCCACCACAATGTAATAAATCCCTATATGATTTGAAAAAATCATTAAAAAACTCAAAAAAAAAATATATATATAATCTATTGCTGAATGTAAGAAAAAACTAATGCTAATTTCCCTTGATTGTACTTTCTGAAACAATAATAGCAATGCCATTTCATTTATAGAAATATATAAAATAGACATAGAGGGAGAAGGAAACCAGACACAACTTAACCAAAAAAGTAAAACTAAAACAAAAAAGTAAAACTAGTAGAAAGAAAAAGAAAAAATATTGACCCTAAACTGAAGAAAACAAAGTGTCAAATTCTACCAACACTAATGGGTTTGTAATTGTTTAGTTCATTGTGAAAGCTTGCATCTTCTTCAATTGAAAACAAATAATCATCACAATTGTCGTCACTTTTGAAATTTTCTTCATCAATTTCATTCATGTTTGTTGGAGATACATTATCTTGATTATGCATATCAAACCAATTCATGGAATCTGTAGGTGCGGAAGTTGAGATAGGTGTTAAAATCTTGACTTGTTTTTTATCAGCATTAGGGTGCACCATTGCACCTTGTATATTTAAAACTGGCTTCTTCAAAATACCACCGCCACTTGAATGTAAATGAACCGAATGTCTACGGTGATGCGGAGGAACATACTTCTCGTAACTGCTATTTGATGATTCAAAAGCAGATGTTGTACCAGTTGATGTCTCCCTCGAGCTAGACTTATCATCAAATAATTTTAACTTTCTGATATTTTTAGACAATGCACCAAACATCTCGTTATATTTCAATGACTTACTGTTGTGATTAGAGTTATTGTTGCTTTTATCAAATGAGAAAATATCTTCATCTTCGTACTCATCTTCATCTTCTGAAAATACTGATTCATAATGACATCTTGCATTAGGAGGGATATATTTACCATCAATTGACTTAGGACCACTTGAAGAAGGTCTATGTTGTTTGGCACCATTGCTACAGCCACTGTTAGGTTTCAAAAATCCACTTGACAAAGGCCGTCTGTTAAGAGAACTATTTCTTCTATTGAAACTTTGTCTTCCTTTCTTCATATTACTATTGTTGTTATTGGCATAACGTCTACCACTATGATTGCTGTTCCTGTTATGGTTATATTTGAAATTATCACGTGGTGCAGCATGACTGTATCTTCTGGTTCTTTTCTTCCATGCTTTCATACTTCTATTGACATTACCATTACAAGTTGATTTAGAACCATTTGAAAATGTTGATTGTTGATTGTTTGGAACCAGATAATAATTACCTTTATTTTTCATATCCTTCTTCTTTCTGTTTGCCCTTTCCATGTAACTGATCAAATCGGCCTTAGGTGTAAAGAAATCCTTTCTATTGAAATCAATGCCACCTTCATTTGAAGAATAATCATTTGTAACAGTAACTTCAGGAACTTTGATTGGTCTTCTTTGATTGAAATTGAATCTTCTTCTATTATTATGTTTTTTAACACTAACTTCATCTAAATCAACATAGATACGACGAGGAGGTTCATATTTCTTTTGAGGGGTCGCCTTTTCGCGTGATGAAATCGGAACAGGCTTCACAGAAGAATGATCAAATTCTTCCAGGAGAGAATCAATAGTATTAGTATTTTGTTCCTCAGAAGTTTCTGAATCTTGGTCGCTATGATCATTAGAATTTAATGTTGATAAAATCTTATCACTTGAACTGTCATCATCGTCGACACTTGATTTTTCTTCAATAACACTATGAGGGGACTTATATTCTTCTTCAAATTCATAATCATAAGTTAAAACTTCAATATTACTCAAAGATTGTGTAATCAATTCAATGTCTCTATTCGAAGGATCGAGGGTTAACGAATGCATCATCATGGAAAATAGATCATAACTCATCGTTGGGAAAATATCCAATAAAGTCTCTCTATTGTTTGCAAAACTCAAAAACATTTTATCCTTGGAACTAGCAGAAACGAACGGACTTTTACCAAAGACAATGTTCAACATACAGATACCTAGCGACCAGATATCAACTTTATCAGCATAATAAGAATTAATATCATCATGTTCTAATAATTCAGGAGCCATGTAACGTTCAGAGCCAACATCAAAATCTTTACAGATTAATTTATCAGTTGCCAAACCAAAATCAGTCAACTGGATTGACCAATCTTCTGTGATCAAAATGTTTTCTGGTTTGATATCACGATGATAAACACCGTTTTGGTGACAATGATTGACAGCGCTAATCAACTGGGTAAACACGTTGATCACATCTCTGGTATTAACAGGTGCAATACCTAAGTGAATGGCATCATGTAAATCACCTCTTGGTGCATATTCCATAACCATGTAAGTATCAAAAGTTTCTAACAGTTGGGTGATGTTAGGGTGTTTACCAACCTTTTTCAACATCTTCACTTCTTGATTTGTTTCTCTAACAACAACAGATTTGCTAACATCTTTTTCACTATTGCCAGTTTCTGAGTATGTGGCGTTAGTTCTGATAGCCGACTTTGTTTTTGAGTTAAGCGAAACAGATCTAGTTTCCTTTGGCACTGGTAAATATGAAGCAAAATCACTCAATTTGCCGGTGTTGTACTTGATAGCTACCAGTTTGTTGTCGTCCAGTGTATCCTTTGCGACAGACACTATACCAAAGGAGCCTTCATTTAAGCCTTTAACTTTAATGTATCTGCCATGAAGTAGACCTCCATGACAATAATCATCGTAGTCTAATGTATTATCAGCCATTTTTACTACTTCTAATTTGATCTTATTATATTTTCTTCCTTTTTATATTCTTTTTTTAATAATTTTTTTAGTTTGTATTGTATAGTATTGTATAACTTTTATAACAAGACTTTAGTGCTGTGTTTAATACAAATCTAATATGATATTTTCAAAGTAATAAATATGTGAAAAAACCAGGGAAAAATGATAAAATTTATGTTGATGATAGTAGTAACTTCAATTAAACGAAGTGGCAGTAACAATAGTTAAAAGCTGTTGTTTAACAACTGAAGGATAGCAGGGTGATAAATGTAGCCCAGCTCGAAGAATAACCAATAAAAACGGTGGGGAACAATAGACTTGGTGCCTATCAAAGATGTGTACTAACTAAAAGGTGTGACTAAGTGGATAACAGAAAAGTTCCTTTTTGGAAAAAGGTATGGATGGAGACCGATGTTTTGAATTTTTGCAGGTCCAAGTGATCACTTATAGATATAACAAGCGTGTAAATGAGTTCTATATGAGAGTTTAGGTTGTCTATAACGTTGTCACAAGCGTAAGGAGGAATAATGTGGGCAAATTGGCACACATTTATTTCTCACTGAACTTTTTTCTCGATCTTTCTGTGGCCATCCTACTCAGCATGAAGAAGGGTTTAAATTCAATAAGAGCACCTTAGACAAAACCAATACTAGATTGCCAAAGAGGGAATTACAGTTCTCAGTTTAATATGTCTTGTGCTACTTCCTACTTGTGAGATGTGAGATCTTATTATTTATGAGCATGTGAAATAGTGCTTTTTTTTAATATTCTACAAATAATGCTGTTCAAATTGCTGCAATACTGGTGCAACATTATTATTGTGTGTGGTACAAATAGATGTTGCACCATGCCGGTTTCTTGCCTTTACTATATATATTCTTAAGCTACAATCGCGTTGTTATTCATCATCTTCCAGTACTTGAGGTTCATAAAAACCCGAACATTGGTGATAGGAAACTTTTAAACCACCACAATTTTCAGAATACTTTAAAACCTTTCCGGGACCAGTTTCTTACACCATAGATATGATATTTTATCAACAAAAGTAATTGCGTACCACATCTGAGTTTCTTATCACAAAGTGAGAGGCGAGAAAATGTTGCTCAGCTTATCAGTGGAACAAAACCAAAGAGGGTCCTTGGAAAAAGAGTTACAAGCAGACCCCACATGATGTTCTTGATACAAGGGCAAATAATAAATTGCTTTACTGTGGTGAATGTCTAAATTGACATACAAAGTGGTTACAGTGTTGCCGGAAATCAAGTTATTGTTTTTTAGAATAATAACGTTCTACCAAACAATATGTTTTTTATCACATGAAGGCACTTTTAATAGTTGGAGCAACAATCCCTCTTCTATCGCTGACTTCAATTGAACCATCCAAGCAGCGAGCTTTCTGAACCCAAACGCATTGAAAATACCTTACGTAATCGGCCAACATTAGGAGGAGAAGAGAGAAATCAAAAGATCAGAAGAAAAAAAAAGAAAAAAAACCATGATTACGTAATTTACGTTACGTAATATAAAAACTCTTTAATTACGTAAGCATTTGAGGGTCGATCGACGCTGGGTAAAATTACATTAAAAAATTTAAAAAAAAAAAATTTCAAGAAAAAGAAAAAAAAAATATTGAGAAAAAAAATTGTCTCGATATATATAATATATCAAAAAATCAATTGAATACCATTAAGCATGTCAGATATTGTCAATATTCATCACGATCGTGTGGATAACGTTCATTCCACCTCATTTCCAGGACACGATCTATCTACAAACGAAGAGTGGAGCATTGAAACGTTCAAGAAGCATCTCAAAATTGATGTGAAATCCATCAATGATAGAACAGCAAACTTTGATTTAATTGGTGTGGATACGTCTATCGCCAATGCGTTCCGTCGAGTTATGCTTGCTGAGGTCCCATCTGTGGCACCGGAATATGTCTACGTGTTCAACAACACCTCGGTCATTCAAGACGAAGTTCTGGCTCATAGAATCGGTTTGGTCCCATTGAAGGTTGATCCAGATCAACTAACTTGGATCGACAAGGAAGCAGAAGAGAAGGATAAATTCACAGACGACAACACCATAGTTCTATCATTGGATGTCATGTGCACCCACAATCCAAACGCTGAAAAGGGCAACAACGACCCAGAGAATCTCTATAGAAACTCTAAGGTTTACGCAAGAGATCTCAAATTTGAACCTCAGGGTAAGCAAGCGGAGCTCTTTGCAAACAATCCTGTAGTTCCCTGTGATCCTGACATTCTCCTTGCTAAACTAAGACCTGGTCAAGAAATTTCTGTTAGAGTTCACTGCATTCTTGGTATTGGTGCTGATCATGCTAAATTTTCACCTGTATCCACCGCCTCATATAGATTGTTACCTGTGATTGACATAAAAGAGCCAATTATTGGCGATGATGCAAAGGAGCTACAAAAATGTTTTCCAAAGGGTGTCATCGGCATTAATGACGACAACGAAGCTTATGTTAAAGATGCCAGAAAGGATACAGTTTCAAGAGAAGTTCTGAGACACGAAAACTTGGCTCCTAAAGTTAAATTGGGTAGAAAGAGGGATCATTTCATCTTCAATGTTGAATCTACTGGTGCAATGCCTCCTGAAGAAATCTTCTTTAAATCAATTAGAATTTTGAAAAATAAAGCTGAGTTTTTGAAAAATTCCCCAATTGGTAACTCAAATTAATGATTTTGTCTCATCATCCTACAATATATGTATAATTAAACAAAAGATTACATTTATATAGTATCTTCTATAGTAATATGAAAATTTAAATAAAAAAAAGCCAAAAACAAAAAAGGTATCTATCGTATTGGTATAACATTTTCCTTTTAAACGATATGTGGTATCATTATCTTCTCTTAAACAATATTTGGGAACCCAGAAATTGATGAATTTCTTACTGGACCATTTTCAGCTAAGTATTCAGAAACTAGATCATCTTCTTTTATTATCTTCATCAAATGCAGAAACATTTTTGGATAAAATCTATATATTTTAATATTTCCTTGTAAACCATCGTATTCCTTAAGAGGTAATTCCGTCTCTTGTAATAAACTAATATCGTGGCCCTCGCTCAAATCAGATGCGTTTGATACTGATGGAATTAGTCCTTCCATTAACTTGAACCCAATTGCTGTATTGAAGAGTACTAATGAGAATTGGAAAAACAAACCAATGCTATCTAACATTAATAGAAGTGTAAACTTAAAAATCCAATTTGAAGCTTTATTTTCCCCGATAATGTCAATTGCAATATTTCCATAACTAAATGCATCATTGGCTTTCCATTGAGTTTTATTTAGAGTTTTGAAGTTCCCTAATACTGAAAAACTTGAGCGTGAGTATGTATTACCACAGCAAAAGAAAAACTGAAAGGTGATGATAAATCCCCAAACCATTATCAAACACGATACCATTCTCCATAAAAATAACTTTCTACCAACCATGGACAGTGGAATATCATCCACTTCATTGTGAGACGCATTATTAGTCCCTAATATCGCATGCTGTGTATGCCTTCTTAAATCTGCAAAATTTTGAATCTCAGTACTGTTGTCGTTAGATTGCGTATCGTTATTATTGGCCCCCAAGAACCCAATGTCTTTCAGCTGTTTTCCATCAAGTTTTTGGCCTACTATGAATTGGACCATGCATTTTAATATAAGTAATATGATTGACTCGTCTTTGATGAAACATAAAAAATGTACTATGTAACTGATGTTGTTTAATTCTTTTAAAAATTCCAATCGTAGTCGTGGTAATCTGTGTTTCCATGTCATTTCGTTCACCCTATCCAGCTCTTTCGAATGTTCTGTAACCACATCTATCTCATTCATAGTATCTATTTTCACTGACTTGACATACTCACTCTTTAAGTGATAATATCTTTTTTTTTCCCTCTTTTTTGCGATCAAATAATATTTGATGTTGGTACTAACACATCACAAATAGTATGGTGTTTAAAGAGGTCTATAAAGAGTTGTATAGTTTTAGTAAAATTAAAAAACATTACGCTTCTTACTTTTTATTGTTGTAGTTTCTTCTATCAATTTGCTTAACCAGTACACCTCCTAATAGGGCCACTGATTTTAGAACATCATCTAAATCCAAACTGACAGTCACATTATCATTCCCATGACCCTCATCCTCGTCAACCTTCATATCCCATCCCATACCAACACGAAATTTTTTATTCTTATGTCCCGGAATGATCAAACCTGTCATTGAACGTTCCTTTTGACTAAAATTGAAAAGACCTGCGTACTTTTCAACACTCCAGATAACTCCCTCATATCTAGCCTTGACATCATTATATAGATTGTAACAATAATCAGATTCCAGGCCCGCGATGATCGAGTTTGCATCAGGTCCATCAATTTTGAACTTGCCAGGAGGAGTGATCAAATTCTTAAATTTGACAGAAGTTGGATAAATACCAGAAAATTTTCTTTTATCGGTTGTTGTAACTTCGTTGAGTCTGACTACAATATCAAAGTCACTCAACGCAGGGGTAAACACTGTTTTCAGTATCTTTTCATCAATATTAACGGCGCCAAGGTTTTTATCATCTGTTCTGAATATGTTCATAATTAATTTTGATAATGTGGTAATTCTAGTTGCTGTAACCATACTAACATCAAACGACCATATTTTACCACTGAAGTCATCCTTGGTAACAATAAACCATGGTAATTTAAGACCTTTAGGATCTTGTTCTCTAGTTTTGGTAAAGGTTCCAACGATATTTTGAAATTGTGCAACAGTAAATTTACCTGATATTTTATTTTCTGTTGTCGAATTCAATACCACACCAAGCTGAAAGTCTCTGGACACATCCATAATAATTGGATCTTCAATCCAATTCCATTGTGATAGAAATTGAACTGTGCGCAAAAAACCTGACATCACAGTTGAAGGCACACTGTATGGTCCACCATCGGCAAAAACCTTCAAAACTAGTAGTTCCACTACTTCATCAGATAAATGACATAAGAGCATTTGCCTATCCAACCAAATTTTGAATAACCTAACAGTTGCTGAATACATTGGGAACTGTGTAATCATTGTTGAAATAGTTCTATGATGTCTAACAGAGGCAATTGACTTTCTATAAAAATGGAAATAAACTGTTTCCAATAACTTTCTCTGAGAAACAGGAGCTGCGTCAATTGCAGATAAATATATTTGTTCCTCAAACTCTGTTACAACACGTAATTGAAACCCATACCCTTCAGGAGTTAAAATCCTCAATAATCTAATTTTTGAATTATATGGTACACTTGCATCGTCTTTGATTATAAATGATTTATAACCATCACCATTGCCATCAACTTCTTGGTTCAAGATTGAGCTAATTTTGAGCAAAAGAGCACATTTTGTATCCTCGAGAGCATGAATCTCTTGCGGCCATTTACCATTGGCAGAGTTATCAAATTGAATAATACATTCATTCCAAAATTCAGGGGAAGAAGTGGCAAAAGGAACTGGCAAAATAACTGAGGTTGAACGTAACGCTGAAGATACTGGCAAAATACCTCTGACTCCTACTGGTATACTTAATTTTTCTAGTGTTTTAACCAACTTATGGAAACTGTCTTTCAATTGTATGTATTGAGGTGGTAAAGTTAAAGGTTGAGATGTTTCACTAAACGGAACAACAGGTATTGGTAATAAGGAAGAAAATTTGTTTGTATTAGAAATTATGACATCAGATACTGGGAACTTTAAATGACGATCTAAGATGTACTTAATAATTTTAATAACAGGAGATTCAGTTGGCACTCCTTGTGATGGTGATTGGACATCCCAAAGGCACGACCATTGCACTGTACCGTCTTTATATCTTCTTAGTTGGGCTTTATCACCCCAAAATGCAGAAAATTGCTCACCTATCTCTTGTTCAGAATGAGTTGGGCCCTTTGTCACTCTCTTTTCAGATTCGCTTGGATTCAAAAATAGCCCGACGACGACATATAAAGATTTTGGATTATTGGAAGGACCTCTTTTGTTCAGTGGAAAAGAATCATTTATTTGCGATAAACGGATATCTATTTCAGTAACTCTGTTTTCTAATGCCTTGGATAAAATGTACATTAATTTTGACTTGATAAACTTTTGGAGAGTGATAAACGAAACCCTTTCGATAGGAGTAAAATACTCTTCCAAATGATCAACTAATGAAGAGTAAGGGATTGTTATTGTTGCATCGTACTTTGTATATACGTTAGTATTGTTCAAAATGAAAATCTGGCTAAATCTATCATTAATAACATCATTGAGTAAATCAAGTGTCTCTGTGGCAAACTTCTTCAAAATGGCATAAGAAGCAGGGGTCATTTTCCAAAGGATGTTAATTTTTGTATTTTTGTCAAAGATTGTTGGGGTTCCAAATCCTTTATCCTTGTAAACTGATTTACCCTCACCAATAATAGAAGAAAATGAAAGGTAACCATTTTCACATAGGTCTTGTGTTGCCAAGTATCTAATGGCACCTTTGAAAAGTTGATAAGAGGAATAACCATGTAAAAGGATTTTGTTACCTTTGTCGCCTCCTCCATCAAGCAAGGCAGCCATTAACATGCAGAACTCAAAATGACCAAACCCACCTTGTTCCATATGAGAAGAAAGCCCCCTTTGATTTAGCCAAAGCTTTGATAATGAGGCAGCATCACGGAAAGACTCTGTTGCCCTTTTTGTTGTGTGAAGGTATTTTAGATAATAAACATAGTTTGACGTTTGCAGAATTGATGCATTGTATAGTGGAGTTGGAGGCAAAGATTCAGATGACTGATTTTGGATTCTAATGCAATTACGGTCTGGCAGTAGTTTCTTTGCATCAAAGACGCCCTGTGGTGTCCCCACCAGTAAACGAATGGAAAAGTGAGTGTTTTCAAAGGTGAGATCAGACTCATCATCAGATTTGATACTTTTGATAATCAAAGTTGGGCAAAGAACATCACCATTGTGAAAATCGTAGGAAATTTCTATGGGCAAGTTTGTCTCTGGAGCCAATACAGACAAATGATTTGCGAGGTAGGCTAAGTAAAAGGCTCTCTTGTGCAAAAACTTGTAGTTGAGATAGTCTTTTGGTTGTAGCAGCGTTTTGTCCATTGTCAAGCATACATCGATCGACATACCATTCTTTTGCTTGATGCCTGACTTCAACCCAAACGACCCCACCAAGTTGATATCCTCTGGCACCTTGTACTGTAGGGTATAGTTGATGTCAGTTGGCTTGGGATCTGCAAATGGAATTGTAAACTTGGTGTTCTTAAACAGCTTCTGAGCTTCCTGTAAGCTTAGCGGTTCTGATTCTGGCACCTCGTGGATGATGGAATGCAGCTTGTGCAGCACTTTCTCAATCAAATAGCAGTGAGCTGGTTTGAGCTTCAATTCACTTAACAGCTCGTCAATCTGTAGCTTGAAGATGTTCGATTTGAAAAGTTCCGCCGTCTCTCTGGCCACTTGTATTTCATGCGAGGATGGCTTGAAAGACCTCTTTGCGGGTGTACCACCAAACTCAGACGAACGTTTACTCATCACCTGCCAATCTATCTGTCAAACCTATGAGCTACGTATGACGACTATACAAAATATAGTTCAATATAGAATTTTTTTTTTTTGCTTGGGGGTCTTCGAAAAGAGAAAAAAAATTTTTTTTTTGTTAGAATAGTGGAAAAATGATGAGATTATTTTTAATCGTTTTTTAGTCGGCTAGTCGGTTACCGCATAGCACCCGAGATAATTTTAGTAATATTTTGAACTTTTTGGCGTCGGGTGTCGGGTGTCGGGAAAGCTTTCTTCACAGTAAAAAGAAACATAAAGCAATGATGACATGCTAAACCTTGATTTAGGAAACCGAAAAAGTTGATGCACTGTACATACTGTATTTGTTAGCTAAAGACAGAAGTTCGTTTCTTTTGAAACACAAACTTAACCATGCTATTGGGAAAACCCTATATTTTAATGCTTGCTTACGTAATGCTTCCTGTTTCAAATACAGTACTAAAATCAAAACTTAGAGACTAGAACCTAGTTTAATTTCGCTATTGAAAGGATTGATTCAACTTAACCCGTTGGGTAAACAAATACCGCTCATTAGTGCGAGTAAGAACTTGCGGTAAGGTACAGCAGTGATCAATTTTTAGGCGTATTCACTAAAAGCCGGACCGGAGCCTGAGGAAGCCTTCAAGAAAAAAATTTGTCCACCTAGGAATGTGACAGAGGTTCTTTCTTACCAAACACGAGAGTGCGTCAGAGGTATATTTAGAGATGATGCGTGTTTTGAATAGCCCCATGGCAACACAGAGGTCAGGTATGCGCCTCTCTCACTCGTTGGTGTGGGCAATGGGAGGTAGAATGGGTGCTATGCAGTCGGTTCGTTTCAACTCCACCAATAATAAAACAGTGAGTAAGGAGCTGAAAGCTGTTGTCAAAAGCGAAAAGAAGCTCACCATCTGGGAAAAGGTGAAACATGAGGCAAAGCACTACTGGGATGGTACTAAGTTGCTAGGTATGGAAATCAAAGTTTCATCCCGTCTCTTGCTGAAGATGACCTCTGGTTATGAACTTACCAGAAGAGAATACAGACAGCTTCAAAGAACCACTGTGGATATGCTTAAGGTGGTCCCATTTGCGATGTTCGTTATTATTCCGTTTGCAGAACTTCTTTTGCCTATTGCGCTCAAGTTGTTCCCATCTCTTTTACCATCCACCTACGAATCAAAACTTGACAAAGAAAAGAAATTGGCCATCTTGAGAAACTCTCGATACAAGGTTGCCGACCTTTTGAAAAATTCCAAGCAAATGGTCAAGCTACCAAGCTCAACCACGGAAGAACAGCTCGCCGATTTCAGAAAGTTCATGTCTCAATTGAGATCCTCTAACTCAGAAGACATTCCAACTGCACAGCTATTCAGGGTTGCCAAGCTTTTCAAGGATGACTTAATCTTAGATAACGTCTCGCGTGGTGTGCTTATTGCTATGGCCAAATACATCAACCTCAGACCGTACGGTACAGATCAAATTCTCCGTTACAGAATCCGTCATAAGATGTTGAAGATTAAGGAAGACGATAAACTTATTGAATATGAAGGAGTTGATGCTCTCTCAATGATTGAACTTCAACAAGCGTGCGCCTTACGTGGTATTCGTATTCATGATGCCACTCCAGGTCAAATGAGACATTGGTTAAGTGAATGGCTCAACATGAGACTTCGTGAAAGAGTTCCATCTACACTCATGCTGTTAACAAATGCTCGTATGTATGGTGAATCTGAAATTTACGGAAGTTACAGAGAAGCTCTTAAGGCAGTTCTTGCTTCCTTGCCAATGGAATTCTACCATGAAACTGTTCTCCATGTCGACAAGGATGCAACTCCAGAAGAAAAGATGGCTGTTTTGAAAGAACAAGAACATCTTATTAAGTCAGAAAATGTTCAAGAAGCTGAACATCAAGTCTTGGTTAAGGATAAATTGAGTTTGGATGATCCAACTCCTGCACCTGAAGAAAAGAAGAATTGATAGGAGGTCATTGAACATTCAACTTTTCATTAAATATATTAAAAAAAGAGTTAAAAGCAAACGAAACCATCTAGTACCATTATAAACAAATTATAAATAAAAAAATCATATTTACTTGAACATTAAAACAACCAAAACAATTGACTATTATTCTACATATTTTCCATTTTATTTTTATTTTATTTTTTATCATTTTTGAATTGAAGTATAATTATATATCCTTGTTTTTTCTCATATTTGAAAGCAAAAACTCTATTAGGGGTGTTTTTAGGATGCAAAATATTGATATGTCTTACTCATGCTAAAGTTATTTTTGGTTTTAAAGTTTTAATTGTTTTTTTTAGTTACAAAATAAAAAATAGAAGTAATGTTATTTATGTTCTAGTGTTTCTGTGTTTATTATACTTTCATCATGTCAGATCTTTACTTTCCATTTATCTTTTTATTACATACCTTATATTTACACATATTTACTATCCTTCTGTATATTCTAAGACATTTGAAAACGAATCAAAATTTTATATCAGTTGAATCTAATCTTCAAAAATTCATTAGCCTTTTCCAATACTTTACAAGTATCATTAGCCGGAGTTGTCAAATATTCAAGTTCAATCAATATATATCCAACATCCCACAATGTAGCATACTGATTGAGTAACTTGTCAACGTCTTCTTTGGAATATTTGCATTTTTTAGTAAGTTTGATATAGTTTGGGTATTCATCATACACTATATTTTCAATCGCACTTAACGATGAAAGTTGCTCACTGAATGCTTTCAATTTTATTTGTCTCCATCTGTGACCTCTGTCACCAAATTCGAAAGGTGGTTTAACTTCATTGAGATTAACACTAACATTTGGTTTTTTATATTTTTCAAATGTCGGTATTGTTGTATTTACAAACTTTCTCTTCTCAATTACGCTTTCCTGTTTAGCGACTGCCTTAGGTTGTATTTTTAGATCAAGTCCATTTTCTGTGTGAATGACCTTGCGAATTCTTGCTAATTTATCAACATTTGCATTCGTGCTATCGGAGTCTGATCCTGACTCTGAATCGTCATAATCGACCAATGATACTGGTTTCAAAGATGTGGACCCTGCCATAACATGTGAGTATTGACTAGTAAAGTTTTTAGTTAGCGTTTTAGTACACTAAAATGAGTATCATCTGCTCTGTTAGCTGAAAGATTGAAAAAAAAAAAAAAACATGATAACGTTATAAAAAGGTAATATATACTACAATCATAAAAATGTATTAGACAATGCTAAGAGAAAACACAAGAGAGTGGTATATGATCCTGTTCATGTTAACATAATAAATGTCCTATGTACAGCATTGAAACTAACAAAAGTATTTTCTTTGTTAGAAGAGCATAAACATTCAATAGAAACCACAATGATGTGTTTGATTATCATTAAAAGATCAAGTGAACTTTCTGGAACCACCTCTAACAAATTCCAAAATTTTCCAGCCTTCAGTTTCTTGGTTATCCATTTCTTCAGGGATTCTAGTTAAAACCATGGCGTAGGAAGAAAGTAGGATGTCTTCTTGAGAACCAGCAACCAATTCACCGGTTTTGAACTTTCTAAACAAGTTGATCTCTTGAACTCTGGCACCGACAACCATGACAGGAATGTTGTTTGGCTCTAAAATCTTATAACTAACAATATCGACGCCACGAATGTCAAGAATCTTACCGTCTGAGAAGATACCCTGTTGAACGAGCTGCTTTTGCTTAGCTTCCATGATATTGTATGGTGCCTCGCTGAACCAGGTCTTCAAAACCTTTTCGTCACTGGAAATATATGCTTCAACAACTTCTGGAACAATGTATTCTCTCAACTGCTTTTGAAATCCAATACTCGTAAAACTTGGGTCCATTTCCTTAAACTGCTTGACGACTCTAGCGGCTTCTGTTTCAGCAAACAAGCCGCCGATCTTTGTAAAAACAGTTCTAATCAGCACAATTAAAGGATTTTCATTTTCTTCCCATTTCTCTTTCAAAACCAGAATAGACTTGCCAATGGTAGAGTCTGGTTTGATCTTCAACGTGTCCTTGATGGAAGAGGTTGGTTTGATATCAGTTGCAACCAGAGCAGAACCTGCTTCCTCGTCTCTTTTCACAAGCTTTGGTTTACTCAAAATCTCCTTCTCTCTTCTCACCTTTCTCTCCTCTTTTGACTCGTACAAACCATACTGTGACGCACCCTCGCTAAACACCTCGTTCACGTCCTTGTACACCTTGGTATTTCTCACCGGTTCAGCAACCTTGTCAATTGTTTCCCCAGTCACCTCAGCAGTCTTCTTCACGGCCTGACCAACTGGAGACTGCCATGCTTTGTGTGCAACATCTCCAACAACTTCTGCTGTCTTCTGCACACCCTGCGCAAGTTTACCGGAACCCTCCTGTGCTGTGTCATACGCCTTCTTCGCTCTCTTAAACGCCTCACTCTCACTCATCTCGTCAGTGGCACTCTTGAGCTGTTTAATCTGATCTGTGAGCTCTTGACTCTTCTTCCATTCCTTTTGGAATGTATTCATAAACACCTGCAGTGGTGTCTTCCCCTCTGCAAGCACACGGCTATGCGAAAACAAACGCGCGTTTCTCAATGCAACTGTCGTTGGCCTATACATCTTCAGTCAACCTATATATAGTAGCTTAAGGCTTCTTTCTCTCAAATTTCAATTTTCTTACTTCTCATTTGCCTTTTTGCCCATCTCCACGATTTTCCAATCAAAAATTTTCTTTTTTTTTTGTTTTTTTTTTAACTTGAATGAAAAAAAATATTACGTAATGCTCACGTGACTATTACGTAACTGCTTACGTAACTTATTACGTAATTTTCACGTGAGTTGCTTACGTAAGATTACGTAAGGATTTCCTCTTAAGTTTTTCCCTCTTTGTAAAACGCTAAAATTATTTTTCTTTCTTATATTTAAAACCTTGAAACGTACATTTTCTTACAGCATTTAAGAGGAGACTATTAGTTTCTTAACGGATTACAGAAACGTGTAGGCGTTGTCTAGAATTATTATTATAAAAATACGACATTGATTTCAATTTGCATCACAACGTTCTTTCTTTAGTACATTCATCTTTTTAAGCTTATCATTATTGAAGATCAGAGCTTCAAATTAGTCACATAAAGCTGAATTATTGTATTCAACGAATGGCCAATTTGAAGAATAGAGACTATAGGTCGTTGACAGGGCCCTCGCCTGTAAACAATTTGCATTTATCGCCTAAAAGAAGCATGGTGGACCCCACAACGATGCCTTCCTCTTCAGGTTCTCCAATTACTACCTACAAACGAAAACGGGGAAGGAGAGGGAGCACTAGCTCTGTGCCGATATCAATATCGACAAGGGACAACATAATAAATACCTTTTCTATATCAAGTGTAGTGCTGATTCAAACAAACGGCACAAAAAGCTCCCTGCCAAATATGACATTTTCAGATATCAATCGGATGTGGTTGAAGATTTACTCTGGAGATAGTAGTTTCAAAATTAGAATTACGGATATCAAGGGAATCAAATACTCTATTGAAGAGCGCTTAAACGTGCTCGCAATCATTTTCGAGTTGAATAAATCAGTGTCTTTGGATACTTTACTCAATGATTACACAGTGAAATCAATCGGCGTTTCCTTTCAAAAATATAACAACTTTACATTGAAAGACATTTTCAAGAGCTTAAAATCTCATATGAGTAATTCCTGTACCTACTCTTTACTTACGGACACTGAAAAGATGTCACTGTTTTCAACATTATTTTTTCATCCAAAGCAGACATTTGTTTCATCGTCCCCTTTATCATCTCCTGAAAGATTAAATGGTTCTTCTAACAGATTAAATTCTATTTTATCTCCAAAGGAAAAAAGGTATACTAGATCTCTTAAAACCGGCTTTACGCTGAAATATGAAAATGAAGATGTTTCTGATGACAAATTGGATGAATTGATGCTTGTTGATAATGGTTACACTCAAAGTGAAAATATTCCCGAAGATCAACAGATAATATATTCCCCAAATTTGAAAATAAAATTCAGTGACAAATCGCATTTTACAATATCCAATTCAGATTTTAATTGTCTCTATAACGGGAACTGGATCAATGATTCAATTGTGGACTTTTTTCTTCACTATGAACTACAAACTGCTAAATCAGATCCTGGTATTAAACACGTCGACAACATCGAAATATTGAATTCTTTCTTTTACACTTCACTAAGTAGACCTGTTGATAATGATGACTATTACCAAAACGTTAAATCGTGGTTTAAAAATAAGAGCAATTTATTTGATCGAGATTACGTGATTATCCCAATTATGCAAGATTTACATTGGTACGTTGTTATTTTAAAGAATTTGAGAAAGTTAAAAAGACAGATTATAACAACACAGGGGGTCAAAAATGAAGATGATAAGGATAAATCTGTATTAGATGACAGTCTAATAAATTCTCAACCAGATTCCACTGACAGCTTTACTGAAATAACCGATTTATCTTTCCAGGATTCAAAACCTTTTATGATGAGAAGAAATTCAGCATCTATATTTTGTTTAGATTCACTACGAAAGAAGCATGACGTTCTAGGTAAAATCTTGAAAAGTTTCATTGTTGGATATGCTAAAGATAAATATAACATTACCATTTCCACAAGTGCAATCATAAAATATGATTGTCGAGTTCCAAAGCAAAATAATTTCAATGACTGTGGAGTTCATGTGATTTTCAACATTAATAAATTTTTAAGTAATGTTGCCGATTTTGATAGGATAATTTTAAGACAAAAAACTAAACCTGTCTTGAGGAAAGCGTTTTTTGATTCTAAGGATAGATGGAAAATGAGAGAAGTTTTACGTGAAAAACTGTTATCTTTATTGAAAGAACAAATTTTGAGAGATGGTGGTGATGTTAGTAAACTGAGACTAACTAAATCAGATTTGAAAGAAATTGATCACCATGATCATGATGATAATCGTGTTTTAAGTGATGCTGATGTTGATGATGACGAGCTTATGATTGTTCGTGAAGTTCATAAAGCTTCAGTTGATACTGAGACTAAGAACAACGATAATGACAATAATAATAATGAATATGAGAAAAATAATACAACAGGTAGTAAAGATATAAATGAAAACCAACTAGGAAACAAAGTTGACAGTAAACCAGAAAATTCCTCGATGGATATTGTTACTCTTGATTCACCTATAAAGAAAAAAAGAGTCAATAGTATCAATTTGAACACATTATCGAATTCGGCCAATGCAAAAAAAACTAAAAGTTTAAAAGAAGTCATTGATTCTGTCACGTTTATTAATAGTAGTGAAACTAAGGAAAAGAGATTCAGGAAACACCTCAATTATTTAAGAAGTAATCAACAAGGTAAAAAGAAAACTACAAATATGAAAATGACGTTGGACTCAGAAGACGAAGTTTCTGCAATTGAATCTGAAGTGAATTTGCTAACGCCGGTAAATTCAGTTGTAATGGTTCCTCAAAAAAAAGAAAGTAAGGATCAACCTATTAAGAGCATACAATTGAAAGAACATAACAGCCCAAAGGCCGAAACTATGCAACAAGAATCATCATACATATCGCCAATCAAACTAGCTATCACAGATAAACAACCAGCACCAAAGAATGACGATATTGCGTACTTGCCCCCTGTAACAATTAGTATTCCCAAGAAGTTGCCAAAGCCTACTAGAGGTAGATATATAAATGCTAGAGGTGCTGATAAAGATAATGCAATTGTTATTGGAGAAAAGTATTTCTCAGTACCAGCTCCAGTTGTTAAAGAAAATCAAGAACCTGCTGATATGAAAAAGGATACAAAGATTGTAGAAACAGAGATCAAAACAACTAGACCAAAAAGATCAATAAAGAGAAAAACATATGTTGAGCTTGAATCGGATGCAAGTCAAGAAAGTGAAGATGAAGATCATAATAATACAAGTAGGAATATGCAAATTACAGATAAGCAAAAAGTATCTAAGAATAAGTTTACACTGGCAACAGAGTTTAAGACAAATACTCCTTTACTAGACATTTCAAACAATAAAAGAAGGAAATTTGGTAGTAGCATTGCAGTATTAAGAAACGCAGCATTAAGCAGGACGAGTAACAGAAATACTAGTCATTTGGTACATTCATCAAGGGGTAAAAATAATAGACTGGATGAAAATGTGATTAATCTTAGTGGGTATGATGATGAGCAAAAAGTACTAGAGGAACCATCGCCTGCATTTGAGTTTTTTACAAGATGAAATACTTAGTTTCTAATATTACCTATATAAAACATTTATAGATTTCAATTTTATATAAATGATAACCTCTTTCATTTTACACATTTGACTTATTGTTAATCAAAAATAATTGTGTGACTATACTGCTGTGAGCTGCTACATAATTTTTAATTCCTTCATCAACATCAAGATTTGAGGTTATTGGACAGTGGTCAATGTTAGGGTTCATTATAACATTGGCAATTTGTTGCCTAACCTTATTCATTGAAACTCTCGCAACTTTATATGTGTCAGTCTCTTTATTTCCAACAGCGGATGATGCTAGAGATGGCGAAATTGATGTATTGGCCTCCAAAACTGACATCCTGTCAGTGGATGCGCTAGTTGGTGGTGATGGAAGTTCTTTATCTAACGTATTGCTTGAAGCACTGTTAGAGGTCACTATAGGCGTCTTTATAGTTGAATTTCTAAGTGGCTTCATCCAATTTGTATCATTATTTGAGCTTTCATTATTGTTAACGTTAACAATATTATTGTTCTCCTCAGCATTTGATGGAAAATATGATAAATGTAGTGACTTATCAAGCGGAGAAGTTGCCAGTTTTTCAACGACAAAAGACTGTTTCAAAAAATTAATAGGATCGCAAGCTGTTGAGTAGACGCCCATTTTATCAAAAGGCTTCACAGGATTATGCAAACTAAAATCGCCTTTGAGCGATACATTCACTTTTTGGCTTGGTTTTGTTGTCCTCGTGTACATAGTGGACGTTAAGTTAACTGTAGTATCAACAACTGACTCAGCGACGTTGTTCACTGAGTGAATTGTTTTCTCCTTTGTATTCTTCTCTCTGAAATCTTTAAAATCTTTAAGTAAGATCAGAGACTCCAGCTTTTCCATTGCAGCCGAATTGGAAATCTCAAAATCGTTGATTATTTCTTGATACGTTGGTTCATTCAAGGAGCTTGATGTAAATCCTTGTGACAAGACAAACTTTCTCAAATTACGTTGTATTAAATTTTGGTATCCTCTATGACTATAGTAAAACTTTAGTGCTAACTTTGAATTGAATTCTTCAAGAGACTCAAAAACTTGTGGTATAATCGATTTCATCTTCAGGTCGATATCATGAAACACTATTTCATAATCGTTCAACTTTTCGTTGTGAATTTCAAGATTGGCCTTCTCTTTGTCGGATGACTTTGAATCATAGCTAATAGCATTTATTAACGAATCAACTTTTCTATTTTGCATGTCCAGATCTGTCTTTTTATGATTCCGTTTCGTTAATAACTTTTCACTGGCTTTTAAAACTGCAATCATACCATCACATTTAGATTTAAAGCTATTTGAGTTCTTATCTGTCTTGTATGCGATTTCACGAAGCAACATTTTAGCCATCCTTGATGCCTGATTCAACTCAAACATGGTAATTTTTGAAAGCTCCTCTTCCGGATCTGCCTCTCTGGTATGTTCTGATTCCAAAGTGTCCTCATCATAAATTCCCATTTCCCTATTTTTTATTATAGATTTTTTTCTTCGTTGAACCTCCGGATCTTCTACCAGTGATGCGTGTAGGTCTTTGAATGTGTCAATGATATCACTGAAGTTTGATATCATTGAAACCCAATGTTTTGACCATTTTTGCTCCTGTAATTTAATATATTCCAATCCTGCAATAGCTGTGGTCAAGTCATTTTCCCATTGTTTGACATGAATGTCATCACTGGTTTTGCTACCAAATATTTGATGGGGAGCCCTGTACAATTGCTTCTTGATTCCTCTTAAAGACATATATTTTTAATCTTTTAATAATAAGAGACGATTTCAATTTAAAGGCATATTTTTTCTCGATAGTTGAGGTTTTAATAGTGATTATTAATAATACATAAAAAATGAAATTCCCTTTCAAAATGTGAAACAGACTTATGATACTATCTTTCATGGATTTTGTTTCAAAAAGTTGCCAGTCAAAAGACCTTGTTTGTATGTACTTATTCTTTAACATTGCCTCACAGTTTTGCATGAACTAAAAAAACAATAATTTGGATACTGGCTGAATCCAAAACTCCGTTGATGACAACAAGTTATTGATTATATTAGCCAATCTATATCGGGTTGTTTCTTTCAACTTTTGAGAATGTATATTTCTTGCTTATGATATTCATAATCATAAACAAATGTCGTTATTATGATCAATGCTAACAAAAAGGTCCTTTAAATGCCTAACAAAACAAGTGCACATGCACTCCTTCTGTGTGCCACTATATAAAGATAATTAAACTGAGTAATTGAATCCCGCAAAGATCACCCAAAATATAATCTTCAGATATGTGAAGAACTTATGATTGCGATTCAGAAGTTTAATCTTCTCCTTTGCTCACAGGCAAAACCACTTGTTGTGTAAAATGCTATTACCAGAAATGGATGTTGTTTCTTCACAATGTCTGCTTTGTATGAACAACGCTATTCTCTTGTAGAACGAATTATCACTAGAGCAACAAAGGAAACAAAGGGTGGATGTATTACCCCCAAAAAAGACGTACGCATTCATCTTTCAATCATATCTTGAAGCTTTCCAAAGATCTTATCTCTGTGGATCGCCAATGAGTCGTTTTTATCTGATTCAAAAAAAATATTTCTCTTAAATGTTCCATCTCTCTCTTCGTCTTCAGCATCCATATCAACGTCCATATCAACATCTTCACCTTCTGCGATCTTGTTCAATCTGTGCCATGGATCAGGCAATTCTAGTATCTTCTCCTTGATAGGTTCAATTTCATCAGCGCTTAAATTGTTTAATCCTTCAGTTTGCTTGAAATCCACTTTGGAAAACCTCCTCTTGTTTGTCAAAATGTCAAATTCATCATCCTGATCATCACTAGGTTCATCCAAACCTAAACTTGCTGCGTCGCTGTCGTCGTAGCCGCCATCTTCATCGTCGGGATAATCGTTCCTATAAAAGTTCTCGTCGTTGGAATCTTCATCGTCCGTTACAATGATGCCACTGTCATCTTCCTCTATGAGATCCAAATCATCATCATCGAATTTGATATAACCAATTCTCTCGTTTTCCCATTGGTTACTGACAGCTTTGTCTCTGTAGTACACATCGTAAACATATTCGTTGTCTTGGCTACCATCCTCGTTGTCATCAATTGCATTTGAATCCAGTTGCTTGGTGCCCCTACCCAAGTTCAGTAATTCAGCAGGCCTTTCATCTGCTGAAGTTTGTGAAACGCTTGATTGTCTTCGCTTTGGCGGTTTCACTGGCAACGCCGGTTTCGTTTCATCGTTATTTTTCAAGTAGTCATTGAGCATGTCTAGCAAATCCGGATTCAACTCCTGTGGTCCCTCTTCCAATGGTGTTACATTGTTGTCATCTGGCACTTTGTTATCTTGTCGCTTGTTGTTTGCATTCTTGTTTGATATAGATGAGGAGGAAGACCGGCTTAATTTTCTTTTAGGCAAATTAAACACAGGCTTGTTAGCATAGTTGTTTGAGCAGTCGTTGGAGTTAAGTAAAGTGGTTGAGTCCTGAATATCGTTCTCTTCCGTACGTTGGAGTTTAAACACAAATCTTGGCCGTTTGATACGTCGTTTCGATTCTTCAAACACCAATGCCTGCAATGGGTCATCTGTCCTTTTTCTCTTGATTCTTAATACTTGTGGTGGTTCTCTTACTGCCATTTTATCCGATATTGTGTCTTCCATACGTTACTTAAGGTGTATGGCTTCTTTTGAATTGAAGTGACATCTCGCGGGGGGCCATGGTTTGATAGACGAAATAGGCAATTTGCTCATGCCTCTGTATGCTTTCTTGTGAATATCTTAATAATCCGCCATGACAGGTCCTATGACGGAGGTATTGTACTATATAAATGGGTGGATAAAGCGTGCGTCTAATATTGTAGTTGGTATGACTTTTGAAGCAGATCGAGACATTGTTCTCATCACTGGTGGTTCAGGTGGCTTAGGTGCAGAATTGGCTAGGGCTTTTATTACAATGAAGTCCACCGTGGTAGTATTTGACGTTGTTTTGCCTGACTTTGACAGTGAGAATTATGTTAGTGGTGTCCATTACTACCTTTGTGATGTTTCCGATAAAGAGGCCGTCACTGAAGTTGGATTGAAAGTTCGAAAGGAAATCGGTACAGTAACTGTCTTGATAAACAACGCCGCAATTACAACAGGTGAAACGCTCCTTCAGCTATCATACGCACAGATTGAAAGAACCCTGGCAATAAATCTACTGTCTAGCTTTTACACAATTAAGACATTTTTGCCAAAAATGCTAGAAATTAAACGGGGATACATCATAACAGTTGCATCGACGCTTGGTTATATGTCACCGGCTCGCTTGAGTGCATACGGTGCTTCCAAATCAGGTCTCATTGCGCTTCACGAAAGTCTTACTTATGAACTAGGCTCGCCAACTTTCAATACCTCAGGAGTCAAAACGCTTTTGGTTTGCCCTGGCCAAATCAAAACACCTTTATTCCAAGGTGTCGAGACACCTCACACACTATTGGCACCAGAATTAGAGCCTACTTATGTTGCAAATCAGATCGTAAAAGCGGTCAAGCTAGGCAAAAGAGGTGAAATAAAACTGCCATTGTATGGTAAGTTTTTGCCAGTACTCAGGTCTGCTCCCTGGCCAATCGTACAATTGGCAAGGTATATATCTGGAATCGATCGAGGTATGAACAGTTTTGTGTCAAGAATCCAAAGCGCAAGGGAAACTTCTTCTTCATTGTATTTGAATACTGCTGATAAAATCACTAGTATACTATCATTGAATACACCAGAAGAAAGATAAAAAATCCTTCCCTGTCTCTCTTAATTCCGATATCTATTTGCTACATATAATTCGTGTATTTCGTTAAACTTTAGTAAACAAATCTTTATTTCTTCTTTCTTTTATTAGAGGTCTTCTTCTTTTCTTCTTTGGCAGGCCTTTTTTTGTTTGAGGCTACAACCGAAAAGAATCCATCAAGTCTCCCCTGTGTCCCTCCTTTGAGTCCCTTTTTGAGTTTCTCAGCACCTTCTCTAATTCTTTGTTCGCTAAAGCCATTTTGGTTGACCATGAACTGAACAAGGCCAGTAACATCTGGCTCCTCCCATTTCAGGTCTACTTCAGCACCAGATAGAACATCAGGGTTCAAAAATAACTCTCTTGCCTCTTTGTATGGCCAGTTTTCAGGAATCTTGAATTTAGACTTCGAATTTGACTCAATGAACTCAATCACATTTTCAATTGATTTGTGGGTTTTGATCAAATCGTAAGCAGTAACAGGACCCACGCCCCTAATTGTCTCACAATAATCACAACCTAGTAAGATACACAGATCAACAAATTGATTGATATCCATCTCCAAAGACTTAAGAACTTCCTTGATGTCATATTCTTCAACAGGCAGCTTTCTTGCTTCTGCAGCTGTAACGTTTCTCAAAAAATGGCCCGGTTGGTAGCACAAAGTATCCATGTCTTCTGATGCAGCACCATAAACTTTACCTGTTCTACTCAACTCTGCACACTGCGACTCAGCTTCACATGGTGCTTCAACGTACGGAATACCCATCAATTTCAAAAGCTTCTTTGCTTCTTCGTTCTGCTCTCTTGTAACTCTGACTGTTCTTCTTTCAAACTTCTGGATCTCTTCAACGGTACCTGTTTCCTTCAAGTCTTCTGCCTTTTTCTCCGCTTCCTCTCGTCTTTTGAGTCTCTTTTCTAATTCACCACCTTTCAAAACTGGAGGTTTCCCATCAAATACATAACACGGTTTAATCCCGTTGCCTACCATTCTAATTGTTCTGTAAAAAAATCCCATCAAATGTGATGTTGTCTCTCCGGAATCGTTTGTCAAATTGTTACCATCTTGTTGTCTGACAGCAATCAGAAACTGATAGAGGCACATCGAAGCGTCAATGGCTATTTTTCTTCCGAATAAGTTCTTCATTTCTTGTGGCTTGATAGCATATGGTGCTTTGTCCTTAAGCAACCCATTGAGTCCCTTGATACCCATGTTATATTGCTCTTTTCCTTAAAGTCTATAAAAACTAACACATTTTTCAGTTATTACAAAGTGAAATTTTATTCACGACGCGTTACGCGTTACGCGTAACGCCAAGTTAAACTTGCTCCGTTATATAAATGCAATTCTCTGGAGATGTTGATCGCCTACTGATTGAAGTAGCTATGATACCTTTTTGTTTATTTACACGTATTTGAATGTGTTTAAGGCAAAAAAGAAACATAGACAATGTCAACTCTGTTGATCAAGAGGTCGTTGCATCTTGATATTCAGAGTAATTTGATGGCCAGTTTTACACAACATTACAAATTAGCACTTACCATGAATTTAGTAAATCCATTTAATTTAATTATTCTAGTGGAAGATGTGTTGTTGGGAATAACAAACGTAGCAAAGATAATGGTCTATTTAAGAAATTAACAAATAATAAACTGAATATATGCTACGTTTTTGCCTTAAAAGTTTTGGAAAAAGAGATATATTTTAGTAGTTTATTATTATCGAAACGTAAGCTATATTTATACTTAAATACTATATAACAGAAAAATAGTGAACTATATGACAACTTTAGACGAGCTACATTTCTAGATAAATTTAGATGCTTAATACAAAAGAATCATTTTGTGAATTTTTCAAGTGACTGAAAATCTAGGTCAATTAGGTAAAGCTTTTTGCTTTGTTTGAGGAAAGTGTTTGAGATAATGTTTTAAAATGAGTTTGAAAATGTTAGGGAATTACATTTGAATGCCATGTTTCCCAAACGGAAGATCTTGTACTAAAATATGATTTATAGAAAAACATACAGTTAGTGGAGCAAGTTTAAACAAGCCATTTGGAGCATAATAAAATTCATGAAGACATTGGGGCACAAGGTGTGTCTTGTAAAATGGAACATTTGCAACACTTAACTTAATTCTGTGAGCTTTATGTGTGAATTCCAATTAAGAATGTCAAGATGTAACTAATAAAAAAGGCTATGTTTACTATCTGTCGATAAATTTTTAATTGATTTTGGATAAACACCCTCTTGCAATGTTCATGACTAATAACGAATTAATTTACATCAATATTGAATGAAGACAATAAACTAAAAAATTCACATGAAACAATTTTTGTTGAATTTTATTATCAAGAATCATTTAATTAAAATGTATATATAATATTAGCTTCACTAATATAAGATAAAAAATCGTATAGTGTTCAAAGTATCATCGTTTATTAGAAGATCTTTGTTCCTGCAACATCTACGTCGAAACTAAAGAAGAATTGAAATAAAATAAGGTATACCGGGCATCTTAAAACTTAGCGACAAGATATACAGAGGTATTTCTTAACTTAAGCAAAGTCACAATCAAGTTTAAATAAGAGACTCAAAAATGCTTTTACTAACCAAACTAGAATTTTCGAATACCTTTTAGTGTTACTCGTATGACCGACCTATCTCTTTTATTGAAGAATTATTTATCGGAACAAATATTTAGTAATAGTTTTATTTTTATAAGTATATCAAATAATATAGTTATTAGCTATTTTTGGACGATTTGGTTAAGTGTAACAGTTTTAGGGCATGACCGATGGGTTCTCCAAATAAGTAAATTACTTAAAATGAATTAAAACGAAATGGAGAGGTTTGATTAATTGATAAATTACAGGTAAAAAAAAAATGGTGTTACAACTGCTTTACTTTAACATTTCCCAAACGGTTTAGTCTGCATTAATATTTCTATAGTTTCGAGTCTTTGTAAGTGCCTTTGAAATCAACTCTTAGCTATTAGAAACACAATTTCATTTCATTATTCAGCTAAGCACTTTTTTCGCAATTTAAATTCAATTTTTCCCCATAAGTAAATGGTCAAAAAAAATACCTATTCAAACACTAAATTTACTCCTAGGTGTTTTAAAGATGTTCAACAGGCCTGCCAGTACGACTTCTGGGTTTGGTGGTTTTGGGGCCAATAATGCACAGTCTAACTCGCCTTTTGGTGCCCAAAATAGTACCGGTTTTGGGGCCAACAGCAACGCTAACACTGGATCAATCTTTGGTGGTGCTGCAAACACTAACAGCAATTCTGGTGGCCTTTTTGGTAACAATAACAATGCAGCAGCAGGGTTTGGTGGTAACACAACTGGTGCTTTTGGAAACAACAACACCGCTAGTGCTGGCGGTGGTATCTTTGGCGCACAAAATAACAACACTGCATCTCCTTTTGGTGCTAACAACTCGCCTTTTGGTGCCAACAATACCAACGCTAATACCACTACTGGTGGTGGATTATTTGGTTCCAGCAACAATGCAGGTGGCGCCTTTGGAACTTCCAATACAAACAATGCGTTTGGCGCAAACAACAATCAAGCTGGTACATTTGGTGGTATGAACTCCAACGTTCAAAATAATGGTACAGGTGCGCATCCTTTCAAACCATACATGGAAAGAGATCCTGCCACAGGTACATCTTATTACCAATCTATTTCTGCGATGCCAGAATATAAAAACTTCTCTTTCGAAGAATTGAGAGTTCAAGACTATCTGCAAAACAAGAGATACGGTAGCGGTGGTACTACAACGGGTAACGTTTCCAATACAGGAGGTTTTGGCGCTAATACAAGCTTTGGTGCCAACAACACCACCAATACTGGATTTGGCGCCAACACTAGCTTCGGTGCCAACAACACCACCAATAGTTTTGGTAATAACACAAACACCAGTTTTGGTGGCTCCTTTAATGCTAACAATACCACGAACACAAGCTTTGGTAACTCATTTGGTGGAGGTAATACTTCCACTACTGGTACAGGTCTTTTTGGTAACAATTCTGCAGCTGGATTTGGCGCAAATAACGCTAACACCGGTTCCAGTTTGTTTGGCGCCAACAATACTGCCAACACTTTCAATGCTAGTAACAACAATAGTAATAATGCATTTGGTGCTAACAATAATGCTGGAGGTGCATTTGGAAATAATAATAATACCTCAGGTGGTTTATTTGGAAACACTAATTCGACACCAGCTAATAGTGGTGGCCTTTTTGGTAATAATACTAATTCTACTTCTGGAACTGGCGGTGGTCTTTTTGGAAACAATAATGGAGCAACATCCACGGGTGGTGGACTCTTTGGTAGTAACAACAATTCTAACCAAGCTTCTTCTTCAACCGGTGGCCTTTTTGGTAATAACAACAATTCAGCGCCTGCTGCTGGTGGCCTTTTTGGTGCAAAACCAGCAGCTCCTGCAACTGGAGGTCTTTTTGGCAACAATAACAATTCAGCTCCTGGTACTGGTGGTCTTTTTGGTGCAAAACCAGCGGCTCCTGCAACAGGTGGACTCTTTGGTAACAATTCCAATCAAGCCTCTTCTTCAACCGGTGGCCTTTTTGGTAATAACAACAATTCAGCGCCTGCTGCTGGTGGCCTTTTTGGTGCAAAACCAGCAGCTCCTGCAACTGGAGGTCTTTTTGGCAACAATAACAATTCAGCTCCTGGTACTGGTGGTCTTTTTGGTGCAAAACCAGCAGCTCCTGCAACTGGAGGTCTTTTTGGTAACAATAACAATTCAGCTCCTGCTGCTGGTGGCCTTTTTGGTGCAAAACCAGCGGCTCCTGCATCCGGGGGTCTTTTTGGTACCAATAACAATTCAGCTCCTGCTGCTGGTGGTCTTTTTGGCTCAAAACCAGCTGCATCTACAACTGGTGGTTTATTCGGTAACAATAATGCTGGAGCATCAGCCAGTGGTGGTTTGTTTGGAGCTCAAAATAGTCTTGGTGGAAACTCTACTGCCAATGGAGGACTTTTCGGTCAAAATAACCAACAGCAACAGCAACAACAACAACAACAACAACAACAACAACAAATGGTTCAATTCAACCAAAATCCTTTCAACTCCTCAAACTTGTTCAACAATTTGGCTGGAAATCAACTTGCACAACCATTGGTCACTTATTACGTGAAACCAGAAGCTAGACCTGTGAAACCAGTTGAAAAAAATAGAACTAATTTGACAGCAGCTTATAGAATCTCCCCTAAGCCACTCTTCAAGTCATCAGATGTTAATTCACCAAAGACAGGTACTATCGTCGCATCAACAACTCCACTTTTATTGCGCACATCCTCCGCCTCTCAAAAACTGATAACTGGCGATGAACCTAGTGCTGATATTAAATCCTTAGATAGAACGAAGAGCTCCGATAGTGTTGCGAACAAAAGTATCTCTTCTGTTTCAAATAATGATACAGATAAGGCAATTTTGGGCAACCCAATTTTTTCACCTTCTTCTTCAGTGAAGGACCTAATTGAGAGAAAAGTAAAGGTTGCTAAGGGTGTTGACTTTAAGTCTAATATGCCTTCTGATAATTCCCCAGAGCTCAAGCCTGCAGCTGTTCCTCTTTTGGATGGTGACATTTCAAAATTAAAGAGTCCAGAGCCTGAACAAGATGGACAGCTTAAGGAGCCTTCATCTGAAAATGAAACCGAAGAAAATGACTACGAGCTGCCTGAAAACTTTTACACTGTTCCATCTCTTGCAGAGTTATCCACGTATTCTCCTGAGCAGCTTACTAGTGTTTCTGATTTTACAGTTGGTGAAAAGGGTAAAGGATCTATCACCTTCCTGAAGCCTGTTGATTTAACATCAATTGGTATCAGTAACTTGCCTCATATAGTTATCTTCGAGAACAAGGAATTTGCATTATACCCAGATTCCCTGGTCAAGCCAAAGGTCGGTGAGGGATTAAACCTACCTGCTAAGGTTAAGCTTGTTGGCTGTTTCCCAAAGAACAAAGAATTAACTGGTTACATAACAGACCCAAAACATCCAGCTGTCAAAAAGCATATTCGGAGGTTGATGTCCATTCCAGAAGTCAAGTATATTGGCTATGAAGCCATTTCTGGTACATGGGAGTTTGAAATAGAACATTGTTAATGAATAGCAACGCTTTTACTACCTTTTATAAACTCTAATTAATTTTTTTTTTTACACATTCACTATTATAGCAAGGTAGAAAATATCATGAGCATCTCGAAATGTAATGATGAAACTTTTCTTTGTTTACACTGCAGATAGATAAAGTATTATATTCTGATCAAAGGTATCTTTCACAATATCAGTATGCAAAGAGAAACCTCTGATCGATCTATAGATAGTGATGAAAAAAATAATCTAGTCGGCAGAAGGCTGTCGTTACCTACTGCAATTCAAGCTACATCATCGGGTTTGGATCTGAAACCGATGCCCTTGCTGACATCAGCAAATAGAAGACATACATTGATGCCACTGAGATCTATCCTTAAATCATCAGGAAATGACACTATCACACTCTCCACGAATCGACGGGTGAGTTTTGCTGGTCAGGTTTCAGTTCATAAATTCAAAATAACCAACTCACCGAGGAAGAAACCACGTAATTCTGTTTCTGCCACTATAACACCTGTACAATTAAGTATTCAGGAATATATGCATCGGAAGTCCTCATTGAATACTGATGATAGCGCACAAGGAGGCTCTCCGATATCAAAAAGTGCAGAAGAGAAATTAGATAAACAAACAAGGATCAACAAGGAAATTGCTGATCTTCATGCTACAAAATATCAAAATAATGCTGGGATTTTGGAAGATAACTCAACACAGACTATGGAAATGAGTGTCGAGTTGACCAAACAAATTAGAGAACAACAGCAAGATCTGAAAAATCAAGTAGATGTCTGTGAACAAGAACAAAGTGAGCTTGAAAGTAATGAGAGTTTTAAAGAGTTGTTCGAAGAGCTTGAAAACGATGTAGGTAATAACGGTGATGATAACAGTGTAGATATGGAGCTGACAGAAGTTTTTAGAGCACCTGTGAAAAATCGAGATCAAGATCAAGATACGGGCGCTGATGTCAGTAGAGATCCATATATGATGGAACTCACAGAACCAATCAAAAATACAGTTGATGCCGAAGAAGCAGACACTATTAGTATGGAACTTACAGTACCAGTTTCCAAAAAAGTGAATGATCTTACGTTCAAACCTTTGGATCCTGAGTTGCATGTTGATAACATCTCTCAAGTGATGGATTTTACTAAGCAAATTGACTCACCTAGGGGAACATTAGAATCAGAATTTAAAGAAGATAGTACCCAGGAAAATAGCTTCAAAAATATGAATGACAAGCCTTTCGAAAATACTGGAGTTGAAGCCATAAAATCTAATCCATCAATAGGACAAATATTTTCAGAAAGCCCAGAGAATGAAACGGCAACTGACGTTGTTGCAGATCGATTGTCAACGGTTGCTGAAGTATCGGAATCTGCTAATACTTCTGATTTTCACGTTGCTTCCGATACAGGACTGGAACTGGAAATTGCATCAACACCTTTAAGGCCAGGATTACATTTTCAAGCTACTAAACCTCCACAGATTGAACAACAGGAAAGGGATGATTCAAAGAGAAATAATTTTTCGGACAACATTGTTACTCAAGATACAGAACCTGCCAAATTTAACTCGAGTGGACTCGATATTTCTTTTGGTACAGAAATAGTTCCATTGGCAGACGTTAGTGATGCCTCTGCTAATTCAGAGAATTTTGAATCTTGTGATATTTTGGAGGACGATGATTATGTTAATATATCAATGGAAAGTTTTCTACGAGATATTAATGTTCATTTCTACGATAAAATAGGACCTTCTGACAGAGAAATTCAACAAACAGTGGAAATGGAGGATGTTGGGCAGCTAGTTTCAGTGTCACCACATTCCACTCTTGATAAAAGAACTCTTCCCACGGCGTCTAAATCAATCGTGTCAAACCAGAATGAACAAAAAAGACAAACTTTACTTGACTATATTGACGCTTCGAACAATATATATTATTACCATTTTTTGAGCCATATAATAAATCAATATCGTGCCTCAATTAATACCATTTCCAATATGGTTGATAGGTTCGCTAATGATGTTAAAGAATCTAATTTGCTGACAATGAGAGAATATTATAATCAGACTCTTGAAGTCAGATCAGATTTGAGAACAAATTACCAGGCGATTGCAAACTTTACCAGAAAACAATCACAAAATGAAAATATGCAATTTTTATCAGGATTATTAGAGCAGCTAAATGCATCATATGAAAAAAGTAAAGATGAATTAAGTGTTATTTTAGAAAATGCATTTGAATGGAGAAAACAAGTCCTGCTAGAAAGGCAAAAGATGATTGAAGAAAAAATGGAGCTAACTAAATATATTGAGAGATTACAAAAAACACAGAATGACTGGGAAAGCGTCGACATTCAGAAATGGATGAACATTTCAGCTCAAGTTAAACAGGTCTCTCGAGAGAATGAAGAATTGGAAAGAAGCATTAACTCAATGACAGACCAAAATAACTTAATGCAATCAAGGTTAAATTATCAAACAACAGAAAAGCTAGATTTATTAAGAGATATTAACTCGATTAATGATCAAATCAAAACTATGGAAACGCCATTTGACTTTGAACTGAATCAGTTAACTGAACATTTACAATCATTGGAAGCTAAATCAGGCATTAAATTGGTTAGTACCCAACCTTTGTCGTTCCAAATCAAAGATGATTTGGTAGTTAAATTTGCAGATAAAACAAAGATCGAAGTCTTGAGAATAAATAATTTTGAACCATTTCAGAGTATGATTCGATCATTTGTTTTTTATTTTTTGGAGAAATATCATGAAAAGCATCCAATTGAATTCATGAAAAGTTTGAGAGATGAGTGGTTATCTTTAAAAACTACATGGAAGGACATGGCATTACTGTATTACATGTACCCTATTTCTGTGAATGACCACAGCATGGTAATGAATTTGTCGAGTTTAGGAAGCACTAAAGGCAAGTTGGAACTTAAATGGTCCATAAATGATTTGTTGGACGATTCCAAGTCTATTTCAATCAATTTTCACAATGTTAAAGATAAAAATGAGATTTTTGATCGGCTAAATCAAGGTGCTTGGGGTAAAGTAGCGCTAGTAAAAAGGTTTAATAAATAACTTCCACTTATGTAATATATAATAATATTATTACTTATAATGATAAATGTATTGTGCTATACAGTTCCCTGTGTTAAATAAGTGAGAATACTCAAACGTGGATTTCCTTCAGAGTAATCAATACAGAATGTAGTTTTGCATTTCTCGGTAATAGATAGCTTGGGTAAAATCAGTATTTTTCATAGGTGCATTCAGCAAACAAAAACATAGCATTATTGATCAGTGTTTGAGGTTTGATCATTCGCTTGTACATTAAGTACAGCAATGTCATCCAACACTTTATTATAAGCAAGATTATTCTGACCAGCAGAATTGTTTTCAACCGTAACACTTCCAACAACGTCACACATCCCAGAATCTTCAATTATATCCTCAGGGACATCAACTACCTCGGAATTAGCAACGCTGTAAATACTGTCATTAGCTACAATCCTAGTTGCACTATTCATTGGAATCGCCTGATATGCATCTGCAGGGATTGGAGGATGAGGCCTTGAAGATCTGTTGAAATTAAATAGTAATTCGTCATCATCATCAGACCCACTATCGGAGTCTGCACTGCTGTCACTAGGTAGTTTTTTAGGTAAGTTTATCTTAGTTCCATATATTGAAGATCTTGATAATTGATCAATTGCACTTACACCCTGAAGTGGATCACTATCAGAAGTGTAATCAGGAGCAACTGAGGGTGATGGTATGCTGGTTTCATTTTTTTGATCATTATTTTTTAGTTGAGATTCATCTTCAAACCCTTTTCTCCTCTCAGAATATCTTCTACTAGCCAAAGATTTTTTGTTAATCATAAACGGTTGATCATCTTCACTATCACTTGAAGAAGAGGCAGATGAAGAGGCCGATTGTGCTGCTAAACTAAATTTTCTTGGAGTTGGCTTTACTACTTTAGGGGATGGAATCCGGCCAGGAATAATGTTTCTTTGAGGAATAATTGGAGAAATGGGTCTTAAGTTCTGAATTGAACTTGCAGAAGGGAACGAATATTTGGATGCAGGATTTGAAATGTTCTCTCTCATATTAGTAGGTACACTATTAGCCGCTCTTTTCTGCTGGAAACTGGCTGCTGAAGCTGATTTAGATGGTGACATTCTTGACGGAACTGTTCCCCTTAATATTGATAATGAGCTGCCATTACTATTTCCACTTTGAGGCCGTGCATTTCCATTAAAAACCGGAGATGATGAATTGGTGTATCCTTGATAGCTTGTGCTATTAGATCCACCAAAGAACTTATTATAACCTTCATCATAATAAGAATCTAGTGATGCATAACTTGGGTTGACAGTCAATTGTATTCTGTCTTCACTTTTTTCAAGTTCCTTACGATAATCAAAAGCTTCTGATTCGTTGTTAGTTGAAGTGTTTAGATCTTCATTATCATTTTCATTCTCTAAATTATTCGCATCTCTATCTATATCTGAATCGATGGAAAGATGATCCACTCTATCAGGATCCGAATAACCATGAGTATTTAATTCTGAGTTACTAGCTATGTTGGTATCTGTTTTGAGGGATAAGGTTGTAATGTCACTGTTATCATTGTGGTGTGACAAAGTGTCAAAAGTATTTTGAGCTTCCGAGAAAATATAACTGTAAGTATCCTTTAAAGCCATTGATGATAAACGAGTAGGTATGATGGTTTTATCTTGTAGATTGAGCAAGTTACTGTTTGATGTATTGCGTGAAGAAACTGAACTGCCAGTAGAGGATGAGTGACCCCAAGCCTTCTTCATGTCAGAAATTTTCTTTTTTATTAAACCTCCAATACCTACAACCGCCTCATCCATTTCCTGATTACTAACATCAATTTTCATATCTTTTTTCCAACCAGCGCCATCATAATGTGCCTTTTGTTCTTTGGATAATCCTTCTAAATAAAACGCATGCTGTTTGATATCATCAATGTCAATTCTCTTTCCAGGGTCTTTTTCCAGTAATTTATGTAATATGTCAACAGCTGCCTTAAAATCATGATTTGAAAGTTTTTCAGTGTCTATCCAACGTGACATATCTGGAAATTTCAAAGGGCTATTATTGATCACATCAAATAGCTTGAATTCAGATTCAGCCGTGAATGGCAAACAACCAAATAAGAGACAATATAAGGTAACACCCAGTGCCCAAATATCTATTTTATGAGTAACCTTAATTGTAGATGAGCAATATATTTGACAAAGCTCTGGTGCCAAGAACGCAGGTGTACCAGCGGTTTTTGCTAACTCAAATTCGTCTTCCTCATTCAAGCTAGCAGCAAAAGAAACACCAAAATCAGAAATTTTGACGTTAAAGTCTTTATCCACTAATAAATTTGAAGGTTTAATATCTCTGTGGATAATCCCTTGGTGATGAAGGTACTCTAATCCACATACCACATCACGAAAAGCTCTCTTTGTCTCACTCAACGATAGTAATGGTTCCTGTACACCATCTAAATCCTCTGGAAGTTGTTGCCACCTAATTTCACCCTTTTCTAAATATTCTAATACCATATATATTTTTCGTGAATGTTCTGCATCTAGCACTTCCAAGAGTCTAACTACGTGAGGATGTCTGCATTTTTTCATTATTGCTATTTCCTTTCTAATTTTATCTTCCTGTGTTTGTGATTGACCTTTTCGAGTTAATCTCTCTAGTGTTGTTGATTTATTCTTTCTATCAACAATTTTGATTGCAACATATTTTCCCGTTCGTAGATCAATCGCCAACTTAACTTTGCCATGTTGGCCAGCACCTAAATCTTTAATAATTTCGTAAGTATTAAGCACTCTCTTTCTAGTTATTGGGTCATATTCAACTTTGACATGATGCACTTCCTTGACATCATTATCGGATTTCTGACGAGGTTGGACGGGGGGTTCCGGATGCTGCTGCTGGCCCTGTTGCTGTGAGCCAACTTTTAAATAGCTTTCCCTACTTTGACTATGCCTCGATGGACTCTTACTTCTGCCAAAAAAGCTTCTTCTTTTTGATACATGTGGCCTTGTTAACAAATTCAAAGATGCAGATGAGTTTGTTCTTGATGGGACCGGAGACTCAACAGCAGACTCATGGTCTGTGCTTGAACTGTGTCTAGTCGATAACAAAAACTCTGTCATTTTGGCGGTGATGTCAGATAATCTTGAATGTGAGCTGTTGGAACCGTTCCTTGTAGGTGGTTGATGATTTATATGACTATTTGCATGGTTTTGAGATCCTAATGAATTAAGAGACGCCATATCAGAATCGCTGATTGATTTTCGGCTTCTTGGTGTCTTTTGATCGTCTTCGTCGTTGTGTAAGTTGAGTATAGAGTCTAAGTTATTTGACATTTTAACATCAATGTGAGTTGTAGTGGCAGGATCGATGGGCGCCTTTAATTCAATCCCAGGAAATGGGACCCCCATCTTTTGGTTGTGGTGTAAATGCATAGTAGTGTCAATGAAAAATGAGTGATTCCACAGCCTGTATTAAGTGTGCTGTCCTAATGTTGAACTATATCTGAAAAAATAAGAGCATAAGAAAAAGGTGAATCATTTTATTTAATGAATGAGAAATTGTCTCCGAGAGATGGGCTCTATACAGCTCATGAGAGCCGATGAAGCAAAGGGTATTAAAAGCAGCTGATAATGAATTTCATATCTGGGAGAGTTTCTATTTACATATAGTGATATAAAGGTTATAAATAATATCAATTAAAGAGGATAATACATGTTACCAGCAGCGTCATAATCGATCTTACGATCTTTACGGTTGTCTCTGTTGACTTTACCATAGCGGTAACCAACGGATCCGGTTTTGACGGCAGTAAACTTGAATGCTGCCCTATCACCTTCGTGCATCGGAGCAATAAAAGAGGACTTACTTTTGGTTGCAGATGTTTCTTTGTGGTGAGCAGAATGTTCACCACCTTCTGATAGTTTTTGTAAGGTGACAGCGGCAGGTTCAAGGTTGAACTCCTTGGCAGCATCAACAGGTCCAAATGGTTCTGATTCTGCAATAGTCAAAAACCTAGATTGCTTTGTTTCCTTTGGAACTGGAATTTCAGTTAAATTTTCAGAATGTTTGTCTGAGTTGTATGCTGGAAACATCTGGTTCATCACGGTTTGCATCTTTTTCAAGTTGGAGTCAATAAGACCAAGTTGTTCCCACTCTTCTTCAATCTTACGCAGCTTTAAAATCGCTTCAATACGCTGGATCTTCAACCCATATTTGATAGCTGCTTGTTGTGAGGACATCTTGTTCAATAGAATGTCGTTCACGATGTCGATTTTTGTTGCAGTGCTAATTTGCACATTGGTATAACAGCTATTGTTGAATGGAAATGGCTGCAAATTATGCTTTCTTGAAAATCTACCTTTGTTAGCAACGTCTTCCTCGTCGTCAAATTCATTGGCTACCTTTAATAGCGCATCTCCACGTTCTGCTCTTGGATCAATGTAGTTTGTGGAACAATTGGTCTTTGGATACGTGTATTTGTTCAAATAGTATTCGCCCTTGTAATTCTTAGGCCCTAAGAATTGATCCATTAGACGTTTAAACACTGTTTGCTTACGTCCACCTCTCACAGGAGGAATATTACCTGCCTTTGAATAAAATGGGTATGCAAGGGTTCTTCTGTAACGCACCTGCGACCCCTGCAAGCTCGTCGCCCTTGTACTTATGCTCTCAACAACTGTTCTGCTTAACATGTTCACCGCTTAGCCTGTCAATTCAATGGTTTTCTTCAATTTTCCACTTTTTTTCTTCAAAGCTGAAAATTTTCAATTTAGCAAAATGCTCATGAAACACAACCTAACTTCAGTCGTAACAATTAGAGCTGGTCACCATTGCTAATAAAGTGTAGCTCAGTTGTTCTGGCGTTGGTTATATAAGATCCGTTTTTCCAAAAGCAGTTCAAATTAAATTTGGACTCACAAAAGGTAAATTAAGCTATTTTTATTCAATTAATTCAAATTTGGTAAAAAGAGAAACTTGGCTTTGGACATTTTTGGACCAAAAAACTGTAAAGTTAACACTACATCCTGTTTGAATTTGGTTTCGTTTGATAAGGTTTTACATCTTTACTAGTTTCATTACAGTAGTTTGAAAGAGAAGTAAGTTGTTATGTATTTTAAATTCTAATAAAGCACTAAGTAGGAAAATCGACTGCAATTAAGTTTTAAATGGTGGAGATAATTCTGCTGTTCATCAGTATCACATAGAGGGTCTGATGTTCCACCTCCCATGCCACTAGTAAGCTTTAATGTGGTTTATACTATCTTTTCAAACTAGCAGGTGTTTGCCCAGTATAATAAAAACCTTAAATCTTGTTGTCCATTTCTAAATAATAGAGTACCGATATAGAGCTGTAACTCGTTCATGTTTATCATATGCTAGCCTCGTGAGTGACTAATTGCTGTGAACATATTACAAAAATTATCAAAGTGCCAACTTGTAACTTTCTGTACAACTCTCTTATTATGTTCCAAGCTACACGATTTTTGTTTACCAAAAGACTGCCATGTTTAGTGCCTTCATCATTTTATACGAGATGGACATCTACTTTGAGGGGATATCAGAATGCATGCGTCAAATCCATCCTCGAGGAGCTGGAAAAGAAGCAGTGCCATAGCTTAGCAACTTCCATCGCTACAGGTGGAGGCAAAACAGTGATATTTTGTTCAATGATACCTCAATTACGAAAAGTACAGAGGTTCAGTGGCGACAAGGCGGATGGAGTCCTAATACTCGTTCACAGAAAAGAGCTAGCATTTCAAACAATTAACACACTGAAAAGGTTCAAGGCTGTTGACGAAGACAGAATCTTCCTCGATATGGGTAGCTCCAGAGTGAGTTATCAAGACATCGAAAGTGACATCAGGCCCTTCGTAATTGTTGGATCTGTGCCCTCTATCTCCAGAGCGTCGTGTCAAAGAATGAATCAATACCCTCTACAAAGAATCCACTCCATTATTGTTGACGAATGCCATCATGCGGTGTCTGATTCATATCTGGCAATATTCAGCAAGTTTGAGACAGAGGGCAACAAACCGTTTATCTTGGGGTTTTCAGCAACACTACAAAGGAAGGATAGACTGCCACTAAAGAAAGTCTTCACTAAGATCATCTTTGAAAAAAGAATCGACGAATTAGTACAAGAGAACTATCTTTGTGATTTGAAATGGGAAAAAGTTAACGTTGGGTTAGATCTCACTAATGTCAAAGTTACAGGAGGTGTTGATTCTGACTATGTGTTAGACTCATTGGCCAATCACGTGAATACTGACCAGATAAACGAATTAGTGTTGAAAGCCTTCATCAAGCTCACAAGTAAAGGCCAAGACCATATGAAATCGGTCTTAGCATTTTGCGTCAACGTTGAGCACATGAGAAACTTGACTGAGCTGTTTCAGCTGAACGGCATCAATGCACAATATGTTAGTGGATCAACGTTATCAGGAGAGAGGGACTCTATTGTTGACGATTTTAGAAATAGTAAGATTCAAGTGTTGTTCAACTGTGGTGTTTTCACAGAGGGGACCGATATACCAAACATTGACTGCATCTTGCTATTGCGTCCCACAAAATCTAAGCCACTTTTGACTCAAATGATAGGAAGAGGTTTACGTTTGCACAAGGACAAGTCGTATTTGAGAGTTATTGATTTTGTTGACAACCAGTCTCTTGGTTTGACATTCAAAGGCACACTCCATGGTAAGCATGAGTCGCTTTTGGCAGGCAGAATGAACAACACTGCCCCCTGTCACAAAAGTTATGACGAATTTCTACCAAGTGACATCGACTACATCAAATTCACACACTCAAAGGGCATCAAGGATCTTGTGAACAGCAAAGGCCAATCGGAGCTGACTCAATTAAGAACCAGAATACGTACTTGGAACTCTGCGTTGAGCATACCGTTCATACCCATCAGATATAACCTATGGGCGTCTGAAATAAATAGCACAGACTGGTGTGAACTATACATCAAAGACAACGATTTTGTGTTAGATAAGGTTAGTAAATGGGAAGCATTTGGTTCTAAGGCAGGACGCAAGTTTTATCAAAAGAGGACCAATCTGATTCGAACAAAGGACTTTGAAATGCTGGTTGAAAAGTTTGCAAGCTCAATTACGAGCAACTCCATCTACTCAGAGATAGCGAATGCCTACGCTAGAAGAAAGTATGCCATGTCGCGTGCAAATATCACTGACAACCAAGCCAGGTTCCTTATTAAGAAGGTCTTGAAAGTTGCAGAGTCACAGGCAAAGAAAGCGCTTGATTTGAAGCTCTTTGAGAACCGGGTTACTGACACCATTAGTAGCCTGACGAAATGGCAAGCGTCCGAACTCATTTTCAGCTATACAATTGGCCAGAACTCCGCTATTGAACACTGGATCCGCTCACACATTCTAAACACTGCTTCCAATCGAGCTCTGGTTACCACACAGGCCGTACTGGACCATTCTAAGAGTCTTTTTAATAACGGATGGTAGGCTGCTGAGCATCTGGTGCTTTATCAAAAGAAAAGGAAAGAAAAATTTTCAGATCTCCTCTAAAAAATTTGATATTTTTTTATTCTCTCTCTTTTGTTACTAGTATTGAAAAAAGAATAGAGCAAGATCAAAATTGCCGGGATAGAGCAATAATAATGACTTCTTCAGAATTTGAAACACCGCAACGCACACACAACGACCCAATGAGTCACTTCAGAACAGATATGGCGTTTGCATCATCGCCAATTCACCAGCAAAGACTTTTCAACGGACAGAACGCTATCAATACACATCCAGTCACGAGATCTAAGAGACGCAACTCCGATTCATCTCATTTCACAAAAAAGGTGAAAGAAGATAGTAGTATGTACAATAATGCGTCTTCAAACCCGCCATTGGATCAGCTTACCTTACAAAACATAAATCTGGAAGAATATCCACAGTTTCACCATCCCGATGGTGGCATCATTCAGTTCACCCCAATTGGCAACATTCGGTCTGTGGTAGACTCCAACAACCAAGTCACAAGAGTGATTGAACAGGACTCAAAGTTCGACCTAAATAACATCGATAGAGGCATCGATGGTTACAAGATCTTTCTTGGTAATGACTCTAGCAGTTGCGGTCACGTGAACTGTTCTCCGTCAAATGAAATCGAATGCTATATGAGAAACGGTTACACGAATCCGACCTACTATTCAAACCCTGTTGGCTGTTACACAGGCGAATTCGACTGTGACTCTGACTTCGAGGACGATTACGATGATGACTGTCATATGCATTAATTTCTCCTACATGATTAAAAACAACAATAATTTGTACTATACCCTCCTCCCTTCAATCTTTCGAAGATATACTTTTCATTGATGTGAAGAAATGAAAAAAAAAATCGTTATTTTGTCTAATGTTCAACCTAATCTCATTTTTAGACCAGCTGATAAAGAACAAAAGAAAAAGAATCTTACATATATAAAATGTGTGTGGCTTGAAGTATACACCCTCCCAGTTAATGGCTTAATAACTAGCTTTATCTTACTTCACACTCTTCTTTACAGTGCGTATCAAAATTTTATTATTATTATTCTTGTTATCAATGGTTTTCTCTTCAAAAGAAATCTTTGTATTATTTTTATTACTATTATTATAGCTGTTAATTGTAAATTATGTTAGGTATTATCGTCTCAAATATAACTTTCATCACTTTTTGCCTCCACGACCTCTACCACGGCCTCTATTCCGATTGCCACGGGCATTATTACGTGCTCTATTTTCTCTTTGCTTCTGCTGCTCTTCTTGTTGTTGAACCCTTTTACTTTCCTCTTCCCACCATCGTTCAAATTCTGCTTCTGCTTTGATATCCTCTAACGATTTCACAGGTAGTGAAGGTGCATTAATTGCACTGATAGTATTAACTGAATTTGTTGCCTGCATCCCAATCGAATTGATACCTGTATTTTTCTTTGGTCTATTAAGTTCCCCCAAGCTTGGAAAATGAACATTTGTAAGTTTATTTTGCGATAAAACTGTTGCTGTACCTCTGCTAACCATTTCAATGGTATTTTTATTACTTACAACTTTAGGAGTGTTCATGCCCCAAGGTGCTAATTTAATCCTTGTCTTTTCAGCTTCTTGTTCATCGAGCCTTCTTTGCTCCTCAAGTCTTTCTTTTTTCGACACTTTAAAAACAGATGATTTGAAAACTGGCTTCTTTTTATTTACAACACTTTGTTTAAATACCTCGTCTAGTGTTGGTGTATTAGAAAAGTTTGAGGTAGCTGAAGAGCTCTTAAACATAGAAGACTCATTTAAACTAGTATTAGAGTTTGATCGCCAAGTTTTCATACCATCTAGAACATTTGACGTTGGAATGGGTGTAGAAATAACACTTGGAGTCAAAGTAACTGTGGAAATAGAAGTTGACATTGAAGTTGATCTGGAAGACTTTCTTCTACCTTTATGAACAGAAATAAAATCATTATCGGCATCTGTATCATCTATGGCGCTACTGTTATTTGAGGTATCATAATCAATAGATGTATTCAAAATTTTCTGTGTTTGAATGTCTTTATGTTGTTGTTTTGCTGTATCACTTATTTGAATCTTAACAGTTGATGCTTTTCTCTTAATCATAAATTCGTGTTTTTTGATTTCACTCTCTTCGTAGAATCTTGGGATCACCCTCCATAATATTGGATGCAAATAATATCCATTAAATTTATCTTCGTCCTCAATAAATAAGGTTAGATCAAACCTTTCCAAATTTACTAAATCTTCCTCGAATATTGGAGGGCCAAATTTGAATTTTTTAGATTTTGTAGGTAGAATTCTTATCTCTTTTCTCCACTTTTTGAAATATGTTGAGACAATATCTTTAAATCGACTCTCCATTAACTGTACACATTCAGATCCGAGTTCCCTCAAATTCAAATCACTGTCAAATAAACACAATTTCATATTGGAGAAAATAAACCAGCAGCAGTTGGAAAACAGTTGGTTGAAACCTAGCACCCAAGAATGCTTCAAAAGAATAACATAATTATCCAGACAAAGATAATCTTTTAGTGCCAGTTCACAATATCTCTTCAATCCTGGTAGTAAAAATTCATCGGAAACTTCAGCTAAACGTAGTATGATATTGATGAATCTATTTATATCGTCTTTGCATTCAAGTAACACTTCTTTAAATATTTCATTATGTTTAAACCCAATCAAATATTTAATTAGCAAAGTCCAGATTTGCAGATTTATAGATGGGAACTCTAGTATTTCTTCCATTTTCCAGCACTTCCCCATCATTAGCCTTAGATATTCGCACCTTGAAGTCAGTAAGAATTTCCAGCTCTTTATCTGCGTATCTTCTAATTGAATAATTACATCTCCATCATCAATGCACTTCCTTATTGCGGCCAGTAACAATTCTTTAACCGGAATTGCAAAAAGTAATTTTTCCCAGCCTGCTTTAACTCTTGTAGATGTAGACCCTGAATCTCCCAAACGATCTCCCAAGCGATCTCCTTGTAATTTCCAACAAGCAAGTTGCTCATTTGTATAAATATAGTGAAGATATATAGCAACTGATCTGAAGTCAATATCACCAATAATGGACAAAGAATCTTTTGTTAAGATCACCTCTAAATCTTTTCGTTCAATGTGTAAAGGTAGGTCAGTTGACTTGAGCTCTAATCTATTGAACAACAACTGTGAGTGAGCCGGGATTACAAGCTCCACATCATTTTTGGTATCTTTGATATTGACATTGTAATCATAAAACCTCAATTCAACATCAAGTGAGCTATCTGTTTGTCTGGAGAAATTGCTAGAAGAATGCAATGATAGAAACTCATATAAAAAGTCGTTGTTTAAAACATATCTTTCGAGATTTTTGCTTTCAAATGTTTTTGCCTTTAGATGCTTCCGATTAGTTTCGTTATCATCGTCATCATCATCATCATCTTCTTCTTCTTCGCCATTACAAACGTTTGAATGAATTAAGTGAGCGGAAAGAAAATCAAAATCTTTCGAAACATTAGTTGTAGTGTTCAAATCGCCATTTTCATCTTCTACGAGTCCACATAATGGTGAAAGTTTACCAACATCTAGTAAAACAGATGGTTGTAATAACTCGTGTTTCAAAGCTTGAATTTCACTCCTAACAGCGACAATTGTCTCTCCTTTGAACCCAGATATAGATGTAACACCTTCAAAGCCTTTCATTCTATTCCATTTATTCTTAGCTTTTATACTTGGTGATCTTTTTAAGACTTCTCCACCCTTTGTACAGATGAAAACCACACCACTCTCATTTAGAGTTACATCAATTGCTCTCATCTCGATGTTTTTCGGTTTCCAAATTTGAGCGTACTTTATATCGCTAATTAATTGCTCTTTTGACTCACTAGATTTGGAAAATGTCATTTGCTGAACTTCACCATGATCATATAGTAGTAAAATTGAATAATGTGTGCTTGATGGTTTTAAAGATTCTACTAATTTGACAATTTTTTTTGGTTTCGAAATGGCGACAGGTCTAAATCGACTCCATTCATTGACACCAGCAGTACCAGGAACATTGGTCAAACGAGCATGAAAACTATTCATATAAATATGGACTTGGCTAGTATTTTCGGTTAAAACAATTGTTGCGGATTCTAATGCTAGCACTTTGAATACAGGATCATCATATTTCCAAAATAGTGAAAAGGTGGAACTTAACGAAGTGGTTCCGAATTGGCCTACGTTTGTACCAAAAAAATGAAGAAAGTTTCCAGTGTAGGCAACAGTATTGCTTGTTGAGCATGTGATTCCTTTGATGACTATTGTATTGGATGAAATGTCATTACCAGAATTTAAACTGAGCAACGTCCCAAATGATGAGGCGGAAGGCGGAGTATTTGAAATTGCGGATGATATACTACTTGTTTTTTTAAAAGACAATTGATAAGGAGTAGGTGTCGTTGTAGTTGAACCCAAAGATGGAACACCTAAATGAGAATTTTTGTTATCACCAAATGAAAAAACGTGACCTGAACTAGTTAAGACAACCGTGTGATCAGTTGTTACTGCAACATCAGTGATAGAATCTTTTCTATGGCAAAAGTAATCTACTAGTTTGAAATCTACCGCTGACCTCAAATTACCATGACCAAGTTGACCACAAGTATTCTGACCTCGAGTGTAAAGTTTCCCTGAAGCTGTAATTAAAGCGCTGTGGGTGGAAGAAGTGACACACTTAACGATTTGAAAAGGTTCAATGGGTAAATGCAATGCGGATGTATCCATTATAGAGGCAAAATTAGAAGACGATGGCTGATTATTTGTTAGCAATGAAGTATCTTTCAATTTATGATTAAGTTTAGCAGAAGATTTTATGTATTCACCATCAATAGAAATAGAATATGGCTGCACACGGTTTGATCTGAAAAAAGTTAGCAACGAGTTTAATAACTCCCATGGTGTCAAATTGTTATAATCCTTTTGCTTTTGCAGTTTTTGAATTACTGGTGAAGTCCAATCTGATAACTTCTTAATGAAACTGAAACTGAAGTTGTAGATAGCAAAATGGAGGGCATTCCAGTTATTTTCAATATCCGTAGACAATAAAATGTTATGATTAATTGTTTTGTCCTTTTCTAACAAATGAAAAATATCATTGAGAACTTGAATATCATTATTGATGGCAGCTAGATGAAGCAGTGTACGTCCCAGTAAATCTCTCTTTGATAAATCTGAGAGTGTCAATGGCCTCTGAAGCTGGCTAGATGGTGTATTTGTTGTGAGCGGCGAAGAATCCCCCTTCTTTGACGCCGTTGATTTAAAAGGGGCGAACTTGACACATTATATTTCTTTTGATTATAAAACGAGCTTGATGAAACGACGGTAAACAGAGAGGAAGATGGGGGAATCAGCTCTGCTAATAGAAAGAAGAAGCGTGCTATAATATAATGACATTGAAGAAAAATTCTATGGATTTTTCACCCTCGTAATCATTCAAGAAGAAGATCCAATGTCTCTGTTCGTTGACAACAGTGCCCTATCACCGCTTGATGTGTCTCAACAGCGTCTTCAAACTGCTGAGTATCAGTATGATTCTATGACGAAGTTACTAGAGGTTCTGCGCTTACGTTGTGCTGCCAAATGCATTGCTTTAGACTACGGAGAGGGAGATTTGGCTAAGGGTGAGTCAGAGTGTACAAATAGATGTGTGTCAAAGTTTATGACCGCTCACAAGACCATTGGTAACTGGGTTGAGTCCAACCAGCGTCTACGGGAGAAGGACATGCCTGTTTTCCAGATGGTGAATGCCAAACTGGTACAAAAAAAACTTTAATTCTTCCAACTCAATATGTACATAGTGTCAGCTTTTCACACTCATTTCCCTATTTATATATCCCATACACATACATAAATATATATATATATAAATACCTCAACAGTTCTAATGATACTAAACCATTATTTTCTATGTATTGCCGTAATAGGAAATGTGCTCAGAACAGATCTGTTCAAAAGAGCTCCTTTATCAAACATTCAACAAAAAAGAGGCTAAAAGAGTTGCATAAAACTAAGTTATCTACTATTTTGTTATGTCAAAATTTAGAAGTATAGCAACTTCCCAATAATACCCCCCTGCTATCTTTGGGCCCCCATTCTCACCCTATTTTTGAACATCCATTCCTTGTTTGAGAAGATCAAGTAAAAAAAACCGTTATTTCCCACAAGAAATTCATTAAGTGGAAACTTTGTTTTAAAGGGATCGGTACTCAAACCTAACAGGACAGTAAGTGCGAGCTTCTTGTAATTATTGATACCAAATATGACAAAAGGAAAGGAGTCAAACGAAAACAGAATTCAGAGATTTCTGCTACAATCCTCTCCTCAGGAAGAGTACAGTAAACACAATGATGATGACGCCTCTAAGAGGTTCAAATACCTCTTATCGTTGTCACCACTGTTTCGTCATTTTATAGACACAAAGGCGACTAAGGACAAACATTTGCACAAGCTAATCAAGGCGATAGACCAACAATCGAATATTACAAGCAACAAAAAACAGAGAACACGAAAGAGAAAGTCTGAAAAGGAGGAAGATGCTGAACTAATCAACGATGAGGAAGAGGAGGAACAAAACCTGGCTTCCATTCTTGCAGAATCCCCTCATTACATCAACGGTACGCTAAGAGACTACCAAGTACAAGGTCTGAATTGGTTGATTTCTTTATATGAACATAAGTTATCAGGAATACTAGCAGATGAAATGGGTCTTGGTAAAACACTACAAACTATTTCCTTTCTTGGATATCTGCGCTACTATGAAAACATTGATGGTCCATACATTGTCATCGTTCCAAAATCCACTTTAAACAATTGGCAAAGAGAGTTTGCAAAATGGACACCAGATGTAAAAACAGTTATATTGCAAGGAGATAAAGAAGGCAGAGCTCAGATTATTAGTGATGTTTTAATGAAAGCAGATTTTGATGTTCTTATTACCAGCTTCGAAATGGTTATTCGTGAAAAGTCTAAATTGTCAAAATTTAGATGGCAATATATGGTCATTGACGAAGCCCATAGAATCAAAAACGAGGAGTCTTCTCTTTCACAAATTATTAGATTGTTCTACTCCAAATATAGATTGCTTATCACAGGTACCCCGTTACAGAATAATCTCCATGAACTTTGGGCCTTACTAAATTTCCTTTTACCAGATGTCTTTGGTGATAATGTAATTTTCAATGATTGGTTTGAGCAGACAAATAAAGAAGACGAAGAGAAAGACTCGGAAGCAGTAGATAAATTACATAAAATTCTATCTCCGTTTTTGTTACGTCGTGTTAAGGCAGATGTTGAAAAGTCTCTTCTACCTAAAAAGGAAATCAATGTTTACGTTGGTATGAGTGCAATGCAGGTTCAATGGTATAAAAACTTACTTGCAAAAGATATTCAAGCAGTCAATGGTCAAGTTGGTCGCCGAGAAGGTAAAACCAGACTTTTGAATATAGTTATGCAGCTTCGAAAATGTTGTAACCATCCATATCTATTTGAAGGAGCAGAACCTGGTCCACCATTTACTACTGATGAACATTTGGTTTTTAATACAGGTAAAATGATAGTGTTAGATAAATTGTTAAAGAAGTTGAAAAAACAAGGCTCAAGAGTGTTAATCTTTTCGCAAATGTCTCGTTTGTTAGACATTTTAGAAGATTACTGTTATCTAAGAGACTATGATTACTGTCGTATTGATGGCTCAACCTCACACGAAGACAGAGTTGACGCCATTGACGATTTTAATGCCCCTGAAAGTGAAAAATTCGTGTTTCTACTAACAACAAGAGCCGGTGGACTTGGTATCAATTTAGTTACGGCAGATATTGTTATTTTATATGATTCTGATTGGAATCCACAAGCTGACTTACAAGCTATGGACCGAGCACATAGAATCGGACAGAAGAAACAAGTTCAGGTTTTTAGGTTTGTTACTGAAAATGCAATAGAAGAAAAAGTATTAGAAAGAGCAGCTCAGAAGTTGAGATTGGATCAATTAGTTATTCAGCAGGGAAGAAAGTCAACTGCTGATGACAAGAAAGACAAGAAGGACAATAACTCAAAAGAGGAGTTGTTGAATATGATTCAACATGGTGCTGAGAAGGTTTTTGATGAAACCGAAGGTTCCAAATCGTTGGACGATGATATTGATGTCATTCTATCTAGAGGTGAAGAAAAAACTAAGGAGCTAAATGCCAAGTTTGAAAAGCTAGGGCTCGATGATATTCAGAATTTTAATGGTGAACAGCAATCAGCTTATGAATGGAACGGGGAAAACTTTGCTAAAAAGGCAATCAGTAGATTAGGAGGTGAATACTTGAAACAATCGAGGAGAACTAGGAAAGAACATCAGTATTCTGTTGACGGTTATTATAAAGATGTTTTGAGTCAAACAAAACAACCAGCTGTTCCAAAGACCAACAATCCGAGACCTCCAAAGAATTACTCATTACTTGATTTTCAGTTCTTTGATCCTTTATTGAGTGAAGTGTTAAAAAAGGAGATGTTGGCGTTTAAGAAAAAAACAGGGTACCGAGTAGGTGCTAATGATGACGTTGAATTTGATGTCGATAACAACGAGTTAAATATTACACGAGAAGAGTATATCAAATTGGATGAAGAAGATCAAGAACTACTTATAGCCAAGAGAACAAAAGAGGAACAGGCTATCATTGACAGTGCTCCAGATTTCACTGATGAAGACATGGCGACCAAAACAAAACTTTTGGCGGACGGGTTTGGAGATTGGAACAGAAGAGAATTCATGCAATATATTCACGCATGCGCCAAGTATGGGCGAGATGACTTTAGATCTATTGCTAAGGATGTTAAGGGAAAAACCAGCAAGGACATCGAAAGGTATTCTGCCAGATTCTGGGCTCGGTACAAGGAGGTTGACGGATGGGAGCGTTATTTGAAAGAAATTGAAACAGGTGAACGCAAACTAGAGCGGGTGAAATTGCAATCGCAAATACTCAAGTCCAAGATTGCAGAGGTTGAGAATCCCATTGAGCACCTGAGTGTGCAGTATCCACCAAACAACTCAAAGAGAATGTATTCCATAATAGAGGACCGTTATTTACTAATAAAAGCGAACGAACACGGTCTCTTGAACAAAAATCTTTATGAAATGATTAAGTCTGACATCACAAAGGACCCTTTGTTCAGGTACTGCTATTACTTTCGCTCCAGGACGGCTAGCGAGTTGTCAAGGAGAGTAGGTACGCTTCTACTAGCTGTGGCTCGTGAGTTAGAGGGGCCTGATGCTTTCAAGAGGAAGAGAAGAGATAAAGCACAAATGGAAGCCGATAGTCGAGCTGTCAGTATTGATGGCGAGTCTAAGAAGCCACGGATAGCTTAAGTGTTAGTGCAAAGCTATTTCAAACACCCGTGCATATGCGACACCGGTGAAGTTGTACCATTTTTTCCTCCATCAAATTATTTAAGAAAGATTTGATTCGCAGCGGGGAAAAGTTTTAGAACTTTGTAATTTTAAATAGGAGCGCAGACATTGGACCTTTAGCTCTTTATTATAGGTTAGAAGTGACATGTTGAGAAATATTGCTAGACAGCCTTTGCGTACCATGTTGGGTGCGAGGGCCTTTGGACAGAGTGCAAGGGCCGCTCAAGATGTGGAGCTGAAGATCGATGGGATCCCAGTGGCGATTGAGAAGGGCTCGTCGATTATTCAAGCTGCTGAAAAGGCAGGTGTTTATATTCCAAGATACTGTTATCACGATAGACTTGCCGTAGCAGGTAACTGTAGAATGTGTCTTGTTGAAATAGAGAAGTCTCCTAAAATGGCAGCTGCGTGCGCCATGCCTGTGGCGCCAGGAATGTCTGTGTTGACCCAAACAGATAAAGTAAAGAAGGTGAGAGAAGGTATTACTGAGTTCCTTCTTTCAAATCACCCCCTAGATTGTCCCGTGTGTGACCAGGGTGGTGAGTGTGATTTGCAGGAGCAGACACTGAAATACGGCTCCGACAGAGGAAGATTCAACGAAGTCACTGGTAAGAGAGCTGTGGAAAACAAGGCCATTGGCCCATTGGTGAAAACATCCATGAATAGATGTATCCACTGTACCAGATGTGTCAGATTTCTTAATGATGTCGCTGGTGCGCCAGAGTTCGGTACTGCTGGAAGAGGTAACGACATGCAAATTGGTACCTATGTTGAAAGAAACGTCAACTCTGAGTTGTCTGGTAACATCATCGATTTGTGTCCAGTCGGTGCTTTGACTTCCAAGCCTTATGCATTCAAAGCAAGACCTTGGGAGCTCAAGAGAACTGAATCCATCGATGTTCTTGACGCCCTAGGTTCCGCCATCAGAGTTGATGCCAGAGGTGCCGAAGTTATGAGAGTGCTACCAAGATTGAACGAAGAAATTAACCAAGAATGGATTTCTGACAGATCAAGATTTGCCGTCGATGGCCTGAAGGTTCAAAGATTAACTAAGCCATTAATAAAGAACAATAATTCTTTTGTTGATGCCACTTGGGACTCTGCTTTAGCTTTAATTGCTGAAAAAATCAACACTATTAAGCCGGCTGCCAACGAGGTTAAGGCCATTGCTGGTCCATTAGTGGATGTCGAAGCCATGGTTTCTCTCAAGGATCTTGTCAATAGATTGAACTCCGAGAATGTTACCATCGATGCTCCAGTTACCTCTATTCCTTCTGTTGATATCAGATCTAACTACATTTTCAACTCCACAATCGAAGGAATTGATGAAGCTGATCAAATCGTTATCATTGGCTCAAACCCAAGACACGAAGCTGCTGTTCTTAATGCCAGAATTAGAGGCAGATGGTTAGAATCTGACGATGTTGAAGTATCTCATATTGGTGAAAAGTTCGAATCTTCTTATGCCTTAAATCATGTAGGAGATTCTGCCGTTGATCTTGAAAAGGCTCTTAATGGTGAACTTGGTCAAAAGCTCACTAAGGCATCTAAGCCACTAATTATTGTTGGCTCAGGTGTTTGGGAATCAAAGGATTCTCTAGCTATCGAATCAATGTTAAAGAACTTTGTTAAGGGCAAAGAAAACATTGTCAATGAAGAATGGAACGGTCTCAATTTGTTGCATCGTAGTGCATCTAGAGCAGGTGCCCTCGATATTGGTTTCTATAACTCCGATCCTGCCGTTCAACAAGTAGCTCCTAAGGTTGTTTTCCTTTTAGGTGCTGACGAAATTGATCCAGCTACTATTCCACAGGATGCTTTTGTTGTTTATGTTGGTCATCATGGTGATGTCGGTGCATCAATTGCAGATGTTGTTTTACCAGGTACAGCGTACACAGAAAAGGCTGCTATTTACGTTAATACCGAAGGTAAGGCGCAAATGACCACTGCTGCTGTTGGTCCTGTCGGTGTTGCCAGAGAAGATTGGACAATTTTCAAGGCTCTTTCAGAATACCTCAATGTAGGTTTACCATATGAAGATATCCGTGCTCTTCGTCAAAGAATTGAAACAATTGCTCCACATCTTGTCAGATTTGAAGTTGCAGAAAAAGTTTCAACTGATATTTTCAAACTTGGAATTAACATTGCTGGTGCCACAAAGCCAACCAATGCTACTTTGAAGAATCCAATCACGAACTTTTACATGACAGATTCCATTTCTAGAAATTCTAAGACGATGGCTCAATGTGTGGGGTCTTTTGGTGCCACAGTTGAAAAGGCCAACGATGAAAATGCTCACTTGTACTTAGGTATTGCTTAAGGGTTACTGTTTCAGTTGCTTTAAAACTTTATTTTTAATAGTGAATATTAAGGTCTCATGATTCATTTTTTTCTTCTCTCATTTACTATTCATTCATATGTTACATTAGAAAGATAAATGTAATACAAATAAATATTCCATATCATTTATTATTTAGTTTTTATTCTATTTTTTATTTATTAAACTATATTTATTACGATAAATTAATACAACAGTAACAGTATCTATAAACAGAGGTTTTTACCTTTTAAACAGAGAAGGCTTTCAGGACGTTGTCTTCCCCATATGTGGCTATTAAATTCACAACCCAATCTGCAACTCTATTAGCACCTTGTTTCTTAGACATATCCAAACTTGTACAAATAGGATTGCCTTTGATTTTCAATGTCGTTCTAAAAACTGGCATCTTGTGTGCGTTATCACCAACTGTTTGTGTTGTAATGAATTCTGGGAAAATCTTCTTTCTTAAAAGTGAATTTTGCAACTTAGTCCTAGCATTTTTATCAAAATCCAAGTCTTGATCCAGTTCATGTGGTAAATGTAGGTCCGGTATGTTAGTTTCTGTAGTATTGTTTGATTTACTATTATTTGTAGTGTCAGAAGATTTCAAGTTATCAGATGGTTCTTCAGTACTTTCATCACTATCTCTCAATTCCTTTTTATCTTCAGGCTTGACTCGTGTGTCTTTCTTGGGAACCATTAATCTTAACATATGATACTTTTCAACAGATTTTTTATTTTCCAATGCTGCCATAGCGGCTCTGAAAGATGCATCCTTATAACTGATCCCTTCACCTGTACCAATAATTTCATTGTCCATAGTGCATGAAACAACAGTGAAGGTACAGCCCTTTGGAACATTTTTAATAAATTCGTTTGGCAATGGCATCAGTTTTTCATACTGAGGATATCTTACTGCACATCCAACAAGTGCGTACAGTTCAGTTTTAGCTTGTAAATTTATTCTTTGAGAGATATCACAGTGGGGAGTATTTGAGTTCACTGATTGAAATCCCATTGATAAGGGATTTAAGGAAATAGGTTTACTATCCTTCTCTGTAAAAATTTGATGCTTCTTTGAGGTTGTCTGTGCTTTATTTGAGTATGCACCGTAACCTAGTCTTTTGTCATACTTTTCAAGAAAATCAGAATAAAGTTCTGTTATCCAATCTTTAATGATAGGATATGCTTCTATTCCTCTGTCCACATAAACACCCCCAATATATGCTTCCATTAAATCAGCAATAAGTTTTGTATACCTTTTATCAGCTTCAGTGAGATTGATAGACTGTTCAAAACCTCTATCATTGTTTCCCTTATATATTAATTCACTTTTTTTATCAAAACCATATGCTCTAGCAAATCGTTCTAGCGTTTCGTTTCTAATAATTGCTATACGGATACGAGACAACTCACCTTCTGATAAATCAGGGTATCTTTCGACAACAATGTCTGTTGCAACCAGCTCTAATACAGCATCACCAATGAACTCCAACCGTTCATTATTTGTATCAATTTTCTCCTTGTTGCTCATATTTTCATTGCCGTTGGTGTAAGATTTGTGAACAAATACTCTTGCTTCAATTGACGGATCTCTGATTTCTGGAAGAGGGGGCAAATTATGGTGAATACCCCTATTTTGAACTTTGATCTTGGAGTCAGCGAGTCTTTCCAGGATCAATTTGACATCAGTTGCACCTTCTAATTTGGTGTTTTCATCGTAGTTGATGATTTGATTGAAAATTGGTAGTTTTCCCTCGTCGTAAAGTGTCTTTAGGTTAGCACCTAGCTGAAGTTTGTTAGACCTAGCTATTAATAAAATTTGACCACTTAGATCTTTCCCGAACGAATCAACAGTTTTAGACTGCAATTCAACAATTCTTTCAAGATATGAGTTTAATTGTGACTGTGTTGGTGCGATGTCTATAATTCTTTGAAGTTGAGTCTGGATAACGCTGATGGCATGTTCGACATTTTCAAAATCACTCAATGAAAAGTCCTTTGGTGCCATTTCCTTTATTATATCATAATGTGAAATCAAATTACCAGCTGCTAATGGTCCTTCCGTAGTTTCAACCGTTTGCTTTTGCTCCTTTCTCTCTTTCCTTTCCTTTCTCTCCTTTTTAAGCTTTTTCCTTTCAGATTCAGTCTCTGGACTATTATGATCGTGTGACCTTTTCCCCATTATGCATAAACTGACTTGCTTTGGTTATTATACTACAACATAGGTTATAAAAATGTATACATATAAATTTTCAGAATCTGAATTTTTTTGACTTTCCTTCGATTGAATTGTGCTCATGAGTAACATTCTTGCCGTTGTTGTCATTCATATGCGGTTTGTTTGGATCCTTAACGTCATAAGCCAAAGTCCCATCACCATAGATGCTGCCCTTCCCGTCAAATTTCTTTTTGTGTAAAACTTGGTACAATTTTCCGTCAGAAACAGCGTTGTTTTGACTATGTTTATTGGCAAACGACTTCGATGGTCTCACCTCTTCATCGCCATAGGATTCCAACAATTGATCACCTTCTTGTGCTTTATAATCTTCGTCTTTATCATTACCATCTTCTTCCCCAGTAATATTTTTAACTGTTTTATCTTCACTTTCAGTATCACTATCTAGATCATCAACAAGCAATCCCCAGTTTTGTGTTTTATTAACCCTATTTGCAATACCATATGTTATTCCTCTCTCAGATATCTTCATGTTTGGATATTCAGGAGGCGATCCTAATTTTATCATATTTTCAAGCCAGGGAGGATTAGCACCATTTTTAATTCCCAAAGCCTTTTGCAACTCAATACTTAATCTACCTGGCTTATATCGTGATTTCATCCTTTCATTGATCTGGTTACTGTTATTATCCATTCCTTCATAGTACAATTCACCATACTTTAATAATGGCGGTTTCAGTTGATGCTTGAAAAATGCATCATAAAGAACGTTAAAATCCAGGTCTAACTGGCCTGACTTTGGCTGAACCCTGGCCCTCATTCTTTGTTTCAATGTATCTTCCTTTCCTTCTGTGTCAGTATCTCTCATTTCTGCTATACCTGTAGCTTTGATAAAGGAAGGAAGCTCAAATAACCTTCGTTCTCCTCTTTTGCTTGACAAGAATCCCTTTTTCGATACCCAATGACGTGGAATCGGCACAGAGTTATGCATTGTTTTAAGATAGACGTGAAGATATGCGTCAGGTGCATTTGTATCTTGCCAGTTGATGGAATAGTTGTATGGTGCTGTGATCGATTTCAAATCTGACAACGGAATGTTATGAAGCTCCATGAATTTCCGCTTTGACAACTTTTCTGCTTCCTGTAATTGAGATACATATTTAGTTCCATCTTGACTGGAATCTGTACTCTTTTGTAATATGCCTTCGTGCTTGGAATGAGTTATATTGGGATCTCTCACTTCATTTATGTCTTCCGTCGGACTTTCAACTATGAATTTACTTATGATGTTTCGGAATTCATCATAATCCTCTCCCATCTCCTCAAAGTTTTCAACAACTATATCAATACTTTGAACCTCAGGCTTACTTACTTCACTGATGTCATTTTTGGTATTGATCTTTTTCACATCGATGTTCTTACTAACCGTTTCCTCGCCATTAACCTTCACACGAACGGCCTGCTTACCTTCTTTTGCCTTTTGTCTTCGCTTCTGATTCTTTGATAACCTAGTTACCTTGATATCTCTACCCATTTTGAAGGCCTTCTTGAAGAATAAGGATCACCATGAGAAAAAAATAAAATATATTGATTTGGGAACTTTGCTCTTTTAGAAAAGTACATTGATATGTCTTTAGAGAAGCAGCCTAGTGTAACAGATGCTCTCAATGTGATTGATTCGAAGAGAGGACCGAACAAAGACATTAAGAAGCCGCAACCAATCGCAAGTAACACAGACGTCCCAAACGAAGGTCCAACTTTTGTGGAGCAGACCTCTAATTTGAAAAAGACTTTACAGGCCGCCTTGGATGAACTAGACCGCTCTAAAAAGGAATTTCAGCGTATTAGTGGATTACTCGAAACCAAGCTTGACAAGATGGCGAAATGATGATTTCACTTAAGTAAATTTATCAACTTTATAGTCAAGAAATCACGTACTAAAGATACGAAATGAAGGGTTCAATTAGTCTATCTGGCCAAACAGAGTGTTAAAGTTAATGTTATTCAATGCCATCGAGTTGCTGGTAATAACTACATATAAATATTCAAGCTGTAAGTAAAATGATTCAGTAAAATGAGTCTGAATCTTTAATGGTTGATGTACAAAATACTGTCACTTTGACCGTAGCTACCATATGTGTATATGTTTCTATATGTATCTATGCTTATGTGTCCTGAATTCATACATTTTTTGTTTATGTGATCTTTTGAATATCCTTTTTGTGGCTCATGACACATTAATGTACTAATGGCAAAGTAATTAAGCAACAAGTAGCTTCCAATAACCTTATGAAAGGTTAGGTTACAACTCAAGACCTCACATTTTACTCCAATACATTTTAGTTGATATCAAAATTTGAGACTAAATCTTCAACTTGTTTACATATGAATTTTATTTAAGCATGCTAACAGGACTGATGTTGTCAGCACGAGACGTGCTGAAATTTGTGTCCATAGGTCGACACGTAAGGTTACAAGGCAAGTCCCAGATAACAAGGCATTTGAAAAGGCTCCCAGGTAACTTTGGACCAACGAGAGGATTCAAAAGACAAACGTTGCATTCACGACCGATGTCAACAACAACACCGTGTGCCATTGCTATAGATGAATCTAAAACAGATGGATCACCTGAGACAATATCTGGTTACTTAAAATATGCTCTCTATAGAAACTTGAATGTCAGTAGCACTGTTTTTGTTGGATCGATTTATGAACTTCAAGTCAAGCAATACCTAGAATCGCAGTGGCCTTTACCAATATCAAAACTGAAAATTGTTGGTGGAGCCGGAGACAGAGGAGTTGATATTGACGCTAACATGGGTCAATATCGGCTCCTTGTGCAGTGTAAATGTTATTCGTCTCAACGAGTTGATCCAAAACTGTTGAGAGAAATCAAGGGTGCAATACAGGACGTACCAACAAACTCATTTAGAAAGCACATACCTTTAGTTGCAATGATTGCGTGTACCAACTCGTTCACCAGACAGGGAAGAGCTGAGTTTGATAAAGCCAATATACCTATGATTTACCTCAAATTCTCAAGACCTGAACTTATCGATATCAGCAAGCCCTATGAAATGAAAAGTTGGAAATGGGGTGAAATTCTAGGCTGGGAAGCGAACTGGAAAGCTCAAAGCATGGGTCTAGGTGTTAGATTACCTAGTGAAATTACTGTAGATTAAACTGCAATATATTGATATACCATTTAATAATTTTCAAAAGAGGACCATAATAAATAAAATAACGAAATTCAATAAGTTAAAAACAAATAACAAAAGAGAAGCTTAATTTGGAATAGATTTACCGGTTTGGATTTCAGGAATGGCTCTTAGCTTTTCAATCCATTGACATACTCTTGGGTATTCTTCAATGCCTTCAAAAGCTATTTTGGAATCAAGCCATGGGTAGCTGCAAAGATCAGCAAGTGACAAGTGGTCACCGACAAGGAATCCAGTTTTATTCTTTTCTAATTGCGCTTCCAAAACACCAATCAATCTCAAAGTTTCCTTCCGATATCTCTCGATAGCAAATTCGTCCTTCTGAGGAGCAAAGAAGTTGAACCAGTGGAATTGCCCCTTCATTGGACCCAAGCCTGCCATTTGAAAGAAGACCCACTCTAACATTTCGTAGTACTCTCTAGTGCCGTGCTTATAAGAAAACTGGTAATTCTTATCAAATTTATCAGCAATGTACATCATGATAGCAGCTGATTCGTTAATATGAGTTGTTTCGCCGTTAGCATCTACGTGAGTCAGCGATGGGATTCTTCCATTGGCATTGAACTTCAAATACCAGTCTTCCTTGCATTCCCCTTTGCGAATATCAATTGGTCTGACATAATAGTCCAAGCCAAGAAGTTCCAAGAGAATAGTGATCTTGAATCCGTTTGGAGTAGGAGCTGTGTAGAGCTTAATGTAAGGTGCTTGTAAGCCAGATGCCTTTGGGTCGTTTTCAGAAACAATATAGTGAACCATTGAGTGTTTTAAAGTGAATAAAGTGCTGCTAAGAGAAGAGGAAGTTGCTTACAAAGCAATATCCTTTATAAACGATCAGCGCCCTAGATATTTTAAATTTTTTGTACTTAAAGAATCTTCTAAAAAGCGTATGGACTTTAGCACAGTAGAATGGTGAACAGGCTAAGTATCTCGGAGACAAACGTGTTGAGAAGTCAGCTAGGTCTTCGATTAATTCCAGATACAAAAGATTTAAATGGGACTGAACAGGAAGATAGCAGTGTTCAGGTTTCAAGGATATCCATTGAAGAAACAAACAAGCTTAGGACACAGCTAGGGCTGAAGTTAATAGAGTTTACAGTTGTTGAAGATAGACATGCTGTTGAAATTGATAATTTTATAAAAAGAGAAGAGCAGATCAAGCAAAGTCAGAAAGTTGATGATTTGAAAAAGTCCATTGAAGTACGAAAAGCAACAATAAAGAGGAAGAAACAAATGGCAAGAGGTGGAATACTTGATAGAGAGGCAGACACAAATAATCTTGAGGATTGGCTTGCCAAAATTGGAAAAGTGGGCGACCAAAAGTCAGAAAATACTAAAGATGCCAGATCTATACTTGTTAATGTAAGTAAAAAACTCAAGTTTAAAACGTCTAAGCCGAAAGTGGACGATTCCGAAGTATTAACCTTAAAAGATTGCGAAGTTTTAGACGATAATGATGGTAATGATTCAAATGATGAACTTGTTAATAAGGAACGTGAATTGGATAAAGCAATACAGAGCACTATTACAGAGAAAAAACTTAATAATGGAGAGTTGGTATCTGATATACATAGAGATAACAGGTTATTGGGCACTGAAGATTCAAAAAATCAATCTAATGATTGTGTTAATACTAAAAAGCGAACTTTCATTTCTATTCGCTTACAATCAGACGATGAAGATGAAGACGAAGACGATGTTGAAGCACAGAACATTGATAGAGATATTGCAAAACCAAGGTTCAAGAAGCTGAAATCAAAAAAGACCAAAAAAGCCAAATCAAGAGTGATTAATGACAATGATATTGATTTTAAGCCTGTATCTTTAATTGACCAAGATAATAATAAAGATGACAATGAAGAGTTAGATAGATTACTAGCAGCCACTAGGATTGAAAAAACGAAGCAAATAAATGCAGCTGAAACTAATGAGGAGAAAACTATTCCATTGGGAAGAACCATCCAAGAGAATATACAATTTCTAGACACAATTGGCTCATTGGCCCAAGAATACAAGCAAGACCTTAAATCCTCTTCACCTAGTACAACAAACAACAATGAGCAGACAGCAAAGGTTGAAAATCCTCAACTGTCAAAGAGAATGACTTCTATCTTGCGAAACCCTCAGTTGGACCAAAGCTATTCCCTTTCATCTGTGTTGTCACATCTCAACGAAAAGGCAGATGGTAACGAAAAGATGGATCCTAACAGTATTAAAATTACATACAGTGATGATAAAGGGAATGAGCTTTCAACAAAGGAAGCTTATAAGTTCATGTCACGTAAGTTCCATGGTACAGGAAAAAAGAAAACATAGTTACCTTAGTGGAATCAATTGACTGTCTTTTAAAGGGCTTCTACAAAGCGGACACTCGCTTCTTTCCTTGCACCACTCCAAAATACACAACCAACAGAACACGTGTCCGCATGGGCCACACGATGGATCTTTCATAGGATCAAGACACAACATGCAAGAGCGACTCTGATTTGTGATATACGCCAACTTAGTGGAATCTGCCAAATCAATATGGGTGTCATATTCGCTGACACCTAATTCATCAATGTCACCAGGTTTTATGATAACAGTTCCATTTTTAAGTGATTCTTTGAGCTCTTCATTTGTGCTATTGGTGGAGCTATTAATTGATCCTTGTACCAACTTTGTCACATTATTTGTATACTTTATAACTAATTGTAGTAACATAAGCGCACCTAAAAGTTCATACTCGCTCCTTCCATTCTGCCCACGATGCTGTGGAGGCGGCCTGTACCCTAGTCCATATTTCAAGCCTAACACACGCTTGGAAATGTCGTAATATCTTCCTCTAATATAAAACAAGGCAAGATGCGCGTTTTGAACGTCTAAGACAGTGACACTGGTGATATGGTGTAAAGCCTTCTTCAACAGGCCTTGCCAGCCGTCAGAGTTTTCAGGGAGCTTAGTTGCCAGCCATTTTGTGAATTTGGAGATCAAATATGGTACCAATGCGTAAAGTATCACAAACAATGATTTCTTCCAGTTCTGCACACGACGCCCCATATTGGTATAATACAAATCCACATACTCTTCTCCAAAGGTACGAGCCCCCAATGCGGTTGTAAGACCAAAGTAAAGTACCCTGGTTAGCGTTTTGACAGTCTTTGTGTCAAGTCCACTCCTAGAACTTGAAAAAATTCGTGCAACTTCCGACACCTGTTGGTAGATTCTGTCTAGATAAAACTCATCCTTTTGGCTCGACCGCACAATAGCTGCTGCTGTAGCATCGTCCAATTCTCTGTGTATATAGTTAGACATTCCACTATCAAGAGAATTGTTATCACCATCGGGTAAGAATCAACTATGCGCTTACCGAAAAATCAAAAGTTCGCTCAGCACCACTGGGTTACATTACACAGTTGAATAAATGCAGCAATTACGACAGCTAACTGTTTAACTCTCCTGTAACTAAAAGCGCTGGAGTTGGTATACTTTACAGGAAAAAGTGAAAGTTTTACAAAAGGAAGTTACATATATTGAAGAGAAGACCCCCAATGCTTTCCGTTTCCTGACAGCATCTATGATTCAAGTTTGAACACAAAAGTAGCAGACCTTACTTCAGGGCGTTTGCTCTCAGTTGTATTATACAAACTGGTACCACCTTTTGCATCGCAATGTGTGGAGATTCGGACACCTGTACGCTTACGTCACAATGCACTTATTTGTCCTGAACGTTAAGCTTTCCAAGTGGCGTGTATGGATATTTGGCTTGATGCATGGAAGATGTAAGAGGTGTTTGTTTTTCGATGAAGATTATATTGTGAATAATGACTGTGATATATACTGATACCAAAAGTTTCGTTAGTACAACAATTTTTCACCCAGATTATTATTACATCCAGAAGGAAAGATAACTTTCCTCCTTTTGAGCTTGCCAAACACAGATTCTCTTTGCTAAAAGCACTCTCTCATCCATCGAATTATTGTGGCAGTTTCAATGCCTAGCAGTGTCAACGGCCATCTTTGCTTAACCAGAAGCAAAGCTTGAATTTCTTAACAGGGTTGAACACCGAGAAAACTTCATGGCCATCGGACCTGTTTCTTATGCCAAGATTCCCATATGCTAGATAGAAGGAGCAGACGCAGCTCCATTGCAGGATCGATCTGCTCAATACTAGAAGCAGATGATAATGTGAAGCCAACAGAGCAAGAAGAGGAGGCTCAGGCGGATGTGACTCCCTATGAACTAGAGTTTTGGAAACCTAAGAACATTTTAACTGTTACAGATACACCATTTTCAAAGAAATTCTTGGTGCACTTGCTTGTCATTGCATTTTCTGTGCCGGGAAATTTGGCCAGAATATCACTGCAGAGCTTGACACGATATCAGAACTCGTATGTAAACTACAGCGGTGGCACGGTTGTGTGGGTCAACTTTGCAGCGTGTTTCATCATGGCATGGACCAATCACTCTCACAAGTTCTGGAATCTCATATTGAGAGACTCCAAGAAGACCAGCATGAAACAAGTGGCCTTGCACACTGGTATCACAAGTGGTTTTTGTGGGTCTTTCTCAACATTCAGTAGTATGATGATTGAAATTTTCTTCAAAACGGTTGATATTGTTACAAATGACACCTTGCCAAATCCCGGCTACAGAGTAATGGAGTTTTTTGCCTCATCACTTGTGAGTGTGGGTGTACCGCTCTTTGGTCATATTGTTGGTGCACATTTTGCTATCCTTTTCGACTTTTTGATGGTGCCAAAGTTAAACCGATTTTTACATCACTCAGTAGTGAGAGTTATTGAACTAGCTTGTGTTTTCATAGGGTTTGCTGCTTTGGTTGCAAACTTGGTATTAACATGTGCATTACCTATCGAACATTGGTACAAACAATCATATTCCTTTTGCGTATTGATGGGTGCGTTCGGTGCGCTCATGAGATTTCATTTGAGTGTGTACAATGGTAAGTTTATTCGTGGTTGGTTTCCACTTGGTACTTTGTTAGCAAATATCATCGGTGTTCTTTTGATTGCTATATGTTATTTGTTAGAGTTAGGCTACAAATCAGAATCTATTCAATTAATTGTTAATCCAACTAAACAAATGGTAGTAAAAGGATTTTCAACTGGTTGGGCAGGAAGTTTAACTACTGTCTCAAGTTTGATAAATGAGTTATACAACATGGAGTATCCTCTTTATCAGCATATTTACTTTTGGACAACATTTATTCCGTCTCTTGTTATAATTATTTTGATTGATGGCTGTTACTTTTGGACAAGGGGTATGGCTTTACCTTAAATCATCAAAGTAGCATTGTGTCTTTGCTTATATTCATCGCTTTTATATATTAAAACTATACTAATACTAATAAAGTTGATTAAAAAAGTTGACTAATCGAACATTGCTGAAACTGATGCTGGTTTCTTCTTTCTATTCTTCCCCTGTTTAACTTTGATATTCAGACCAGAGGCAAATAATTCATCTAAACCATCCGTACTGCTTGAATTCAAATTTAAGGATGACAAGCTAGTGTTTGACCCCCATTGGGTTTTTCCTATGGATGATGATTGCAAAGGAGGAATTGTCCTTGGCTTTGGTTTTGGCAAAGATGGAAATAAAGATGGGTCGGTTTTTCTAATCGTTGAAGGAGCGGAAGGTGCTGCACCCCAGCTAGCGGATCCAATACCATTGTTACTTGAAATTGAACTTGCTGATGATGTACGAACAATATTTTTGGGTGTTAAAACTGGTAATGAAGCTGATGATGAGTTATTTGACGACATCGCTTGGTATGATGATGCTGTCTTCATAGCTGGTAATGCTGAGCCAACAGGGGCATATCCAGGAACACTCTGACCGTTTTTTGGCTGATTTAATGAAATTCCTCTTGCAATTGGCTTTTTGGTATTTCTGGTTGATCCCCAAGCTCCGCTGACGGTCTTAGTTTTAGTAATTGGTAATGAAGGAAATTTTTCAGTACTTGATTTGGTTCTTGAGTTTAGATTCGAGTTATTTATCCAGTTAACATCAGGAGTTGTCAAGATAGAGTTTGTTCTGCTGTCAGATCCTGGTAACTCAGGAAAAGATTCTTGCAATTGCTTTGCCTTCAAATTGAATTTGTTAACACCAGCCAATTCTTTTCTTTCCAATGATGAGGCTGGGAATAACTCTGAAAATTCGTATAGCAAGAGTGAAACATCTGCATGCACACCACGCTTGAAAACTTCTTTGTAAATATTCTGTAATTCTCTGGCATCAATGAGTCCATTACTGAATCGTGAGTTAGCTTCATCAAAACTTTCATATAAATCTTCATCAAAGTTCAGATAATGTTTAGCTCTCATTTCAAGTCTCTTTTTCTTTGTGGCATAACTCGTTTTTGGCTCTGTCTTTTCATTATTGGCAATTTTCTTAGTATTGTTATTAAAAGCTGGGGATAACTGGTGACCAAAATTGAGACGCCCATCGGTTAAATGAGGATGCTCCTTTGCCATATGTGCTTGCAACTCAAATTCATCCGGGAAAACAACAAACTTTTGGTCTAAGCATGATCTAACGTTACAAATAAAATGTGTGTCTCTAAAATGGTTTTCTAAATGATTATAGTCCTTAAAATATTGGGGATGGTTCGGGTTGATGGAGTCACAGACATGACATTTTTCATGCTTTTGTCGTAAATGGACAAATAGTTCATCGTCAGAATAAAATGTGGCACTTTTGCAGAATTTACAAGATGGATGTCCGTTGAACCCGTCAAAGTCACCTTTTTTGATATGCAGCTGAAGTTTGTTTTGTGTATACAAAGAAAGTTCAGATGGAAATGCTTTTTTATTATTACCACATATCGTACAGTAGAATTTGTTGTGACTTGTCTTGACATGTTCATTAAGTTCCTTGAAAGAGTGAAATGGATTTTTGTGACAGTCACAAAGCTTTATAGGGCAAACATACTCCAATAAAGATAGGGTCAGTTTTTTAGCAGTTTCACTAGTATAGCTGATCCCCAAGTCTCCCTTGAATGATGGTAAAAGTTCGTTCTCTTTGACATCATTAAAATCATGCAACTTAATACTGTCAGTAAAAATCAACTTTTCGTTCTCTGTTCTGCAAACTAAACATTGCATTTTTCCGTATAATGATCTTTGTCTAAATGCACAAACGTGACAAACAGCATGCTTACATGGCGATAGAGCAAGTACTTGCAATGGCTCTGCACAAATTATGCACGTTTCTGACTCAACGTCGGTTGAAGCATCTGATTTTGAATCTTGGCGCTGAGAGCCTTTCAAGGATGTGGAACTTTGTATTAGTTCTTTAGCATTTTTTTTCCCCTTCGAAGTAGATTGTGTTGACTTCTTAGATGACATTGTCCTAATAATACAGCTGACTTACTTTTGAACCTTTATAGTGTCAAGTGAAAAAAAAATATTTTCTTCAATGTTTCCAGTTCAAACAACTCAATAAATCGAAACTTTGCTATAAGCACTTCAATGACCAGCTTTAACTTATCTGCGACTCTGAATGTGCTAAAGCTTGTTAGTAATCCATATTTGGCTCTTCCGCAGCTAGTTGTGCCGACTTTTAACCAGATACCCATTCCAATCAATACAGACTCAAACGTCCATATCAAAGCTGTGGTGCTAGACAAAGATAACTGCTTTGCCAAGGCCTACGATGACAAGGTATGGCCTGAGTATGAAAAGCATTGGGTTCAATTACGAACCCAGTACCCAGGTCACAGACTTCTTGTTGTCAGCAACTCTGCTGGAACAAACGACGACGCCAAGTACGAACAAGCCAAGCTGTTGGAAGAAAGAATGGGCGTTCACGTGCTCCGCCACTCAACCAAGAAACCAGGCTGCCATTTGGAGATCATGCAATATTTCAACACCCACGGAGTGACTTCCGATCCGAGAGAAGTAGCTGTCATCGGTGACAGACTTTTTACTGATGTCTTGATGGCAAATATGATGGGTGCATATAGTGTTTGGGTCTCTAATGGTGTCAAGCTTTCACAGAGTCCAATTTGTAGGTTTGAACGATGGTTTTATGAATGGCTTCAATAAATAATGCAAAGCTCAGAAAAAGGGCCCAACTCCGAACTCCGATTTTACCCATTTTCTTTTCAACCATTAGGATTTTGAAGAAACAAAGAAAGTCTTTGATTTATTAATTAAACTTTGCTATATTTTACAAAGCAATAATTTAAAATGTCCTTTAGGTCAATAAGTAACCATCTGCACACTTTGAATAAGATTTTTGAATACAATGACAACATTATCAAAGAGAAACACAAATCTACAAACTTGGATAATATTTCCAAATCATATGCCATAACTCCAACATCGTTATTCAACGTTAATAAAACCGATTCAATTTTTAGTCAGAAAAAAGTGATCATCTCGTTGGTGATATTTGTCATTTTCATTGTTTCCCAGCTAATTCTTAACTACATCGGCCTTATAGTATTAGATGTCGAGGAAAGACCTGTCGTACTGGTTGTCTCTCAAATTTATAACATATTTTCATCATACTTTTTCCCACTTATCTTAGCTACTCAGGTGGACGAAAATGTCTCCAATCCGTTTCAAGATTTACATAGAGAGGTGGGAGCATACAAAAATTTTAGACTTTGTGCTATTGTTCAATGTATAGGTCTTATTATATCCATTTTTGCTACAATTGCCGTGTTTACAGGCGGTCCTTACTATGACAATACCCCCAATATTATTGATGGAGTCAATGAAAAGATTGATATGACTACCTTTGTTCACATATATCAAATTCTTTCCCTCCAATTGCTCATTGGTGTTGTTGTACTTTCTCTGGTCAATGTGATTTTGACTGATAGAAGGATGGTTGATTACTTTAATAGGATTGAAGAATCACAGGATGAAGAGAATTTAGATGTGATGTACTATCGTCACCAGCTACCAAATGATTTCTATGAACGTGCATTGGAAACACATTATGGTAGCCGTGGACAAATATATCATGGCGCATACTAGTTTTGTGTCCCCTTCGCTACTTTATAGATTCTCCTTGTAAAATGAAACCTATGCTTTAACATAGAGGTTTAATAAAAGTAATTTAAAACAAAGATAAAAATTATAATAAAAAATATATTTAATACAAGCACTACTTATCAAATTCAGAAATAAGGCATCCATGATGAATCCGAATTTGCTAAGTGTCTAGGGTTCACAGCATGTGCTATTAGATTCACAGCAACTTGTGAAGACACTGATTGGTTTTGGTTGTCAAAATTGGCAACAGATGTGATTTTCTTAATGATTGCGTCTACGTTAACACCAACAATTTCCTGTAAGTTTGGAATCTCTGCACCAATGGTCTTTTGACGTTGGGTGTACCAAGTCATTACTTCATCTCTCACGAACAAATTCAAAAAGTGCTCAATTTCATAAGATGGGTCTGCTAAGCACTGAGCAATCAAGACCATATGCATAGATAATATACCTTCAGTACCAGTGGTGCCAATTAATTCTTGAATGTTTGGAGTCAATCTGAATGGAACAGTTTCAAGTGTACAGAAAATCGGGGCAGCTCTTTGTTGAGAAATATCCATTTTGGAATTTTGCATAATATTATTTGATGTTTTACCACCTGCAATTTTATATGGCAACATTTCTGACGTATATACCTTTCCTGAGCCTTGATGAATATGAATTTTGTGAGGTTGTCTACCATTTATGCACATCATATAAGTTGAGAAAATAAATGTGGCATATTGAGAGGTGAATTGTTTTCTGAATACCCAGAAGTCTTCAAATTTAGGAAAGTAGTGCACAAAGTAGTCTTTCATCACATTCGTAGGAACAAACAATGCTTGAATAGCCGAAAGAATTTCTGTTTTAACATTTAAAACATCGGGCTTTGGCAGTCTTGGATCATAAGCTGAACGTAACTTTTCCATGTAAAAGGCCAAAGGCTCATCTTTATTCTGGCCCTTAGCTCTCATCGCTTTCTCATAAACACTGTACATGTTGATATATTTTTCATCGTCTGAGACCATTCTAATGTGTGGTGATAATGGAATGGCAACTGGCAAAGTAAATTCAATAAAACGGCGTCTAGTTTGAACATTTCGTGACAGCTGATCATTGAATAATCTGAACATCTGATACATTCTTTCTTCTCTTCTACAATGGCGAGCCGCGGGAAATTGAATTGCAAATTTATGTAGGCTACCATCAGTACCCCTAATGGTGATACGTTTATAGCAGGCGACTGGTCCCCTTATCAAGTCAATTGTTGGCATAAATCTTTCTATTTTGAAAAAACCTTGGTTATTCTCTTTATTCAACAAGTATTGTCCAGGGATATCAATCTCTTCAAACTTCTGATGATGAAACTGACTTAAATGAGGGCAAACTCTTTCAAGATTAACTTTTCCATAACTTCTATCCAATCTCTCTTCCATACGAACTTTCCATTTCAAAAGCTTGGAGATATAGGTTTCCAGATTTGGCTTGCTTTGAATAATATCTTTGTTGAACTCAGTCTTAATATGCTTTGGTAAGACACTTTCAGCAAATCTTTCGATACTTGCTTCTGTAGCAGGTGGTAGTCTTACATTTTCCCTAGGATTCGGTAACCTATTAAACTGTTGCACACCATCATGATATAACGCAACAATCAATCTGTAAGCATCTGCATCTGAATTGATCTTAAATCTCTGATTTATTTGATCAACAAAAGATTCCAAAGATAAAGTTAATAATGGATAAGCGGATTTCATTATACGGGATATTTCATCAATCCATACCCAAGGCTTCCTTTGAAGTAATGGGTTAGCAGGTGAACTTTGTGCTATAGGAGTGCCTCCATTAGTATTGTTATTTGTTGACCCCGGAGTTTGAATAGCAGGAGTTGCTGTTTGGAGTACTGGTGACACATTAGGTGCTGGCGTTGCAAGACCCTCGGCCGGAGTGGTATCGGAATTTGCATTAGCTGTGGTAGTTGCACCAGCAGACGATACATTATCGTTTGTTGCACCAGGCGTTCCACTTGCACTAGTTTGCGTAGTTTGTTGAGTCTGTGCTTGCTGAAACGATTGCTTTTGAAGAATTGCATAGTCCTCTTTAGAGGTTCTTAGCTGGAAGTGAAGCGCTTGTGGATATGCCTTTGCAATAGCAAATAAAACTTCAAATGCAATTTTACCTTCTTTTTGGGCCAAAGATGTCAGTAGCTGTGGAATAAGTGTCACCCAATACCACACAGGCATATCACCTTTATGTCCTAGGAAGGATTCTGTTAATGTACCATTTGCATTGTCCAAACCAACTAACCACAAAATTCTACAAAGCAATCTTCTAGATTTATTGCTTTTGTAGAGTGAAGCGGCTTGCAAGTAACAACTAATTGCATGTTTAGCAAAATTTATATCACCACTGCTTTTAAATCTGCTATCATTGAAAAATCCCCACTCTGCCCATGCCTTTGGAAGATTCAAATCTAACTGAACAGCGGTCGCAAATGCTGAATTAGCTTCATCAGGGACATTCAACTTAGCTAAAAACATACCTTTGAGAGTTATGAACTCAGCTTTCTGCTGAGCAGCAAAGTATACTAAGTTGGTGTTACTAATCACATCTAAACCAGTATTCAATTCTGCGGGGTTTTGATAATGACATTTTGCTTGTTCCCTCAATTTCAAGAAAGCTTCTTGAATTTCAATATTTGGAAGTGTGTATATCTTTGCTAATTGGTTGATACAAACTTCAGGCATATGATGCTCTCTCGCAACATGAGCAAACCTATTGATGACCCATGCAATTTCATGATAGCCCCTATAAGCGTAAGAGTTATTGGCACTGTTTCCACTTTGTGTAACAGCAGGAACTAATGGAAGATAATATTTATTGATAACATCAAAAGCATGTTTTCTCCAAGTCACCAAGTCATTCCATACGTTGATATCATCCCATGTATTTGGTAAACGTTCTCTCCATGCTTGCAAAACTCTTTTCAAGTCCTGTGATTTAGAGTCCAAATTTTCAATTGTTGTATTTGTCAAGCTTCTATAAATTTGAATGGCTTCACTAAATTCCACGTACTGTTGAAACCCATGTAAAAGAGATATATGACATCCAGTCACTCTTTGTGGCAGCTTCCACCATTTACGTAAAGCAAGCTGTATACCTTCATCGATCAATCTTTGAACATTTTGAACAGATTCCTGATTTTGAGAATAAGATTGAAGAGCTAGGAAAGTTTGGAACATTTGTCTTCTAGGGGTTGGAACATCCATGACAGTTTTAACAGATTGTTCTAATGGGTCCCTATCTTTAATCCAATCTGCAATTCGCCAGCCACATTCTAATAATAAGTCTGTAAAACCCTCATGTTTTGCTAACTCTGTTAAAACATCCCAATATTGTAATTTTTCAGCACATAAAATCCAGTCGTCTTCCCAAAGTGCATATTCAGATTCAGAGTACGGTAAAACACCACTTCTAGCTTTTATCTGAGCAGCTTCATACATTCTAAGAGCTTTATCCCACATTCCAATTTGTTCATATGATAGCGCAGAGTTAGTCTCAAAATACTTCGACCTTCTACGCCATAAACCATAAAACATATCATCTTCTTGCAGGCCAGCATACATTTCAACAAGTGCATCTTTATTTGCTTCTTTGATTTTGGAGTTATCTGCGATCGGATTAGAATCAATTTGCTCTAAAATTCGAACACCTGAATACCAAGCATCATAATTCATACCTAGGTATTTAACCAAATGAGGTGGTAGTTGCAATTCCGCACATTTGCTTGCAGCAGAGAGCATAATGTGAATGACATTAGGAACAGATTCTTGCTGTCGCATGTGGTAATCTCTGGATAAAAGCGTGACAAATGAATGTAGAAAGTCTTGTTTTTCACGAGGAGAGATGGAATTATATGCAACTGGAAATAAGTTACACCAAGAATTGTGGATTGCTTCCGGACTTTGGTACGATAAATCCAGTAGTGGATCAAGAACATCTTTAGCACTAATTTTAATATTATCTTTCAAAAATTTTCTGTGTTTTGCTAGGATATCAACAATATTTTCCGACGCTGGCTCCATTTTTGTTTTTGGGATCACTTGAGTAATAGCACCTAGAGATGCTAACTTTATTTCGGATACATGAAGTTTTAAGTTATGATTAAAGTCAAAAGAACCATAAAGAATCTGCGCTGCTTGGTTCAACCATGGGTATTCAGACAAATATTCCCAGTTCTGTTCACGTATGACATAAAACAACCGGTTCCTAATATCCTTATCAATAGATGTACTTAGAATATTCATCAGTTCTTGACGAATCTTTGTATCTGAAATTTTGGTTCCAACTAAGAAAGGATGTTCTAACCTGAAGGTAAGCTCGCTGTACGATAGGTCGTCAGCTTTGAAAATATCGACAATAATTTGATAATATAGATTTGTCAACTCAGGGTCATTTTTCATTTCATACATCATCATCTTAGATAAGACAGCAGCTTTTTCTTTGGCTGTTGGTATGATTTCGTTCTTTGCAAAGACCCAGCCACGAACAATCTCAGCAATCTTCTTTAATAACCTTTTATCATTTGATCTATCAATCAGCTGCACAAGAAGTGACAAATATATTCTTCGCTGATCTCCTAGAGTGGATATCCTCAGAGAGCACAAATTTAATATTGTTTCTAGGAGCTTACTAGTCATTCTAGCTTCTTCAGCAGACTGAACAAGATCTACACTTGTTTGGCCTTTGTTCGACATAGACAAGGTAATATGATCTTTAACTAGTTTACCTAGAGTTCTTATTATTAATTGAATATTTTGATCGAGTAACTCAGGTTGAAATTTAGCAACAGTCCAAGAAAGGGTCACACCAGCGGCAACAGAATTAGTGGAGCTTAGATCTTCTGTAATTATGCCAACAATGTAACTCATAAAGTTTTTTACCTTCTCTTTCTTCTCTTCGTAAGCAAGGGCCTCTTGAGTAACAGCTTTGATAATCAAAGATAAAACATTTTGCAAAGATTCTTGGATGTCTTGATTGTGAGTACGAACACACGAGTCCAATAATTTTTGCAAGTAATCTAAATTGTCAAAAATCCACTCAGAAGGTTGCCATTCTAGAACAACATTCAATGCTTCGAGGGCATTAACGCAGCAAGTTAACATGTTATCTACATTTGAATCCGGTGTTGCTAGCATTTTTTCCAAAAATACTAACTTTACACCGACATCAGACCAAAATCCAGGAGATAACAATACGTGTAATATGTCAAGGGCCTTTCGACTTTGCTCATTTTCAGATGCACGCTGATGGCACAAACAAATATACCTAATTAAGAATGTAATGCAAGTTTCTTTTTGACCATTAGGCACAACAAAGCTGGACACTTCAGAAGATTGCGTTGAATCGACTTCCATTGCATCAGCATCTTGTTGAGATAATTTTGCGTTAGCCTCCCTTTTGGCACGAGCTTCCCAATTTAGAATCAACTCAGCTAAGTCCATCGCAAGCATTTGGTTTTCGGTCATCGAATTATTCAAAACCGTTAATTTACCCATAGCAGTAATTATATTAGGAATAAATTGATCTCTGGAAACATAAAACAAATCGGAATATTGAACAATAAGTTGATAGACATTGAGAACTTGTGTGACAACATAGCCATTTTCACTTAAAACACGACGTGTCCATTTTAACCATTCGGAATCCGTTCCCAATCTCTCGTTCAAATGTGGTGCAAGCAATTCTAATGACTGCCGCACCAGTGATTTAACTTCATTTTGATTGCTTTTTAACAATGCAACAAAGACTTGCATTACAAGCTTGGGAGGGGTTTCAAAACATGTAATAAAGTACACAATTGAAACATAGGCAACCTGCTTTGTTATCGTATCTTCAAGACTAATGTTATTCCAATTGAATTTAATGATATCTTTTTTCCATTTAGTCACTATGTCTGGATAAAATTGAACCATAACTGAAGTCAGTTGCATCAATTCAACTCTAAACATATCATTGTTACAGGATTCCAACGGTTTTTCTGCTATGGCTTTCTTCCAAACCTTTTCGCCTAGTTGTGAAATCCATTCAGCTGGTTCATCGTTCTTCATTGTTATGTCAAATTCTGATCCAGTATTGTTGCGATTGATATATAATGACGGTATGACAATCTTTTTCAATAAAATAACCAGTGTCATCAGTTCCACCTTATCTTCATTTAGCAAGCCAATAATATTATTTAAATATATTTGAGTTGTATCTCTGTTTTTTAACTTAACAATATCTTCTAATATGTAGGTTTCAACAAAGTTTGATATGGTGATCTTATTAATTGTCAAATAATTGACAAACTGTACAACATCATTAACTTTATTGTCATTAAGTTTTAAATGCTCAACATAAAGAAACTGCAAATTTTTAACTGTTTGGTCAAGCTGAATATGGATCTTAGACTCCAACGGAGCAGACTTTTTGTACTGAATGCATTTAGTTGAAACATCAAATAATTTAATGAAGGTTTCTGAGCAAGACTTGAACCATTCTTCATCATTATCGCTGATCGATTTGACTAAATCTATCAAATTGGAAAACATTGTGAATTGTAGATCTTGGTTAGTTTGATTTATAGTATCTGCCAAAAATTCATGGAAATGATCTTTAACAGCATTTCTCAAGTTACTACAATCCTTAATTCCTACAAAGTATGTGAATCTTGTACCATATGATCTTGATTTGAAATTTTCTTTGAAGAAGTTAACAGCATGATCAGAAAATCTGTTTAAAAATTTGGATATTGGTTCTCTAAAAGGTGAATTTTGATGACGACGCAAATTTGATTCCAAAAACAGTAATGTATCAACAAGCTCTTTCAAAAATGTAAAAGCTTGAGGTGGTAGCATGTAAAATATTTTCAAAATGGCAGAAATAATTTGAATGGTATGATTGCTTTCAAGCTTTTGTTTGGCTATCCTTTGAAGAGTTGCAGGCTGAGCCCAGGCCATCAAGTGATCCAATAACTTTCTACCAATTTCAACCTTGAAATACGATATGAGTAGTTCAAGTAATTTGGAAAGAGCTTCTAATCCCGAAACTGTAAGCTTTTTGTAATCTGACAAATTCATAAGCATTGGTCTTAATCCGTTTTGAAGTAACTCTTTTGGCAGCTTAACATTACCGGATAATACCTTTGATAAGCCCTTGTAAGCAGCCTCAATAATTCTGATGCTACTAGAACACAAGGTTTTGAAAAATACACTTAAAATTCTTATTCTAACCGATGCGTTTGAAAACTCTTGTTTTGTTAAAGCCAAGGAAAGCAATTCAATACAAACAATTCTCAAGTTAACCAACTGTTCAGAACTTTTATGCTCAGATAATTTGTTGACGCTTATTAGCGATTCATCATCTGCATCTACCAATGCCAACGCTTCAGAAAGCAGTCTGTTGAGTTCATCATTGAATTCTAAAAATGAACCTTCCAATTCCAAACAAAACGTTATTGCGTCAATGTTACCAATTTGCATATGGAATGGCAAAGCTCTCAAAGGTTTTCCAAATATTGGAGCAAGCAAAACACTTTTGCTTGGAGATATCATATCAGAAATTGGCACACCTGTAATCTCAGAAAGAACTTTAAGAGAGCTTTGAGCCGTTTCCCTAACCATTTTGTTATAATTGCTCAAATCATAAACAATTTGACTGATCAAAGATTGGAACGGTTGCTGGTATACCATGTCTTTAGTAACCTCTCTATTACTATTTTTCAGAATATCGAGAATAATAGACTTAGCGATCTCGCAAACTTCAGAAGGAACATCAGATGGGGTGTCTCTCAAAACAAAAAACATTGCTCTTGAAATCTCAATTTGTCTTACCCCAAAATATTCATAGGGAATATTCAACTCATTAATCATAAGTTGCAAGCCTATGCAGCCGCTCAATTTATCATAATATGCATCTTTAAAGCAAGAATGGATAAAGGTAGAGCACAATTTTTTTATGCAAATAAATTTTAAAACATCGTTTACTGAACCAAATAAAGTAAGACTTGTTTGAAATATGTTCTTGATCGCTTCCTTACCTGCTTCTCGAACAGCTGTATTATAATGACTGAGTGTATATGCAATGGCATCATAAATGGTATCTTCGCCTAAAGTTTTATTACCTTCATGATTATCAACGCTAAACGGTCTCGCCATATTATGGTGATCAATCATAGTTCTACTGAGACCAAGAAAAACAAAATGTTTGCAAATTCCGTCAATCAATATTGTGGCCTCTTCCTTCACATCCTCCAATGAAACAGAAAAAAATAAAGCTTTCAGTAACTCTAAAAGCAATTCTTGTTGTCTGTCAAACTTATCATTATCCTTAACGGTGTTAACTTCTAATGCACACGATTCCTCTATAAGATCGTTACCTTGGTTTATAATGAAATGGACAGTTTGCTGAACTCTTCCTTCATAATCTATGGGTATTTCTTCAGCATTGATAAATAATTTTAAAATAGCAGTCAAATATTTGAATGCACTCACACGATAATGAACTTTAGGCCTAATACTTGTTAATGCTGTCAACGCTGACGAGATTGCAGCCGTCATTGACACTGGAACTTCATTGGGAATACCTTCAATTTTGAACATTCCTAGTAATTCTTGTTCAGATACGCTATGAGTCTTCAAGTCTTCATGAAGCTTCAAGAAACTTCTATTCCTACCTCCCAATTTACCTAAAATACGCAGAGCGGTATGAGAATGTTGATGTGAATATGGAATTGGTCTTAAATGTTTCCATAACGCCTTCATAATATCCTCAATAACAGGTTCAATTATTGGATCGATAAACTCAACTGTCATATTGTCCACACATAATTCTAGGGTTCGTAAACCTTGAGTAACTAAATCCGGGATGCTATTCAGTGCATGAACAAGAGGTCTCATTAAATAATGCAAATAGGGAACCAGAACACTTAGACGAACAGGAACTGTTAAGCATAAATCAGCGAAAACGTCCTTCTCCGCCTGACGACGAGCATTAATAAATAATCTGCTAAGACACTCCAACAGTACCTGTAAAATTGAAAATATTTCCTTGTAAAGAGCCTCAAATTTACCGCCACCAATTGCCCTAAATAGGGTTCTGATAAGGTAAAAATATACCAATGGATCTTTGGCTGTGGTGCTATACTTCAGACAGTCAAGAATTAATTTATTAAGATGTGGCAAAAGAACTCCTTCATTGTGCGTAGGGAAAAGATTCACTGACATAAAACAGAATTTAAAGAGTCTATTCAAGACATTTGACTTGATTATATCCAAATCTCCAAGCTCGGGAAGTTTCTCAATGCAAAAAACAATCAATATACTAGAGAAATTAGAAGTTGTCATTTCATTGGCAAAAAAATATTGAGGAACATGTAACAGAGCTGGATTGCCTAAAATGGCTTCAAATAAATGTGGCATCTCAGATTCAAGTACTTCATTGAAGGCTGCTGGTTCTAATTGAATAAACAAAGCAGCTAATAATTCCATTAGATCTTTTTCCTCTTTACAAGAAGTTATAGGTGGATTCATACCTCCAGATTCATATGATTGCTTCATAGCTGCTCTTAAAACAGGTAGTTTTGAACTCTGAAAAAATTTCAAGCAAGATACACTCTCTTTGAACAAATTTCTGAAAATAGTCAACTCCTCAAGAGAATTAAGTCGAGCAGTTTCTTGCCATGATTGTGATGTGTAATCTGCTGGCTGTTCGGGATTGCATGCTTTTAATGCAACAAAAATGGATCTCAAGAATGTCATAAACATTTTAAACATGTATCTTGCCGAATCAAGAGGATCCTGTGTTTGCGTTGGAGTAAGCTGAATAGGAAGGCCCCTTTCAATTGTATTATATGATATGTCTTCTATAAGTGAAGAACTTTCAACATCCATTGCATCTTCATCATCCTCAGAAATTGATAATTTTGTTTCGCAAAGCACTCTTCCCGTAATATTCTCTGATAAGGATTCTAATTGCACAAGTTTTTTGGTTGCATCCTTTTTAATTTTTTTGAAATCTTCGTGCTGAGCCATAATATCGTTATAGTTTTGATTGACAGAGGCAAACCTCTTCCCAAAGGAATCAATCATGATTAAAAATAATTGACGAGCTTCAGTTTTGCTGTCCATTTTACTAATCCTATCCACTAAATTCAACATTAGTTTTGCACTCATGATATAAACATTCTGTGACAGAGTATTGTCTCTTAAGTGTCCACAAAAAGTTTCTACACTTCTCCATATTTGTTCAGATGTTAAACTGTCGTTAAGATGAACAAAATCTGCAACTATAGTATAAGCAAGTGGTCGCAAAGTCTCATGAGCAGTCAATCCGTCACCAAGAAGAACTTTCTCGTTAAATAATATTTCAAATTTTGAAGCATATAACTTTCTCAGATCAGTTGTCAAAGTATGTCGAATGGCATAAAGTAGCTCCTTTCTTAAAGAAGATGACTCTGGGGGACAATCTTGCAGTAATCGAATGAGCAAATCGGGAATACTCTTCAAGCGGTCTTCTAGCGATGATGTATCAATCTTTTTGATCAAGACAAATGCTAAGAAAAAGGCCGCTTTGATTTGACAAAGTATAAAATCAGCATAGAGTGCCTTATTTTTTATATTTGGAGAAACATGTGTAAGGATCCTGCCTTCTTTTTGCGCAATTTCGTGCTCTTTCCTCTGCTCATCTGCTTCGAGAGACATTAAATCAAGGACTAAAGGTAAAAATTCAGGAACCGTAGAAGTAATCAAGTTGCTGTAGATATTGTAAAGGGAAACCAAAGTAACAGGGCATTCTGCAGCAACTTTAAGAGAGTGAGTAGCTTTCAACAAAACTTTCGATTCATCGTCATTATTAGGCTCGGCTATAGTATCAACTAAAGAGTTGCAACCAAATTGTTCCTCCACAACTTGAGGCATGTTTTTGTATATTGAGATCAATAAAGTGAGATAATCTTCAACTTTCGAAGAAAGGTAGTTTTTGTAGGCTTTGTGCAAGGAAATTAAGATCTTTGTACAACGTATACCATTATCTTCGTTATCTTCTTTGATAACATTGATCAAAACATCATAAACATCAAATACATAGGGCTGAAAGATGTCATTGGCAGGTAACCTCATTATTATGTCTAGAATCAAATATCTTAATTTTTGTTCTGGGGTATTTGTACTAAATGAGACAGGAACGGTTTTTAAACAGTCAAAGAGAACATTTAGTAGTTTTTTTAAGAAGAAGTCATATTCGTTTGTACCAATGTAAGTATCTAGAGTATCGCATAGTTCAGAAAACAATGAGTTTTTGGCTTTATAATCCAATGATGCATCTTTAAGACGTGTGATAAATGCGTCTAAGTGATCTGTATATATGTTCATCCGTGTTTTTGGTCGTAATTCAAACAGAAAAGCTACTTATTGAATTAGTTATAACCAAATAACACAATTGTTTAGTGAAAACACGGTTCACGATCTCAGTGAAAAAAAAAGTGGGAATCTCTTTGATTTTAATGTTTGGAAAGTCACGTGACTGTCTATTTTTCTCATCCCAATTGCTCATCAGTTAAAATGCAAACGAAATTAGTAAGGTTATATCAACATAATGAAGCCCAAAGCTCATCGTAGTTTTCAAGTAATGTTTGAAAATCTTTGACGCATATTTTTTTTGGCTCACGAAGCATATTGTAGAAGTGTGCTGGTGGTGTAAGATTGAATAGAGCATCAACCTTTTCTGCAAGTACTTGCCTGGTCGCACTTTTTGGACCAGCATTTTCTTTATTGTTATCTACCGGTCCATGTGTGCTACCAAGCAAAAGATCACTGTTGATTTCCATGCTATTTTCTGTTTCCAAAGGTTTATAACCAGTTTTTTTGTTTAGTGATGTTGCTGAAAACATAGTCTCTAACTTCATCACTTGGTGCTCAACATTTTTCTTTTTCTTGAAAACAGTTTCATTGTCGCTAACGTTGGACCTTTGTGATAGCACCTGGAAAGTTTGGCAATTGTCAATTTTCTTCTTAAGTTTCTTCTTCTTCCTTTTCTTTGACGTATCAGAGTATATATCCAGGTGAGGATCAAACAACTCTGGAAAAGCCATATCGCAACAGCTACCATCGTGTTTTTCTTCTTCTTTCACTTTTACCTTTACTTGCTTCATCTATCTTGTGGTTCTCTTATAATTACCTTTGATTTACGCTTGTCAAAGAGGAATAGAGTATTGGCAAAGCTCATCAAAAAAATCAATACACGAAGAATAGGCTAGCTTGCTGAGCTTAAATGCGCCACCATAAAATAGTGGCGCACGCTTCTTCAATAAAATTTTTTTTTTTTTTTTAATTTTTCAGTCTCTGATATAAGTGTTGAAGATATTTAGATATATAGATATATTCATACCTATTAAGTCGTAGCAGCAATGGGTAAGGCTAAGAAAACAAGAAAGATATCAGTGAAGAAGATGGTTCAAAAGAACGACCAAAGGATCAAAGATAATCAGAAACAGCAAAAGAATAAGGTTGATGATAGTGAATTAGTTAGATCTGTGCCACAGGTATCGTCAGCATTGTTCTTTCAATATAATGCTGCTATAAAGCCACCATATCAGATACTTATTGATACCAATTTCTTCAATTTCAGTATTCAGAAAAAGATTGATATTGTTAGGGGTATGATGGACTGCCTTTTGGCTAAATGTATACCCATGGTGACTGATTGCGTGATTGCAGAGCTGGAGAAGCTAGGCCCTAAGTATCGTATTGCACTCACCTTTGCTAAGGATCCGCGTATTAAGAGACTCAAGTGTACACATAAGGGTACGTACGCGGATGATTGCCTAGTTAGCAGAGTTATGCAGAATAAATGTTACATTGTCGCCACAAACGACGCAGATTTAAAACGTAGAATAAGAAAGGTTCCTGGGATCCCAATAATGAGCGTTGGAGGCTATGCATATGCTATTGAGAGACTACCAGATGTCTTTTAGTTTTTGTACTTTATACATCAAGGATTACGTAACGAGAAAAAAGTAAACCTAATCACACATTCCTACGATGTTTCCTTAGCGGTAATGACGAACGATAATATTGATAACCTTGTGAGCATGGGATTCGATTCCGAAAGTGCACGATCTGCATTGAAAAGAGCTAATAATGATGTTATCATGGCTGTAGGGCTTTTAACCGGTGATGTTGAGGACCAGGTCTCTCAATCGCAACAACCACCTCCACCATCATATGATATTGCACCATTGACTGGGCCAAACGAAAATATACCAATTGGGCCTTTAGATGAAGAAATTAGGGCAAGAATCAATGATAGAACAAGTACTAGTGAACCTTCTAAAGAGTACAATCCAATGGCAAATAAATACAGTATATATGATGATATTTCAAAATGGAGAAAGCAAGACAATGAAAAAGTAGTTTTACCTATGTTGCCAGAGTTAATGGAATCATATGTTGCACCATTAGTTATGGTATTAGGTAGTGTACCCGCTTTAAGGAATTTATTGTTAAAACATCCATATTTTTCGTATGGTTTCAAACCTAACTGGTGGAACAAAGAAAGGGTTTTAGAGTCATCTCTTTTTCCAATGGAGCTACAACGATTATTGGCATTCATGGATTCTAGTTCCGTCAGAGCTTTTTCTTCCACATTTAATTTAACTATTGCAACAAATAAGTTGATTGATGAGTCTTTCGAAAGTACTTGTGACTATATCAATTTCTTTATGAAGGTAATCCTCGAAAGGTTCTCACGGATCAATTCAGATTTTTTAATACCCCTGGAAGAACTGTTACTATTCAAAATAGTTCATGAAAACCAAGCACAAGATTACTTTATAATCCCAATTCAGAATGACAACCTCAGCAATAATCTTTATCAAACTGTTCATGAATTGTTTTGGGGCACTAATCTGGAAAGATTTGGCCATGATAACATTTTATCAATTCCTGGTTTGTTGACATTTTGTATAGACACAGACGGTGAGCCGATTCCAAACGGAGGATTTGATCTTGAGGAAGTTTTCTACCCGCAAATATATACAAAAGAGCATGAACATGTTATTGGTAGACAACATCAGCAAATGTTAGATTTAAGCAATCAATACAGACAGTATGAGAAGGCCATTCACGATACAAAGCTTTTCCAAGGTAAAAGAATCAGCAGTATTTTAGGCATGTCAGGAAGTTACCTCCAAAGTATTGGCGAAGGGATGGAAAGCGGACCGAAGGCAGATAATGAAATCAGTGATGGCGATAAGGTGACAGCTGCTGGTCAAACTATCGAAATGATCAAGGATCAGATTGTAAGGGTTGCTGAGGAGTTGGGTACTAATAATGAAGGCATTATTGAACGAATGAAACTTTTGAAACATGGCTTATATAATCCAGCTGTGCTTCTAGAAGGTGAAAGCTTAGAGCCTTGGATATTGAGTGGTGTCATAGTAAGCTCGACTGATTATTATTACAAGGAAGCAGGCAAGTGGATTCATGTCACAATTGATCCTGAGACGTGCAAGGATTACAGAGTAGAGACAACAGATTTCAAAACTATTCAAGAAACTGTGAAAGCGCTAACTGGTGTTGATTTTGAGAATACTTTAATTTTGACCTATGTTAGACAGAGTCTTACTGAAATCACTGAGCTGCAGCCATTAAATGACACTTTGCAACAATTTATTGATGAAGACAATAAAAATTTGGAAGAAGTTTTGAAAGCTGCTGCTTTTGAACCTTCTTCAGCTTCGGATTCAATAGATCTATAATAGGAAATGTATAACTTTTGTACTACAACTCTTGCTCTGACGGTATTTAAATTGCTAATCATTGAATCCATTAACAAGAAATAAAATAGAACGGCACGTAATGCGCACAAACGCCGTGTATACCTCTCTGTGATATTTGTGCTATTCTTCCTTTCTGTTTCGCGAGTGGTCAATGAGGGAAATCCATGTAAGAAATAGAAATATAAAATTTTTCCACCAGTGTGTTTTAAACTAATTGAAAGCTAAATACGATGGCGACTCGTGTGTTCACCTCTGCTTTACGTTCATTGAACAGAGCTGCATTTGTCTCTGTTTCTAAGGCTTCCGTTGCTCCAAGAGCGGCTGTTAGATTTGCTTCATTTGACAGATCTAAACCTCACATCAACATTGGTACCATTGGTCACGTTGATCACGGTAAGACAACACTTACTGCGGCCATTACCAAGGTCCTTGCAGATGAAGGTGGTGCTGATTTTCTTGACTACTCTGCAATTGATAAGGCTCCAGAAGAAAGAGCTAGAGGTATTACCATTTCAACTGCTCACGTTGAATATGAAACTGCCAACAGACATTACTCCCACGTCGACTGTCCAGGACATCAAGATTACATTAAGAATATGATTACCGGTGCTGCTCAAATGGACGGTGCTATTATTGTTGTTGCTGCTACCGATGGACAAATGCCACAAACTAGAGAACATTTGTTGTTGGCCAGACAAGTTGGTGTCCAAAACTTGGTTGTCTTTGTCAACAAGTGTGACACTATTGACGACCCAGAAATGTTGGAGTTAGTTGAAATGGAAATGAGAGAACTTTTATCTGATTACGGTTTTGATGGTGATAACACACCAGTTGTTATGGGTTCCGCATTGATGGCTTTACAATCACAAAAGCCAGAACTCGGTAAGGACGCTATTATGAAGTTAATGAATGCTGTTGATGAATGGATTCCAACTCCACAAAGAGATTTGGAAAAGCCATTCTTGTTGCCAATTGATGAAGTTTTTTCCATTTCTGGTAGAGGTACTGTCGTTTCCGGTACTGTTGAAAGAGGTACTTTAAAGAAGGGTGAAGAAGTTGAAATTGTTGGTGGTAAGGACGGTGCTCTCAAGACCACTGTTACTGGTATTGAAATGTACCACAAGGAATTGGACCAAGCTCAAGCTGGTGACACTCCAGGTATCTTGTTGAGAGGTGTTAAGAGAGAACAAATCAAGAGAGGTCAAATCTTAGCTAAGCCAGGTTCTGTTCAAGCACACACTAGATTTTTAGCTTCCATGTACATCTTGAACAAGGATGAAGGTGGTAGACACACTCCATTCTCTGAAAACTACAGACCACAAATGTACATCAGAACTTCCAATGTCAACGTTACCTTGAAGTTCCCAGATGACGAAGAAGATCACTCTAAGCAAGTTGCTCCTGGTGACAATGTTGAAATGGTTGTTGAATTATTGTACCCAGTTGTTGTTGAAGTTGGACAAAGATTCAACTTGAGAGAATCTGGTAAGACTGTTGGTACCGGTATGATCACCAGAATTATTGAGTAAATATCATGAATGGCTTGATGGTTACATGTCTATAGTATATACATTCTTTATTTTTATTCCAGAAAACAAATAAATTAATCAATTCAATGGAAATATGAGGATCGGCACAGTCTGTATCTTACGAAATAGAAGTCGAGTTTCTTTTTATTTCATTTTACCCCAAAGAGTGTACTTTGATGATCTGTAGTCTTTTTTCTTTTTTGCTTTTTCATAAAATAACTGCCGGTTTCATTCAACCGTTTTTAGCTTATTTTCTATTCATTTCTGCTGCACATGAATCCAATGAGCATTATATCCTTGGCGGCAGTTAAACTACTAAAGCGTGTAAAAGAGTTGAGCGAGAAAAAGGCACTAAATTACCACTCATCTTATCTGATAGTGCCTTCCTTTCTTTTTTACTTCTTTTTGCAAACATGGATGCCACTCAGGATTTGCAATGTCTGCATGAAACAGGTTCAGCGTTTTATTCACGCTACTTTGCGACAGTCCACTACTTGCCTCCTTACATTGATATCGCTTTCCCCACAAACCCCCAGTGTACCCGGAGATTTTATTTTTCCGAATAATCGTAGCATTATTGTATAAATGATGAGATGGATTAACATTTCACCTGGACGCCCCACTTTCTTTCTTTGTTGAGTTGTTCCCGTCCCGGAACAATATTTTTTCCCCTGTGAGGTCCCCTTTTCTTTTGCCATCTGCAAAACAAAAAAATAAAAAACTGAATTTTTTTTCGGATGCTCGATACTACGAGATTTCCCAAAGCGGCCAAAACAGCTGATTTTTCGGCCAGTATTCTTAAACTCCGTACAGACAGAGTAGCAGAACAAACAACGCGGATAAACAAACTAGTGCAAGTGTTCTGCTAAACAAAACACCACTATTGTCACATACTCAATTCCACTGTATAGAAACTCGCCAACCTTCACGCCGCCCCATAAAAAAACCAATCAAAAATAATGGTCACCGTCCTCTCTCAGGTGATTTGAGTTATACCCGTACCGAAGTCAATTTTTTTAACCCCAGAATCTCCCCAGATCCGGGGTCACTCCACATATTCTCCAGAGCAAAAGTGAGAAAAAAAAAATTGGTTTCGGCAAGTGCAGGTTGCGAATGGCGTGTGTAAAGTCATCGGGGCGCTACAGTCCTTCCCCACAATATAGCATTATCATGCAAACTACTGATGTAATGGAAGTTTACATCATTGGTTTTCAAAGCCTACATTTGACAGCGTTGTCAAGCTGTACCGACGCCCTTTCTGGGCACCAAGTCTAAGATAAACCCTCACCTTCCTCTTGTATCCTTGCTCTTACCGAATGCGTAGCATATTAAAAACAAGTGCCGAAATTAGTAATTCCAAAATCATCCAACTCCATAAAAAGTAATTTAACTCAAACGTAAGCATAGCCAAAAGTAAACAAGGAATTCGCGGAAAAAAAGAAGGTGAAGCTCCAGCCAATCAATGTGAGGTACTCGGTCTAGGTTTCCCCGAGAAAACGAGAACTAAACAAGGCATGGAAGGAGATGTAAAGGGCCTATAAGGAAGCGGTAAAAGCGATCAATGTATTTGAGCTTCTGCGTATCTAAGGATATCAGTGTTACTCAAGGTTGCAGCTTTAAACGGTCTCAAAATCAAGAATGTACAAGCACAACGGTCTTTACGATGTTCCGCATTTTGCTGGAAAAAAAAACATAAGATTATCCGCCCGGAAAAAGCGTCTGTAAAAATTTTCATTTTGGTAATTACGTTGTTTCTTTTTCTAGCATGTCTTTTTTGCGGGAAAGATGTTCAACAGGTTACTTTTTTTTCAACCTTTTTAGATATAAAAGGACGACCTCCCCCACCCCACAAAAATGGTGTACTGTGTTATATTCCTTCTCCACTAAACACATTTACTACTTTATCCTAATTAACTATGTCATCTTTAGATGTATCTGTTAAGGACCACGACTCCTTAAACACCCCTCCTGTTGAACCAGCAGCGGGCAAGAAAAGCTACACAGCTTTCCTTGGTGCTGGTTTCCTATGTTCTCTTATTGCCTTCGGTGGTTTTGTCTTCGGTTGGGATACCGGTACCATTTCCGGTTTCGTTAACATGCCTGATTTCATTGACAGATTTGGTCAAGTCTCCGGTGAAGGTGAAAAATATCTTTCTAAAGTCAGAACTGGTTTGATGGTTTCTATTTTCAACATTGGTTGTGCTATTGGTGGTGTCACCCTTGGTAAGACCGGTGATATGTACGGTCGTAAGAAGGGTTTGATGTACACCATGGTGGTTTACATTGTTGGTATTATCATTCAAATTGCTTCTGTTAAATCCTGGGTTCAATATTTTATTGGTCGTATCATTGCCGGTATTGCTGTTGGTTCCGTTTCCGTTTTGTCTCCTATGTTTATTTCTGAAACTTCTCCTAAGGCTATCAGAGGTACCTTGGTCTCTTGTTACCAGTTGATGATTACTGCCGGTATTTTCCTTGGTTACTGTACTACTTACGGTACTTACCACAACTATGATGATTCTAGACAATGGAGAATTCCATTGGGTCTTTCCTTTGCTTGGGCTTTGTTGATGATCTCTGGTATGGTTTTCACTCCTGAATCCCCAAGATACCTTGCTGAAGCCGAAAAAATTGAAGAAGCTAAGGACTCCATCGCTAGATCTAACAAGGTTGACATTAACTCCGCTTTCGTTGCTGAAGAAATTGAAAAGATTGTTGCTGGTATTGAATCTGAAAAGCTCGCTGGTAACGCTTCATGGGGTGAATTGATCACTGGTAAGCCAAAGATTTTCTACAGATTATTCGTCGGTGTTATGTTACAATCCTTACAACAATTGACTGGTAACAACTATTTCTTCTACTATGGTACTTCTATTTTCAAGTCTATTGGTTTAGAAGATTCTTTCCAAACTTCCATCATTTTAGGTATTATTAACTTTGCTTCTACTTTCTTGGCTCTTTATGTTGTTGACAAATTTGGTAGAAGAATTACTCTTATGACTGGTTCTGCTGGTATGGGTGTCTGTTTGTTAATTTTCGCTTGTATCGGTGTCAAAGATCTTTACATTGGTGGTTACGGTGGTGAAACCAGAAAGCCAGTTGGTAGTGCTATGATTTTCCTTGCTTGTTTCTTCATCTTCTGGTTCGCCATTTCTTGGGCTCCAGGTGCTTATGTTGTTACCTCTGAAACTTACCCAACTAGAATTAGATCCAAGGGTATGGCTATTGCTACTGGTGCTAACTGGATTTGGGGTTTCTTGATTGCTTTCTTCACTCCATTTATCACTGATGCTATTCACTTTGCTTACGGTTTTGTTTTCTTCGGTTGTGTTCTATTCTCATTCTTCTTTGTCTTTGCTTTCGTTCCAGAAACTAAGGGTCTTAACTTGGAAGATGTTGATGATCTTTACAGAAACTACACTCCAGGTTTGGCTTTCATGAAGAAGTTCAGAAACCCAGATCCAGAAGAACTCAAGGAAGAACCTGTTAATCAAGACGAAGTTTAAAATAATACCATTATGACTTAGTTTCAAACCTTTAATGTTATCATGATCTACATTTTTTTTTCTTTGTATCCTTATCATATAATGCTTATGCCTACTCCAGTTTATATTAATATTTTTAATTTATAAAACTTAAACTAAAATTTGTTCATTTACTTATTCATTAAAAAGTTGTATTCTTTATTTACTTGTAAATGGTAATGTGGATTGTCCTTTAAGGAACTTGCGTTTTTTTTTCCGAAGAAATTCATCTGCTAACCCTTCATCAAAATCTTTGTTCAGCTTGGAATCTAACTCCAATGCAAAATGAAAATCTTGATGTGATATTCTTTCTTCGATAGCTATCTTTTCATTACATTTGCCACAATATTCTTCATGCATCTCCTTTTCATTTATTGTAGGGTTCCGCTTTTTATCTTCTTCTGGATTGTTTGCTAAAATTTCACCTAAATCATGATTGGAATTGTTTTTCTTTTGGAATATGTTATCCAAGACTCCCCTTTTAACTGCTTTGGGTTCTTCCACGGATGGCGATGTTTTGATTCGTTTCTTGACGTTACTCAAAAGATCATCTAGTGTGTTCACATTATTAACTTCCTTTAACCCGCTAATACTTAAGCTGGCGTGGGTCATTGGGTACATATTGACGCTATTGTTCTCTAGTTCCCTAATTTTCTCCATTTCTGAGACAAGTTTTAATGCATTCTCGTGAAATAATATATGTAACTGGCCATAGTCTTTTACATTGGCATTAATAGTACATTGCTTTGTATGTGAGACATGTATTCGGTTCCTTGCTCCCAATGTTAATTTGGTAGGTCTAATAACACTGTCCAACTCTTCGTCTAGTTCTTGTAGCCGCAATACTAGCTCACCAATAAAGACCTCTAGCCAAGGTTTTAAACTTTTGTAGTCAGAAACAGCTTTACCTCTGAAATTTTTGTTTGCACCCATTGACTTCAACATAGCTTTTGGTTCTAATGGTGCTCTTAGTTCACCTCTGACTATGTTGAATAGCCGTTCACATAAATCTTTGTCATTGTCTAAAACTTCATAAAGGTCTTGGGGTGAGTCGAATTCAGTCCTGAGCTTTTTGATAACATCTTCGTCGCCCAATCTACTTTTTACATATTTGCCAATTTTACCGCCCATTGACCAAAAGTCTGTTAGGTCAAAATTAACAAGAAAATTAGCAATCGAATCGTTACGGACAATGGTTTGTTGATCTGGCTTTTTGAAGTCGCTTGCTAACTTTGCGATAGTTTTGACTCTACCTACTCCGCCGGAAGTGAAGTAGCCTAATTGTTCTTTAATCTTCATTCGTAAATCATAGCATATGTTTGAACCTATAAGTATCACTAAGTCATCCCAGTCTTCAACTAAAAATTCTCCCGTGTCACCATCTGAAGATTGTGTTTCTAAATCCTTCTCTGCGGTCTTGTTGACGATATATCCTTTGAATTGTAGTTTTAACGGAAGGACTGGCAGGTTCGGCAACTTATCATTAAAGTTCTCTATATTATCAAGTAGGCTGGGAAACATGGTTTTAATTTGTTCAAACACCAACCTGCCAAGATCTAAAAAACACTCATCAACACTAGCCTTTTCTGTCAAATCACAGTTCTCTTGTAGTAGCTTCATGATTTTTCTGCTTTCTCTTCTGTATGGGTCTAGTGACACTTTGTGATCAAGTGGACTAGGTAAATAATCAGTGTACTTCCATACAGGCTGGCCACGTTTGAAGACAGCGGTGTGTGCCGCTATCAAACTGGGACATTTCAATTTGGCCTCTTCTAACTTATCCATCCTATTAATACCATACTCCCTTGCAGAATATGATACGGCAATTATTGTGGACCATTGAACACATACAACGGGATCCTCTGGCAACAACCCTAGTCTTATCTGTTCACACTGTGCAAAGAACGCGTTCATATCAATATGACAAATGCACGATAGAGGGGACTTCCATGCTTTCTCTTTGGAGTTGAGATCCATCAAGTCCCTATAGGTATAACCAGATCCGCCTTCTCTCTCCTTGTAAACTAGAGGCATCGTGTTTACTCTTGATCTTTCAGCACTAAGAGAAACCCTCCTGAGCCCTTCTAAAGCTGATACATATTTAAATGAACTGCACTAAAAAAAAAATTTTCACTTTCTTGTACACAGTTCTTTCTTTGTTCTGTAGGAAGCAAAACAAAAAGGTTGCTGTTCTGTTGTCAAGAAGACGGTAGAGGAAACCTGATTGTTGTGTTTACCTTGTTTGTAGCTTTTGCATACTGGGTTTTTACTGTGATGACAAGTTGTCGCCCCAAGCGGAGACATAATGACCGATACGACTTCAATAGCCAAACACACTGAAAATTCTGATAGTTGACCCATGTTGCCTAAATCCTGTAGATTTGTAGTGTAATGGAACTGATGTATTGTCTTTGACCGTGCTCGTAAATTTCCAAGTAAATCAAAATCCTTTTGAATTCGGTTTGAACCTAACTATGCACCACTAATAAAAACCTTTTGTTCTTGGGAAAGAAGCATATATTGAACTTCTGGATTCTGTAGAGATCCCTTACTTAACAGAGAATGGATGAGAAGTACATACTTGAAGTGCTGCCACTGCCGTATAGAGTGGTGTTGCTAGTCAACGTTGGTATATTGTTTTGGTACATCAACATTTTAACATGTAAACACTTTCAAATCGATTTACCGTTTGTGTTGAAATTGACACACCCAGATGTCAACATTGGTAAAATGAGTGCCAACACAAGGGCTGTACTGATCAAGATAACACTTGGTAATATTGTCAATTATGCAGTCTATTTGTTCTTCTATTCAAATCAGTTAAATGCACCGTTATTGAATTGGTTCCCATTCTTTGCCATACTCTTCACAGTGTTCATACTTATGAACCCACATTACTTTTCAGATGATTACCATCCATCAATAGAAGGACAAAGACTTTCACAAACCATCAAGAGAGTTATGCAAGGTGGTATCAATCCAGACACTAGGAACAATGACATTTTACTAACAGACACTTTGACCTCCTACAACAAAACCATCATTGATTTTTTTGTCTACTTGTCAAGCTTGTTTTTGGGTCTAGAGTCTCTCCCTTTGAATACTGGTGAAATAGCAAAGGATCATATTGAAATTTACAATTTGGATTTATTGTTAGCAAATTTCCCATCTGCTATCAGATTAAAACAATGCTTGTTCGAATACAAAGCTAGCAAAAATCAGAATAAAACCCATCTTTACAATGCAATTAAATATTCAACTGCATTCTTACCAACTATTTGTCTCATTCTGAAAAGAAGCGGATATTTACAGACGGACAGTCTTTGGATATTTTTCAGTTTAATTAACTCTTCCTATTCATTCTTTTGGGATATCAGCAATGATTGGAATTTTGGTTTTTTTTACAAATACCTATCAGGTTATACCAATTTGCCTGTATTTAGATCTAAAATGATTTATAGCATCAGATTTTATGTGTTTGCAATTGCAATTGATTTCCAGCTTAGATTTCTGTGGGTTTATAAAATCATTTACAAAGAGCAAGACAACACTTCTGCATTTGGCTCTTTGATGCTTATGCTGTTTACAACTGAACTTGGAGCTTTTTCAACTCAGTTATTGGAAATTTTTAGAAGATGGATTTGGGTCTTTGTGAAGGTTGAAACTGAATATATCAAAATGAAAGCAGCCAACGAAGATTTCGAGCTAGAGAACATTCGTGGATGAACATTTCTTTGCTTTTTCCTTGACTATATATATACTAATATGCAAAATTAAACTTTTATAAAGAAAACTATCTGCCTATTTTTTATCTTTTCTGCCTCGTGTTGAACGCTTTGCTGCAACAGCTCTCTCCTTAGTAGTTCTAACCTTACGCTCTGCTTTACTCAAGTATCTGAACTTTTTCTTCTTCTGTTTTGGCTTTTCTTCTTCTGGCTTAGAATCAGAAACACCCAACAATCTGGCATATTTCTTAGCTCTCTTGATACTCTCATCTAAAATCTCCCCAGATTTCTCTAGATGGACATTCATTTGTTCTGCAACCGATGTTAAGCTGACATAAGGAGTGATTGTACTATTTGGATTGTCTAAAGATTCAATAACAACTTCAGAATGTCCTACAACTGGAGCATCTACGTTATCAATTTCATAAACCTGTTTCTTTAATATTGATTTGACAGAATGTGATTCGTCTTCTTCTTCGCCGTTTTCTTCTTCGCTTTTGCTGTCCTCATCTTCATTTATCCCATTCCATGTCTGACCATCATCTTCAGAGTCATCGTTTTCCCATCCAACGTTCTTTTTCTGTTTATCTTTCTTATCATCAGAATCGCTCTCTTCTTCTGAGCTTTCATCGTGCTTTAAAAATGGATTTAATTCCATTGCTGCTTTCATTTCATCTAATTTTTTTCTAATTTGTTCCTTCCTCTCCTCTCTGATACGTGCCCTTTCTTCAACTCTATCCTTTCTAGCCATTTCTTCAGCATGCTTTTGTGCATTTTTTTTTCTTTCGACTTTTCTCTTATGAAATCCTGTGAGGTATTGTGTTCTGGACTCTGGATCAAACGAAACTTCGTCAACTCTATGCTTAGACTTCTTAGAATCTTTATATTTCTTACCACCAGTTAAGATTTCTCTATTCGGACGTGCCATGATGATTTGTTACCTTGAATGAAAACTAATAAAATGAGTTGAAAAAAAGATTTTTCAAACTGAAAAATCTAAACTAACGCTTAGTTATTAAAAAGGAATTGATCCTTTAAAGTATCATGACCCCAGTTCATAGTTGACTGAAACATTTAGCTTAGTGGAAATTAATTAGCTGTAAACAATCCACATCAACAATCTGATCCTCATAGTGTCCGTCCAGTCATCCCTAAATTTTTGTGGATATTGTATTAAACCCCCAAAAATGGCTCTCCATATGATGTTTCAATCATCAGAAATCCCCATTTCGCTCATCACCTCACCAATTGTGGTATTTCTTTGCAATGCTATAATTTTAACCATAGACAAGGTGGCGTCCCTTGTCTCATTATATGTGTGAAGAATCCTGATGTGCTCATCGAGCTCATTTCGAAACACTTTCATAGTTGTTTCCCAACTTTCTCTTTCTTTTTCTTCGTTAATATTAAGTTCCATCTGCAAAGCACTGTGGTTTGCCTTGAGTTCTTCAATCTCTTTCCTTAGCAGCTGTAGTTCCTTCATGTTTACAAATTCGAATGCTAAAAAGAAAGTAACTTTGAGAGGTAAAAAAAATAGTTTATTCATTTTCTATTTGAGAGAAGATACAAATCAAATACCTTTCCTTTAATTAAAGTACATCGTAAAACTCTATTTAATTCTTTAGAAATTTAGCAGCAAATGCGAAAAGTAGAAGGTATTTAATGTGTACATAGCAGAACTAATCGCTTTGCTCAGAGTCAGATTCGTAATCTTCAATAGAATCAGCAATAAATTCACAAGCTTCCTCAAATCTTTCATCAATAATCATATCCATATGTTCAACGTCAGCTTTCAATACACGTCCATATTTCTTACGAGGTCTCTTTTTTTCAGTATCTCCCCAGCAATTATGCTTCAAACTTGTAAATATAAGTGAGTTTCTGAAATACCAATCAATCACAGACTCGTCGATGCTTGAGACGATAGCTCTAAGTGCAACTGATTTGTCAATGAAATTAACGTTGGCTTTTACTAGATTTCGGACATCCCTGTGACCAAATAAGTGGACAATACCATTATATGCTTCTCCAATACCAACGAATGCCATTTTTGGTGAGTTGAAATACTGAATATAATTGTCCCAAATGTATAGAACTATGTCTTGAGCAGTGTTAATATTATTATAATCAGGGTCATTGTTACCCGTTAGCGTTGGAGGTATATTGATATCTATGATGGCATACTTTTCCTTAATAGCCCAATCAATAAATTTGTGAGATACATCCACGGTGACAGCAGTATATGGGTCCAAGTCACCAGTCACTGGATCTTGACGTGCCCATATACGTGAGGGTGTGTGAACCAAAACAATTATCTTATCATTACTGTAGATATCCGGTGAACAGATGACTGCTGATTCATAGGATGGTGATTTTGGTTTGCGATCTGATATAATTGGCAAGTTGATAAATTTGAATTTTTCAAACAATTTTGTTCGTTGATGATCTCTAACTGCATCATTCAATTTAGTATTTGCTTGAGCAATTTCCACAAATGATGGATCTTTGGAAGTTTCCATTAATTTATCATAATTTGATACATTACTTGGCAAAGTATAATCCAATCCGTAGTAACCTGGTTTTAATGTGTTCCAATACCTTGACTGAATCTTGATAACATCTGAAATCGCTTCAATTGTCTCTGTCTTTGGAATCACTTTTTCTAACAATTCTGGGGGTTCACCTAATAAAACCTTGGCAACTCTCAGTGCAGATTTGGCAATAGAATCTAAGTTATATCCACCTTCTAAAACTACGCATAGATTACCCTTCGCTAAACTTTTCAAGTAATGCGTCATGTGACCATATCCTGATGGACTAACATGACAGCCACCAATAACATCCCCGTCAGCTGCATCAAATCCAGAAGAAATAATAACCAAATCGGGATTAAATTCCTGGCAAATTGGCATAATCACCTTTCTGAATGCGTACATGTAGTCTGCGTCACCTACTCCTCCTACAGGCCACGGGATGTTAACGTTAAATCCTTCACCTTTTCCAGCACCTACCTTATCGGCTCCACCTTCGGTAGTACCAGGATAAAATTTACCCTGTTCATATCTGTGGAGTGAAAGATATAAAACTCTGGGATCATTGTAAAAGGCTTTTTGAGTACCATTTCCATGATGAATATCCCAATCCAAGATAACAATTTTTCTTACAGATTCCGGATATTGTTTTAAAATGGCACTAGCAGCAACAGCAACATTTGAGAATAAACAAAAACCTCCTGGTGCATCAGGTTCAGCATGATGCCCTGGTGGCCTCACGATTGCCAACGCATTCTTAACCCGACCCTCGATGACAGCCTCACAAGCTTCAATGGCCCCACCACAGCTCAACTTAGCACTCAAAAGTGAGTCGTTATTAAAATAGACAGAATCTCCCTTTTCAGTCTCTTTAAGCAACTGCTCTTTGGTCATCATTTGTGTTGATTCGATGAAGTTCAAATGTTCCTCCGTATGAACTCTTAAAATTTCCTCTCTTGTAGCTTCTCTAATTGGCAACTTAAGCATATACTCACCTAAATCATTGGCACCTTGTAAGTTGGGGTCCTGAATAAGACCATTCTCTGCCAAGATCTTATAAATACGGTAAATTCTTCTTGGATCCTCTGGATGCGGATCGATATATTCAAAGTAAGAAGTAAAGATTTTGGCATGGTATCTCATTCTGACATCATAAACAAGGCCTGTCTTCAAGGGTATATAGCTTAGATTTGGTTTAACATTTGGCTCCAGTGCTTCACTGGATGACTTTAATGGAGTAGATAATTCTTCAGTCTTTATTATGGTTGATCCATTAGCATTTGTCAATTGTTTTGTTATAATATTTTCCATATTTTCCTGTTTTCACCTTCCTATTTATCACAGTACGTGGTCTTTTGATGCTATCAGTGTTCAAAAAGTACACAAAACCAGCTGACTGCCTAAGATGTTTTGAGGGTGAAAGTTTTGTACTAGGGTTTTTCCCCCATGTTAAGGAAAAACTGAAATTTAAGAAATTTTTCCTATTCTTATAGAAGCTCTGGTGTTGAAGTAGTTGCTGAAGAGTTAGTATGCAGGTTTATAAAGAAGCAGAGCAGTTCATGAAGCCGGGAAAGGGAACCTTGCAATCAAGGGTTTTTGATGCTACTGGATCTAAGTCCATGAAGTCGAATCCTAAGCATATCTTTGCATTAGTTTCTTCAACGTTGAAATATAAACCATTTTTACAATATATTTTAAAGAAAACACATATAATGGAAGATGCTAAAAAGGCAAAGATGTCAGAAGATATCCTTATGATGCTAGTGCATGATCTTCTTTTTTCAAAGTCCAGAAGAATCCAAAGTAAACAACATTCCTGGAAAGATTTGATTATAAAGAATAGACCAAGACTAGAAGCAGCAGTTGTTAGATTGAAGATCAAACATGGCGTCAAGGACTTGAAGGATTTAATAGAAGAGGATGATACTCCTGTGAGATGGTTCAGAGCTAATTTATTAAAAACTGCAACCAACTCTTTACTGAATGAATTTAAACATCTAAAAAAAGTTGAATCATGGCAAGAAGTTAAGAGTCCAGGTGTTATATACCACGATGAATACATTCCAAATTTATTTGGTATACATCCAAGAGAAAAGTTAACCAGTACTGATGCGTATAAAAACGGTCGTGTTATTATTCAAGATAGAGCATCGTGTTTTCCAGCTTTCATTTTAAATCCTAAACCAGGTGTTGATAAAGTCATTGATGCTTGTGCAGCTCCAGGAAACAAGACTACACACCTAGCCTCCATTTTGAATGGTGAGCCAAAGTCGATTATAGCTTTCGAAAAAGACAATAAAAGAATTAACATTATTAAAATGATGGTTGAAAAAGCAGGAGGGACTAAATGCATTGCAATTCAACATGGTGACTTTACAGATACAAACCCAGCAGATTTTCCTGAAATCACTGGTCTATTAGTGGATCCGTCATGTTCTGGTAGTGGTATTTTTGGTAGAGCTTTCGACGAACAAGACGAAAGAGACTCTGGTGAAAAATTAGCTGAAAGATTGGAAAATCTAAGCAAGTTTCAAACAAGAATTGTTAAACATGCAATGAAGTTCCCAAATGCTAAAAGAATTGTCTATAGTACATGCTCAGTTAATGAGGAGGAAAATGAAAACGTTGTCAGATGCCTACTAGAGGATGATGAAGTCAAATCTATGGGTTGGAAGGTAAGTAAGAAAAGTGATGTGATACCGAAATGGCCAAAAAGGGGACATTTGGAACCGTTCAGAGGTATAAAAACAGAGCAAAGTGAAGAGCAACTGGCAAATGCTTGTGTAAGATCCACCCCAAAAGTTGACGGTGGTATCGGATTTTTCGCTGTTAGCTTCCAAAGAGATTGAAACAAAAGTTCGTTAAAGCATTATACATAATTATATACGTATATATATAGTATTGTCATATCTATTTTCTAAATCATGTAACATACGACTACACTCTTATAATCTCTTAACAATATCGTCAATGACTTGTTGAGTGGAAGACTTACCACCTAAATCAGGAGTCTTAATTTGATCAGCGGCCAAGTTAGCATCGACAGCAGCGTAAATTTCAGCAGCTGGCTTAGAGTAACCCATAAATTCTAACATAAGGGCGGTAGATCTGATAGTGGCAATTGGGTTGGCAATACCTCTACCCTCAATATCAGGAGCAGAACCATGACATGGTTCACCAATAGCAAAGCTGTCACCAACATTAGCGGATGGTACAACACCAAGGGAACCAACAAGCGCAGCAGCACCGTCAGAAAGAATGTCACCGTAAAGATTTGGAGCAACAACAACATCGAATTCAGTTGGATCTCTGAACATCTTGTAAACCATGGAATCAACAATTTGTTCCTTGTATTGAACGGATTGGAATTCAGGTGTATCTTCATAAACCTTCTTACAAAGTTCTCTGAACAAACCGTCAGACACCGAAAGGACGTTAGATTTGTGGACCACAGTAACAGATGGCGAAGAGTGGATTGATTTTGAACCCAAGTCTCTAATAGCTTGTCTTTGAAGAGCAATTTCGTAGGCCATTTTAGCAATTCTTCTTGTTGCTGGCTCGGAGATTCTCTTGATGGCTTCGGCGACCTTGTAACCGTCCTTTTCGAAAATTCTTTCTTCCTTGATATACAAATCTTCAGTGTTTTCTCTAACGATAACCATGTCAACCGGTCTGCCAACACCGTCAACAGACTTGACAGGTCTGACGTTAGCATAAAGCCCCATCTTCTTTCTCAAAGCAACAATTGGTGAAGAGTAACCTTGAACCTTAACAGAAGGAGAAGAGACGGAACCAAATAATGCACCGTCACAGCTAGCCTTAAGAGCATCAACAGTAGCGTCTGGTAAAGCAGTACCAGTCTTTTGGAATAATTCAAAACCAGCTTCTAAGTCAATGAAATCGAACTTCAGGTTGTGAGAAGAAGACAAAGATTCAAGAACTTGCTTACCGGCTGGAATAACTTCCTTACCAATACCATCACCAGGAATCAAACCAATAGTGAGTTTTTTGGCAGTGGCAGTGGTGTATGCTCTTCTAAGAGATGTTCTAAGCATTATAGTTGGTAGTAATGTTAAAGGTAAAAAGAAAGAACGTAAGTTGGAAAAACAGCTTATGTTGAAAAATTTCGGACATCACAAGGTTAGAAAGCGCTGTAAAAAATTACTTGATTCGGTAATTCGCTCAGCATGTAGCCATAAATAGAGAATAATTATTTTATAAAGAATTAAACAAATGAAGTCGTTACGAAAAGGTGGACATAAGTTATTAGATACAGTGGTTGTTATATGCAAGAGGTGTTCAAAGCAACTATCAAAGAATGAGATCCTTTTTCTCCCATCCTTTGGCCTTGTGGTTTTCCAAAGTTGGACCAGGTTGTGGTTTCTCTGAGTCGACATGAAGTGCAAATGGGTTTCTATCCTGACCCTTTTGGTTCAAATTGGCAAAGGTGTGGTTCACTTCTCTGTGTTTAGCTTCGTCGGCTCTGATGTACTGGATCATATCGTACATCTTGGCGTCATCTGGTAAGTGCCAGTAGTCTTTTGCGATTTGAGGCACTTCGTGGTTGGCAAGTTCAGGACAAAGATCAAGCTCCAAGTCTCTGATGCAACGCGAGTAAGTGGAAACCGCTTCTTCTTCGAGATACCCCACAAATCTGTGACATGTTTTTGGAGAAAAGATGTAGGCAAGGAAAAAGAAATTGGCAAAGAGACCTTGGCCGAACCAAAGCATGATTCTGGCTGGCATTGTTGGCTTACCCATTTTCAGAAAAGTCAAAAGGTGCATTCTTTCGTTATAAGCTTCGTCGAGTAGCGTTTCAATGAAGGCCATATCTCTTCTGAACATCCTGATAGAGTGTAAGTGTCTCAGGAAGCCGGCAACTGCACCGGGGATACCAGCAATGGACTCCAACACAATGAACCTTGTCAGCCACTTTTCGAGTGTCATCTTAGCACTGCTGTTGGCAATGGCAATAGCTTCCTGGTCGCTGTGTGGTTCTTTGTAATTGGTGAACCAGTCAAACGAGATTCTTAGGTATTTCATGAAGTAAAACGTCAAAGCGTCTCTGAAAGACTGCACGGGCCTGTGCGCGTATTTGATTGCATGCATCTGGTCCTTTTTGTACAGTGGGTGTTCGAACGCAGGCTTTGTTAGAAACACGTCCTCTGCGCTTTCCTCCTTGGTAGCTAAGCGTGCCATCTTAGTGTCTCTGAACGTCAGTGTACCACTGGCAGCAGCGACGTTGTGATTAGCTGGCCCTGTGGCTGTGGCACTTATTGGTGTCTTGGTCGTTGTAGACACATAACGAGCAACAACCAGCGGACTTGGGACACGCAGTGTTCTTGTGTATAATGATAGCATTGAGAATTGTTAATGGGAAGATGTAGTTTCTGTTTTTTTCTATATATCTAAGGAACCTATGTCTCCTTTTATATCCTCTCTTGTTTACGTTCTTCTACGTTTCTTTCCCTTCACGGAGTGTGTTTCGGAGTACAATAGTTACGCTGCGTGGGAAACCAAATGCCTATCCTGAGCAAAATAGCTGACGGGCGAGCAAGGAAAATACAGCAAGGATAGAGATCCTTGATCGACACATCATTTTACTGCTGAAAGAAAGGCTGATTGGGGGAGCAAACAACATCCACCCGTATAAACTGGTTCCACGCTACACTAAAATGACCTTTGCCTGGACAGCTTTTCTTCTGCTGTTACTTACAGTGGTATTCTACAAACTAAAAATTTCAAAACCCACAACCGTCAAAAGCGTAGCAGTCCGCAATGCCCGTTGGGTCACTACTTCGGACACGAAGCAGCAGAAGCTGGTTTCGCTAAACGCCTGCACCAGTAGCTGGGAACCGCTCAATATGAGGTCTACATGGAGATCGACTCTCTAGCTGGTGTCTATATATTTATTAACCATCTATGTAATCAACCTAGTATAATAATTACATATGCATATATAGAAAAAGCTTCCCAAGAAAAAATTATTACCCGTAACGCACACATAGATAACCCCGTCAAAGTACGTGAGTCAAACGCCAGCTGTGACTCCGCTGACAGAGGCGACTACCACCATAGGGTATTGACGGCGGTCCACCACGTGCCGGAACGTGACTTCTGTGCTTGCGGCGTGAAAGGAACAGGGTTGTTCTCTGTTTGTTTGACGTCTAGCCAATCACCATGGGGCTCTAGCTCATTGCACTCCTCCTTACTACATTCTCTGTCAGGTTGTTCATTGAATAGCAGCCGTTTGTTGTGCTCCACAGTTAAGTCCAACCAATCTTCCTCGTCAATGACATTGTTCACAACCCCGTTCTCGTGTCTCACAACACTAGCGCTTTCGTTAACTATCCACTCGCCGTCCACAATGTACTTGTACTCGCTCCGTGGCTTGATGTCTAGTGTTACTGTAAAATATAGTGCTCCTGATTTTTTCAATGGATGGTGCTGGACCCACTGGTCACTGCTGGTGCACACGCTCACGCTCACTGCTTCGCCTCGCCACTCAAATGTATACTTCATCGCAACAACCCTTGGCTTGTATTACAAAGATAATAACAACACTACAAAAAAAATTTAATAAGTTGATACCATCAATCAAAGGAGTAGTCGATGAGCGATAGATAAGTGGGTGCTCAGCAACGCTTCCTCCACTACTCTTCGCTGAACGCAATCAGTACCATCAAGCCAATACCCACAAGGAGCCAGAACAGCTGCATGGCCATTCTCCTCAGCTCGGTCCACTTGCTATTGCTGCTTTCCAATTCTAACAACTCCGGAATCACTGAAAACGAAATATACAAAAACCCACCTGCGGTGAACGGTAATGTAAGATCAGCCAACGCTAAGCCGCTTCCCCAAATGTTTGTGTTGGTGGCCACGGTGGCGTCTGCTAGCTGTTCTTGCAAAAGGATCCCAATAACAGTACCGAGGTAGGCGCCGAGTGCCGTCACAAACTGCGAGTTCATTGCCTGCCATTTGCTGAATCCACCCTGGATCAACAAGGCAAAGTCACCCACCTCATGGGGAATCTCGTGCATAAATGTGGCAATAGCGGTAGTGCACCCCACGTTCTTAGAAATGTAGAAGGACGACGCAATGGCAAGGCCATCCGTGATGTTATGCGTAAAATCAGAGATCAAATTCAAGTAAACAGAGGTCTTGATGGTACTCTCCTGCACTTCTTCCTTTTCCTTCTTGTCGCTGTGAGAATGTGAGTGACTGTGTGCTTCGCCTCCTTGTTCATGCTGCAAGATTCTCAATGACTTATCGATAACAAAGAACAAGAAAAACCCAATAAAAATACCAATCCCGAGAACTACGTTTCTAGTTTCATTGATCACCACATAGTTCTCTCCATTGACCACAATGTCTACTTTCTGGCCAGTGAAAGTTTGTGGAAGAAGATGCAAAAACACATCTCCCAAGAGTCCCCCCACTGCAAAGGAGACCAATAGCGATAGCGAGTTCATCTCAATGTCAGCTGGGATCAAAGCCAAAATCAAATTTGGTGGACCGCTGATGTATGTCGTAGCCAGTAATGCGTTACCAGCAGGACCGAATGGGAATAACTTATCAAAGACGTATGAAAGTAGGTAACTGCCTGTCTTTTCTGCTGAAAAGTCCACGGATTTGCCCAAAAGCTCAATTGGATTGCTTACACTATGTGCCATGGCGCTTCCCAAAAACATCAATAGTGTAGAGTACTTCATTCTTCCAAATCTACTTCTTCTGTTGATAGAAAAGAGTGGTGGACATTCCAATGCTATATTTTTACTTTCTTTTTTTTTCCGGTCTTAAGCTCTTCCTTCTTTTAATCATATAGATAATATAATAGAGATTCCCTTGAGCACAAGTGATCACCACTTTCTTAGTTTTATATTAAACTACCAATATAATAAAATTATAGACATAGTCCACTCGTGGGTTTCGTTTTTCCTTTCTTTTTAATAAATTAAGAGAATCCAAAAAAAAAAAGGAAAGAAACAAATGGCTAGTCATAAAATAGAGGCATATTCACTGAATGGCAGTCATAGATTGAGACTCTCCCCGTTAATAAAACAAAATAACCAATTAGATATTGGTATAGAACTCAGTTCGGATGTTGGTAAAGCTGAAAGGCAAGAAGATATGATAGAAAAAGAAACACAACCGAATAATGTTGGAGAAGATGATGTTTTTGATGAAGAAGACGATGATTTATTGAAAGCTCTTTTCAAAAATCCCACAATGCTACAAATAAATACCCCTATTCTGTCTGTGTCACAAACTGCAGCCGAGTTTAAAGTGATAATAAAATTACCCAAGTTATCAATAGCAAAACCAGTAGTGAAACCAGTAGTGAAATCAACAGCAAAACCTATTGTCAAACACACTTCGAAACCCAGGGTCAGATTAAAGCATCCGTTAAATAGGCATATGATCCACACGATGCCAACACAGCCAGATTACTTAGACGTTGTTGGCAAACAAAATAACGAAGATGAAGATTTGGACGTTGTGGAAGAGTCTATTATGTTGACTTTAATGGATCCTGTTAGTGGTACGAGGTTAATGACACCGTTGAGATCTAGATTTTGCTCGCATAACGAATGCTTTGACTACGACTCCTTTTTGTTGATGAATCATTTGAAGCCTTTTAAGATTGTTGTTCGACGATACTCCAATGCCACGAGATACCCCGGTGAGGTCAATGTGATGGCAGTTCTCCAAGATTCTAAAAGACCTCCGAGATCAAGCAAAGATTTTAACAAAATAACTGTACAATACGAATATAAACTGAAAATGAAACAGCTAGGAGAAAGAAGAAAGTATTTTAATGAACTCAACTACTTTTGCTGTCCTATTTGTAATATGGAATTTAATATTAATCAACCCGGTGATGTTTACGTTGTGGGTGAACTGTGCGATTTGATTCAGGATGTCAAACTAGAGCCCAACTTTGAAGAAATTGAATGTTTGGAAATTAACATGTTACAAACGGGTAAATGGCGATGGGTCAGAAAGGAAAACGAACGTAAACAGCAAATTGAAAAGCAAATTGAGACCAAGAAAATAGAGTTAGTGACGTTGGATTCAGATGATGAAGATTTTGATCCGGACATAATAAAAGTTGATGTACCTATACCAGAAAATGACAATAATAAAACAACGCCTTCATCAGTTTTACCACCATCAAACCCATTGCTACCTCCTTCACTAATGATTACGCCTCCTGTAGTGAAGGAAGAGGTGCATAGCTCGCAGGTGGCAGGACCCTCTGAACCTGAAGCTGCTTTGGACAGTGTCATTGATAATCTGTTGGATCTTGGAGAGTACGATGCTGAGCCTGGGATCTTTATGGGAAATATTCCGCTTCCTGCGTCGCCTGATGCTCGAGAAACGCAGCGTGTCCATTTAAGCAATTATCAGAATGCCATAGTGCCTTTCAAACCAGGCGAATACGTCTTTCCTGATGGTCAAGGTGATGTTGACGACCCTATAGTCCTTGATTAGGTAAGCAGGCTTTGAGGGTGTTGGGCGTCTGAAATTTTTTGCCCTCAATTATAGTATGTAACAGTGTTACGTAAACGTTTGTTTATTAAGATAGTAGACGATTGAGAGCAGTAGCTATGGCGCCGCCTGCAAATGCGTACAGTCCTGGCACAAGACTAACGGTGGGTTCACATCAATCTGTGATAACTAGATACTTTTCACACGGTGGTTTTGCGCAGGTTTATCTATGTTCCATAACACCCAGCTGGAATGGTTCATCAATTGCCTGTCTCAAAAGGGTGGTTGTCCCTGACAAGCCGTCACTGAATATCCTTCGAATGGAAGTGGATGCCATGCGTAAGCTACGTGGGAAACCTCATATTGTTTCCTACATCGATTCAAACGCCTCAAGATCTCCCACTGGAAACGGAGGGTATGAGGTGTTGGTGCTAATGGAGTACTGCGCAAAGGGGGGGTTGATAGACTTTATGAATACGAGGTTAGTGCAAAGACTTAGTGAACAGGAGATTCTGATTATTATTTCACAGATTACTGAAGCCGTGGCTTATATGCATGCATTAAGTCCTCCAATTATTCATAGAGATATCAAAATTGAAAACGTCTTGTTGTCAGGCAATGGGGTATACAAATTATGCGATTTTGGTTCTAGTGCTGGTCCTTTGAGTCCGCCGAAAAGTATTGAACAATTTCAAATACTACAAGATGACATAATGAAGAACACTACTCCTCAGTATAGATCTCCTGAAATGCTAGATTTATATAAAGGCGATCCAATTGATGAAAAGTCTGATATATGGGCTCTTGGAGTTTTCCTCTATAAACTATGTTATTTCACTACGCCTTTTGAACCAAACAGTATTAATGGTAACGGTAATGCAGGTGGTGGTGATTATGCCATTCTTAACTGTATTTACTCTTTCCCTGCACAACCAATGTATAGTGCAAGATTGAAAAATGTGATAGCAAAGATTCTCGTTCCCAATCCAAAGATGAGACCAAATGTTAACCAATTATTGGACGAACTATGTAAAATGAGGGGTGTTCCAACGCCTGTTATTCCAAAACAACAAGCCAAACAATTACACAGTACTAATAACTCCATTCAACAGCCGATTGTTATTACACCTGAATTGTCTAGTGGCATATTATCTGCATCCTCTAATACTATTTCGTCTTTCCAAAATGGTAATCATCTAAGCAATAATCGACCATCTACACCTACAAAGAAGGCTAACAATGTCTATTCGTCAGCTTCTTCAATAGTATCAAACGGTGGTGACTCTCTTTATTCATTATTGCCACCCACTACTCCTTCCAATAGCATCAAAAGAATTCAAACACCTCCGATATTGGGAACTAGTGAACCAGTTATAACACCGAAACTAAGGGCCAATAATAGTAGTAACAATATCCACAGGCGTCGTCCTGTTTCTATGTATGGTTCAACATCTGACTTTACACAATCGAGGGAGGATCTGTCCTTTTTAATCAATGACTTGAAGGTAGAAGATGTTGATTTATCCATAGATAATCAACGGGATAATAATGACACTATTTCAAGCTCAATGGATTTCTTAAGAAACCTATCACGTCAAAACAGTAATACAAGTATTAGTGGCAACAAACTCGATCATTCAACTGGCTCAAAATGGAAAAAGAGATCAAGTATTTCTTCATTAAAGGATTTATTGACTGGTGGTTCGTCATCACATTTACCATTGACTTCGAGTGTTTCAAGAAGACCAAGCTCAGAAATCAATACCCCTAGACGAAGCAAATCAAGCTCAAGTAGAGGAATGGAATCATCACTGGCTGATGTTAAAGAAATGTCACCGGACAATAAAATTATTAAAAAGCCTGCAATTAAAATTTTAGTAGAGACCAATAAGCATAAAAAGAAATCTTCGAAAATTCAAGAAGCAACAAACAAATTATTTCGTAGATCAGTTGATGGTGACAAAATCGTTAAAACTGCTAATGGATATGGTAAATATACAGATGAATTAAATTTAAATGGTGCTATAAAAAGTGAGGTTACAAAGCCACTTATTAATGGTCAGTTGAAGAGTGATGCTTCCATGCCAATTGCTACAAGGCAAAGTAAAAAACCTCCCCCTCCTAGACCTAAAAAACCAATCTATTTACAAAGCAATTCGCATAATAAACCTACTGTGGTTGTTGATGATGAACTTGAAATAATGGAGCAAAAATTTTACAAAAGGTTTCCACCTCCTCCAAAAGTTTGAATTATGGCGTACATGCAATTACGATTACTTTTATTTTACTATAATACATGAACCATTAGAAAATTTTATATTTATCTTTATTACTGGATTTTCGAAAAAAAAAAGCAGAATCGAAATTAGGCCAAGTGTCAATTGAATTAGTATGGTTTGAACTTGCTCTTTCTGTTATTCTTTTTGGTATGCTTGGACTTTCTGTTGTGTTTTTCTTTCTTTGTTTTTTCCTTTGTTTTGAACTCCAGATCCATTGATTCATCAAAGTGATCAATAAAGGGCTCAGAAGAAACAATAAAACTCTTTCTAGTATCTGACAAGACTTGTTCTTCTGGATCATTTTCCCATACCTTAACACAACAATCTTCACCAGCGGACCATACAATCCCATTGTTTATAAGTAAATCTCTAACAACTTCTTCGCCGTGAGCGCCTCTTAATTCTCTTATGTTGTCTAATGAGTCGAACTCACCATTAAATTGTGCAACTTTAATAAGTTGAGATTCGTAAGATCCCATAATTACATAATTTGGTGCTTTGATATCAACAACATAGTCACACTCCCACTTTTTCCTAACATCACCCAGCTCTTTTTCACGAAACTTATCATTTTGTTTTGCAGTTTCGGGATCCAAATCAGATTCCTTCGAGACATCAAATAGTGATAGAGTTTCCATGTGAGATAATACAAACAACCTATTTTCATTTAAAAAGTTTGCGGAATGAACAGAGTTATGATTAACTGACTGATAAAGCGCCTCATCTTCATCAGTTATATTTAAATCATATATATTAACGCATCCATCAGTAGAACCACTCAATAGTAGATTTGACTTCAATGGGTGAAATTTACATTCTGTGATATCATCGTTGTGGCCATCAATTAAACTTCTCAATGAATTATCACATTTTCTGATATCCCAAAGAGTTAACTCGACATCTTGTTGTTTTAGTTCACTACCACTGGCAATTAAGCCGGTAGCGGAGACATCCAAACTGAAAAATGGTAACCTTCGGGAGTTTTCTAATGAATGTACGGGTTCGAGTCTTTGTCTAGTATCAAAAATTTTAACAGTAGAATCGTTTGAGCACGATAGAAGTGTGTTTGGACATATGCTAGCAGGTGCTGTTGTAACTTTGGAAATATTTGACGCATGGACTTTCTTTGATTCCAGCTGAGTAGATTTCAGTTGATCAAAAGCTGAAATTGATCCATCAGCTGATGCACAGTATATAACACTGTTTTCATGTGTCAAAGATGTGGCCCAATCATTCAGTTTGAATGATTTAGATAGCTTCATTGTTGAACACTTCAAAGAATAATCAAGATCTGGGTGAATCTTTTTGATTGTACTTCAAAAAAATAAAAAAAGTTTTCCTTTCACATTTGAGCTATCTTTTTATAAAACAAACAAGGAAGTAATACATGTCTTCTGTTAACAAGTCAGGGAAGAGATTTGTTCCTAAGGTATCAGGGCGTCGTACCTTGCGTACTGCCAGAGCTCCAGAGCTTTCAGCTCCACAAAATCCAGCACCAATACCTGATAAAATAAATGAACCAAAACAACAACAAGATCGTAAGAGTAGTGGAGAAAGGAAAGAAGAAGAAATGAACTCTGATGAGGAGGAGTTGAGTGATGTTGATGAGTTGAAAGTAGGAAAAGCAGCTAATGAAGTTTTCAAACCCCTGCTAAGTATTTCAAAAGATGTTAGTTCAGCATCAGTATCCATAAATACTCCGGTATCAAACAATGAAAAAGTTGACGACTCCAGTAGGAAAAACCTACGATCTGTGTTTATTCAACCACCAAAAAGGTTAAACTCTTTATCTACACCAACACAACTTTTGGATTCAGCAAATAACAATGTGAAATCTACATCAAGAAGAAATAGCTCAATACAGGGGAGACGACCTAGTATTGTCCGGACATCCAGGAGAGGGTCAACAGTCATTGTGGATGATGTTTCCGTTGGAGGTGTTATCACGGGGAACAACAAAGCCAATCCCAGTAACGATCATATAAATAATAATAAACTGGATTCTAACCCTATTTCAATGGGTGAGCCGATTAAGATCCCTTTGAAACAGCGAAGAAAGAGCTCAATAGCAGGTGGTAAAAAAAAAAGGAGGAATACTTTTGATATAAACTTGAATGACGACGTTTCGGGAAAAGTCAAACAAAGAGTTGTTGAAGCTATCAAGAATGTCAGCAAGAGAGATGCTTTAAAAGATATTGATGAGGATCTTGGACCAAAGGATACTGCTAAACTCAAAATTAGTGAATCTCAAATGGAAGCATCGAACGAAGCATTGCTTGATGATAACGTTAGTAAAAAGAGTACAAATGATAAAAGTAAGGCTATTGTTGAAGAGAGTGATGAAGATGTTCCTGAAATTGTTATCATTTCACAGCGAGAAAGGAAAGCTAAGTATAAATGGATGATGTCGAAGACTCAAGGAAAATTGGTAAAAGTTGATGTCTCACTATTTGAAGTTAAAACAGAAGAAGAAGCAGAGGAAACTAAGACAAAAAAAGAAGACAGTGAGATAGACAATGAAGGGGAACTCCTTGTTTCATCAATGCCAATCAAAAAAGATTACAATTTGAATTTCAAAATTGATGATGTTAAGCAACTAAGGGAGCTAAGGCTTGTTGATGACGCGCATTTGACTCAACATATCAAAATCAACGAAGAAAAGATGACAATGGCTGATTTGTGTAAGCCGTTTTTCCCAATTGGAGAAGTCTCAAAAGATTACGAAAGAGCGGTTGAAGGTGAAAGAAAGAGAATTGCAAGGCAAAAGAAAATTGCAATGGAAAGAAAAATGGCAAGGAGGTATAGACTTAGTGAAAAAGAGTTCAATAAGTTACAAAGTGGTGAAGGCAATGGCCAGATGATCGAAGAAGAAGAAGACAACAAAAAGAAGATTAAAGACATGATGGATATTGATACTGAGAGTCAAAAAAAAAGTCATAACGTGCCTCTTCTTCAAATTCAAAACGGTAAAGTTGTTTATTCACAAGAATCTACATTAGTTAATAGACATGGTGATGATTCCAACACTAATTTGGAAAGAGTTGAAGAAAATCCGTATGAAAACATTGTTACATCAAATACATATTCTAAAAAGAAACAAACTCTGAAATGGACTCCACAAGAAACAGCAGAGTTGTTCAAGGCGGTATCGCTTTGGGGGACTGATTTCTCCTTAATTTCACAGTTGTTCCCATACAGAACAAGAAAACAAATTAAAGCTAAATTTGTTTTGGAGGAAAAGAAACATCCGCATCTAGTTGAATTTGCGCTGTTAAGGAAGTTACCTGTTGACATTGATGAATATTCTGGTAAATCAGGGAAGGAGTTCAAGACATTGGATGAATATAATGCTGAACTGAAGAAGGTGAAGGAAAAGCATGAGGAAGAATTGAAGACCATGGCTGCAGCTCGTGAGAAAGCACTTGTAGAAGATCGGGAAGCACAGGAAACGCTGAATAGTGAGACTCCTAAGCCACGTAATCGTAAGGCCGTTATTGCAGAATTTCGTAAAAATGAGGAAGTTGTTGGTTCTTTAGATTGAATTGTACCTTTATTAAATATAATTAGGAAAAGGCTGTTTTATGTTAGGTGAGCTGCTTTCTAAGGAGTAATGAAGAATTGATAGTTTCATGATAAACATACATCTGCAGATAAAAATGAGATGTTCTTCGAATACCATATACACACAGCTAAATATCTTTTTTCCAAAATTAATATAAATACCCTAGACTTTGAACAGCATTTAAAAATTGTGACACTAGCTGCGATTGAATTCGGTTTATCACTGCAGAAGATAGAGTGATAATTTGATAATAAAAGCATTTATATTTTAGTCATGAGCATTAGTGACTATTAAATTATTCTAGATGACTTCTAAAAATAAAAAAATGATTAAGTTTCAGATTTTTTTTCTTTCTTTCTCTATTCGTATATCAAATAATCATCTTCTTTAGCTAATTGGAGCCGGTGACACTGTTCGAAAATAACTAGAGAGGACTGCGAGACGAAATAAATTTGCTAGTTAACAGAAAGGAGAAAAAAGGACGGGTTACAATGCAAGATTATTTGTTGGAAATCCACACGTCAGGTGGAGGTGGTAATAAGAACAAGATCAATTATTATCAACGAACAAGGTATATTAGGTTTACAACCAAGCAACGACCTAAGCAAAGCACGGTGTTCAAATCATTGCTGAAATTCGTGGCAAGTTTGATCTCCATTATAACGATTTGGGGTATGTTGATAAAAGTGAACCCATTGAATCCAATCATCAGATATCTGGTGAAGAACGATTCATCAACATCGATCATGCTACTAGAGAACAACCTCGTGGAAATTTTAAGGGTGTTCAACCACAAGGGAGAAGAACTCATTTTCGATTTCACGATTTTGGTTTACATGCTAACCTCGATCATGATAATAAACGAGCTTTACTGGAGGTTGAACCACAGGGTCGAGGAGTCTTTGCTAATTATTGCCAAGTTTGGGGTGCAGACAGAGAGTGTGATCATCAAGAGGACGCTCTGGGGGTTGGTGTGGACGCTATTCAACAATATCTTTATTGACGGCTGCACGAGCGGTGGCGGAGGCAGCAGTGGTGCTGGCAATAGTGGCAGCAGCAGCAGCAGCAATATGGGCAACAAATGGTACAACGTGAAAGAGGAAAAGATCATATTGAACAGGCAGTTCATTCCAATGGAATATGTCAAGGACATCATCATCAACGAGGGGTTTGTGAACTCCACCGTGCTCTTTTACATGGGGCTCATAATCAAGGAGCCAAACGGCAAGATGAAGATGACTGTCGTTTTCCCCATGCTGAGACCTCGGCGTGCAATTTTGGAACGTGTGTATCGTGGCAGCAGATGCTACCTCGACGAAGAATTCGGAAACAATAGAATAATGAGAGACGACGATAGTGCAGAATTGCTATGATGCTTCTCCGCCTCCTAATTACAGTGTAAACTTTGTATTTTCCTTTATACCAACAGTATCTACAATTCATGGATGCCAGTTACGACATAAGCGTTGTCGCACCCCTGATCCACCTCCGTCGTCGTGTCACGTGACCCGTGGCGTTGCCGCTAAGTGTGGTGCGCACTGCGCTCATGCGAAATTCCAATCTACAGATACGACACATGAAGACTGACTTGGCCTCAGCGAGCGTCACCCTTGCCTGGCCGGATGTGTGTTTCCACGCCGGCACTGTAATACCACCAACGGTGTCTGTTTTCCGCAGCAAGGTGCACCATTTGTCCTTTTACTGCTCTGGCCCTGATGCGACAAGCACAGCATTGGCGACAATTTGCTCTACGTCTACAACAACAACTACATGTGTAGTGGTCAACCACCAAATCTCCCTTTGCCTGTTCCCTCCTTCCACTTCATGCCTCCCTTTGCTCTCCCATAAAGACCTGTGCGCACAACAATGCCAACGTGCAAGGCAAAAGTTCTTTGTGAACCCCTTTAATTTACCACAAGGAACAAAAACGCAGAGCAAATCCCAGCTGCTCTTTGTAGCACCGACAAAAACACCACCAGCCATACAGCATGGGGGGCTCGACTGGCCTTGGTGCAATCGCATTGCACTAGTAACTACAACTACACCATGCCTGCCTTCCGTGCTTCTCCGTCCCCTTCACATTATCTCTCCCTGTGTTACATTCTTTGCTCCAATGCCCCTTATTTCCACTAAAGCCAGAAAAAAAAGTTTTTCGAGCGCGAAACAGGGGCGCCCTGCCAGATTGGGGCAAGAGCTAAACAGACGGAGATGGGAGAGCTGTGGACAAGCAATGGAGGTGCAGACAGTGGGTTGCGTGCGTAGCAATGGTAGTTGCGGTGGAAAGGGGGTTGGCGAGATGGCAGTTACACTCGTTGGTGGTTAGTAGGTGTGCACAGGGGTACACACAGCGCGGGGCCCAGTTTTAATAATAGGCTAGAAAAAAATTTTCCTCGTTTTGGTTTCCCCTTTTGAAACATAGTGTAAACTTAAGACGCTTAAAATTTTGCCACGAATCCTTCCCTATCATATACACTTTCAAATAGCAAAAACTCCAACTTAGTCGTTCCCTTATGAAACTTTCAGCTGTTCTCCAATCTTTGGCTCTTGCCTCCCTCGTTTCCGCAACCCCAGTTGCGCACTTGCACCACAACCACAAGAGAGGTGTCGTCCACGTCACCGAAACCGTCATGGTTACCGTCGCAGCAGGTGGTGCTGACCTAGCAACTACCGTCCTTGACGTCGATGCTGCTGCCGCCACCACCGAAGCTGCTGCTGCTGCTGCTACCACTGAAGCCCCTGTCTTGGATGTTGCAAACAAGGTTGCCGTCAACACTGCTGCCGCTGATACCACCAGCGAAACCTCTGCTGCTGAAACCTCCTCCGGCGCCTCCTCTGGCTCTGCCACTTCCGGCTCTGCAGGCTCCATCGGTATCACCTACTCTCCTTACAACAACGACGGTACCTGTAAGGACCTTTCCAGCGTCCAATCCGACTTGGCCAAGTTGGACGATTACGCAATCATCAGATTGTACGGTGTCGACTGTAACCAAGTCGCTAACGTCTTGCAAGCTAAGAAGTCCGGTCAAAAGTTGTTCCTCGGTATCTTCTACGTTGACGACATCGCAGGTGGTGTCTCTTCCATTGCTGATGCCATCTCCTCTTACGGTTCCTGGGACGACGTTCACACCGTTTCCGTCGGTAACGAATTGGTGAACAACGGTGCTGCAACTCCTTCCCAAATCAAGTCTTACATCGACACTGCCAGATCTGCTTTGACTTCAAGCGGTTACTCTGGTCCTGTCGTTTCCGTTGATACCCACGTTGCCATCCTTGCTAACACCGAATTGTGTGAATACTCCGACTATATCGCTTTCAATGCTCACGCTTACTGGGATGGTACCATTGAATCCTCCGGTGCCGGTTCTTGGTTGCTCTTGCAAATGCAAAGAGTCTCCTCTGCATGTGGTAAGAACGTCATGTGTGTTGAATCTGGTTGGCCTCACAAGGGTGACAACAACGGTGTTGCTGTCGCTTCTGAATCCGATCAAGCTGCCGCTGTCGCTTCCCTTGAATCCGTTGTTGGTAACGATGTTATCATTTTCACCGCTTTCGATGACTTATGGAAGAATCCAGGTTCTCACAACTGTGAACAATACTGGGGTATTCTTTAAATTAAAAATTAAAGAAATTCACAAATACATTGACTCTTTTAACAAAATTTGATCCTGTTATTTCAACTTTTCACTTCTTCTTAATACTGTCACATTCGTTTGTTTGATCTTTAATCTTTTATTTTTTTTTCATCTTATTGTTCTCTTGATTCAGAATAACATATTGTTAGTTGACTTGAGCTTTCTTTCTTTTTTTTAACAGTTACTCAACTCATGTTATTCACACGTTCTTTGGTTACTTTTATCTGTTTACTTTATGGTTCAGCTACAATCAAATCTTTTGATTTCTCTTACTGATCTCTATCTATTTTATTATACTTTAGGATTTTTTATTTACAATTTTATTTATTAAAATGATTTTTTTCCCTTTAGCTCATACATTGGCTATCTATGAAAGTTGCACAATAAACGAATACTATATACATAAATACATTGGATGTGATTCTTTTGATGTTTTAAATGGTTTAATCATCTTTTTTCGAAACACTTGTCTTGATTCTAAGTCCATGCCATTTGCCAACGTCTTCCTTTAGCACTTGATTAACAAGCCTGTGTTGTTTAATCATATTTAATCCTTTAAATTTGTCACTATCCACTTCAATAGCGTACATTTGACCGCAACCCCCACTCAAGTCAGCTATTGAAATTCTGGTAGCATCCAACTCTTTGGCCAACTTATAATACACCTTGGTTTCTTCCTCGGTGAGGTATTCTGGTGCTTTAGCAACATTAGAGACTAGTCTCCTCATTGGAAGTCTATTTAGATATCTAAACATATTTATTCAAATGGAGATTGCAATTTATTCACTACAATAATTAGAATTGATGATTACATATAAATCCATTTTTATTTTTTCCCTGGTGATTCATTCTCATTTGGAATCAGTGAAAAAAAAATTACGATTGTTCTTAACATGACGTAGACTTCCATTTTTAAGAGCGCATTGACGCACTAAGGTTGGCTTTAATAAAATGTGTTCAGTTCTATATACTTCGAAATATAAAAGATAATGATTGGGCTGAAAAGTGAAATCTTGAATGTAATTATTCATCAACTTCTTCTTCCTTTTCTTCAATGACAGCTTCTTGGACTTCCTTAACAATAATCATTTCAACGCTTTCTTCATGTTGCACAAAACCTAACTTTTCCATCTTAGATTCTAATGAAGATTCCCAGTCCTTCCATTCCTTCAGTAATCTCTTTCTCTTCAAGATCAACTCTCTCAATTCAGCATTAGATTCCATGTTATCTTGTTCTTCAAATCTTGCAGCATATTCAGCCAGTTGCTTACGCACTCTCTTTTTGTCATTGATAGTTAACAAAGATTCTGGTCTTGGTCTCCATTGGAATTCGAAGAATTGGTCAATGGATTCTTGTCTTGTAATTTGACCAACAAAGTCGTAGACTGTGTAACCGTTATTAACAGGTGATTTCCATGCACTTGACCAGGCGGTGATAGAACGACCGCTGGATTCCCACTCTAAACCTGACAAACCGCCGAAATCTTCTGTTGCCAATAATTTCACCTCCTTTGTCTTCTCCTTCTCGTTTTCAAATTCACAATCATAGAAATCTAACTGTGATTGAACTTTGTCAATACAACCAGTAACTGCATAACGACCCGTTGGTGACCATAATAATACATTAATATCTTTATCATCGAAAGTTGCTGATTTGACCCACTTTCTCATTGTTGATGCATTTTTACCAACACCAACCTTAACTTCTTCAATATTGTAAAATGTTAAATTGTTCTTTGTTGAAGAACCCAATTGAATATTGGCAGTATCTGTTCTATCCATTTTAGAAATGAAACCAAACTTATGACCCTTTGGCTCCCATGCAAAATCTAACACAACATCTTGTAATTCAATCTTTTCGATTGGAATATCTTTTTCAGTGACTTGGAAGATCTCTAAGTTGGAGAATTTGGTCTTCTTTGATTTTGTCAATCTATTAACTCTACAGCAGAGATATTTACCGCCCTTTTGCCAGTAAAGTTTACAATCAGCAACTTGAACTAATGGAGCGGTACGTAAAACTTGTCTTTGTGGTAAATTCATGACTGAAACCTTGGCGGATTGATTATTAGATTCCGGTATCCAATAAGCTAACATTGTTTCTAATGGGTCACCCTTTTTGGTAGTTGGAGTCTTGATTCCACTTGGAGCAAATTCAAAATCTCTGATACCTTCAATCTTGATTAACTTTTTATCCAACAACTCAAAATTGTTTTTAGTATCGTAAACTGCAATAGCGTCAGGACCCATTCTACCACAATAATGTTCATCGTGAGACCATTTGATTAGTGGCCATTGCATATTTTCGTCATCGTCAATATTTGGTGGGACAACAAATGTCTTGATTGGTAAGCCAGTTAAGATATCCCAAATAACTAATTTCTTACCAGCATCTTCAGATGAGAAAGGGTATGATTCACGAATTTCAGGTTTTAATTCTTGTGGATCAATCAATGGACTTGGAGAATAAGTGATGAGGTACTTCTCATTTGGCGAGATGTCCATGAATTTAACATTTGGGTGAACGTATTTATTGATTTTAGCAAACTGCTCACCGCCCCAAGATTGGATACCATTTGGGAAAGTTGTGAAAAGGTATTGACCCTTTGGTGACCACCTCATAAATGATGAAGACCAATTGTTTCTTGGCTCGATGACCTCTTCCTTGCTGATCTTCTTCTTAAACCAGTAAACACCGCTTGATTTTTGTGAGTTAATAAGAAATTGATCACGTCCGTTTGCGTCTAGCATCCATGAATTTAAGTAACCCATGTTCTTGAATTCTGGGACAAATGGTTGCTTGAATTCGTCAGAGACTTCACCACTCAATACAAACTTTTCAACGTCACTTAGCTTGTTAACTAGTAAACGATGCTTGATATCCAACTTCTTACCGTTAAGTGATTTGACAGCCTTTGCTGCTTCTTTTGGTTGTGAAAATTTGATAATTAAGTAACCTTTGGTCTTTCCATCTTCAACTGGTAACAGAACATCTTCAATCATACCACACTGTCCGAATAGTTTACTGAGAACCTTCTTCAGAACTGGCGCCTTGGCCTCTGGTGCAACTGGTGCACCATCAACAACAACGTATGAGTCTGTCATTAGCTCAGGCTCTTCAATTTGAAACTTTTCATCAAGATCACTGAAGTCTATCTGTGATAAATCAACGCTAGATTCATCAAATTCACTCATCTTCCTAGCTTTGTATAAAACACCTTTCTTTCTTTAAGATGGTGAAAAATTTCGACATTTTTTTTTTTCTCTTTAAAAATTGGAAAATTTTTTTCTAATCAAATTCCTATGAAGCTTACGTAATAATGTCAAAGCATTTTATCCTTGCTAAATACTGATAGATTAAGCAGGAGCCTTGATACTTAGGAAGACTTGGAGTGTAGTAAAGCTTTTTCTCTTTATGATAACAAAATTAGGCTTTTAAAAAGTGGCCTTTTCACATCTAAAATCGGCTTTTAAGATGGTATCAAAAAAGGTCAGAGTTACCATTTAAAAACACATTTAGTTTCAATCAATCAAGGAACATGATATATATATATGTATTGCTTATAATGTACGTTTTAAAAGATAGTACGTTACGATTCGTTTACAAAATAGCTTCATTTTATAATATACGAAATAGGCCTTGGAACCTGTTTCTAGTGTTCAAATACAACTCGTAGCATACCCGTATATTAACAAAAAGTGTTAATGTGGTGGAAAAACCGTTTGTGTTATGCATCTCCATTTGTTTTCGATACTGGAACTGAATTAATGTGAACCAGAAAATTGATCACACTGAGAAGTGAAAAATCAAGGGTACAATATGTTTTTATTGTGAATCGAAAAATAATGGTTCAGCAGTTGTCATTGGGGGCAGTTGTTAAGGGCAATCGATTAGAAACACTACAACGGTCGCTAGATACCATAACTGGTATTCAAGGACAACAATTCCATCGTCAAACAGTCATTCTAAGTCCAAGATTTCCATATGATCCACCAGAACAAGCTGGACAAATCAACCAAATTGAGTCTCATAAGATGAGGCTGACGAGAGTATGGGATGCAGAGAAATCTGCTCAAAGTCTGGTTGATATTAGCAAGCAAGATCTGGGTAATACGGACATTTGGACGCTGCAACTAAGCGATATTCCGGCTGCTGGTAACGATAAACATATCTCTATACAAAATATACATGAAACAACCATCTACCAGAGTGATGACATAATTGGCTACATTGAAGAACTTGGCTATAAGCTAGAAACTGAATTTTGGGTAAAGGGCTATCGATGGTACTGGGGTGATATCATCATAGAGTTATCAAACTTGTTGGTCAAAGATTCCAGTTCTGGGAATGACCTGAGACCTTTGAGTTCAAACTGGATGGTCAGAACTCTAGTTAATGTTATAAATAATAACGATTTAGAGTCGATATCCAAAGGCAAGCGTCAGTTAGAAGCATTAAAAAAAGAACTATACGACGTTGTTCGTCTAACTGTGCCTGATAGAACAACCATGGATAGCAGAGTTGGCTCTAAATTGGGTACTGTTAATGCTAACAATATCAGTATTAGAAAGTAAACAATGCAACTATATAGGATACACTTTTTATATTCATAACATATTTCACCTCCTTCAATTAATCACTGTCACTGACGTATAAACCGACATTAACTCCTTCTTCTCCCTCATCGTCATAGTGGTCGAAATCTTCAAAGTCTTCAAAATCCTCAAAATCTTGTTCTTCTTCATTTTCCTCATCTTGCACCTCATGATCAAAATCATGATATTCCTCATCACTGGAAGTAGAAGAAATTGAACTTTGCCTTTCTATGTCCTTTTGTGGCTTTTGCAAGATATTTAAGAACTTGTTGGATTGCTCTTCCTTATTTGCTGCAATATCCTTAGTATCTGAAACTGGTGTTGAAGGTTTGGAATTCTTTAACAAAGTCAATAATCTAGCAGAATCATTGTTAGTAGTTCCACTATTGACTACACCTTCCACTGGTTTCTTTAGCATATTCAGCAGATGTTGAGAAGATGCGACATTTGAGTCATTCTTTGAAACTTCATTAGCTGTATTGGTAACATTATTAGTAAAGGTTGATGACGGATTTTTTAACAGATTCAGTAAATGCTTAGATTGTGACTCATTAGATGCAGATATTGGTATTGGCGATTGAGTTTCAGTGGCCTTTACTAAATTTAATAATTTTACAGATTTGTCTTGATTTTTTGCTTGTGTAACGGTTTCAGTACTAGGTTTCATTAAAATATTCATTAACTGTGATGACCGATCCCTTGATTCAGGCCTTTTCAAAATATTCATTAATTTTGCGGATGATGATGAAGATTCAGATGTTTGACATTTACTCGACAATTCAGTATTCAAAGTATCGGGTCTCTTCAGAATATTCACTAATTGTGGTGACTGGTCACTTGTTTCTGGTCTTTTTAAGATATTCATTAATTGATTTGATGGGCCCATTTCATTTGATGAAGTTGGTAACTCTGTTTTCGTAGATGATGGACTATCGGACCTAGATGATGTTTCATTATTACTTGGTCTTTTCAAAATACTCATTAGCTGTGATGCATTAGACTCCCCTTCTCCTCTTTTCAAAATCTTGACAGGTGCCTGTTGTTGCTGTGGTGCTGGTGCTACTGTTGCTGCTTCAGATGCCATATTTTGTATAGTAGCCCTTTGTGCAATAGCGGATTGAGAAGGACGTTGCAAAATTCTTATCTTTTCAGCTATTTTGTTACCTTCTTTGTTCGAAGTATCCACGTTGGCACTATTATTGACATCATTATTACGACCACCTAGTGTTCTGGCAGTACTATTAGAAGTTATCTTGGATGTCAAAATGCTTAGCAACTCCTTTGAATTAGAAACTTTTGATCTGAAATTTGGCTTTCTTAATGAAGATGCAGATGGTGCGGCAACATCGTTATGGATTGAACTAGGATTTGGAACAGGAAATTTATTTACCATTGGATGTGCCATTGGAAAAGGAAATGCACCAAAACCATTAGGAGGGAAAAAGGGTGACATGAAAGGTAGATTAGGTGGAAATGGTAATTGAGGAAACGCCATTGGGTTTGCATGAGGTTGCATCATTGAATTATTGAACATTGGAGCATTGAAAGCATTACCATTAGCAAATGAATTGATTTTGCTGTTGTTATTCGTTGTTGGAGTGGTACTTATATCAGTTGTATTGGATTCAATTTCTTCATTAACTGACTTTTGATCGAGCTCGTGTTTCTTAGCGGCATTTTGAATGAAAGATAATAAATCTCTACCAGGATCAACAATACTTTGTTGACGCTCATCATCGTCAATACCAATACCCAATAATTGCTTCAATTGCTGCGTAGCAATTTTCTTTAAATAATTTGTATCTGAGTTTTTCCATGAATTAATGTGGGACATAATTGGTTTCAACATTGAATTGACCAAAAAGTAATTACCAGAATTGCTTTTGATACTTTTGTTTAGTTTCTTAATGTTGTGCCATTTAATATCGACGATTTCAAATTTTGCCTTAGGCTCAAACTTTGTTTCATCATTTACGTTTCTAATAATGTAAATTTTATAGTTTTTTCCTCTAAGTGTCCTCTCAATATAGATATCCTCGTCGATTGAATCGCTGGCATCAAACCCTGTTTCTTCTTCTAGCTCTCTCACTGCACAATCAACGTCCTTCTCATCTTTTGATATTTTACCTCTTGGGAAACCCCATGAATTCGACTCAATACCCTTAACTAACAACAATTTATCCATTTGCTCGTTAAGTAAAGCGCAACCTCTAACAGGAATTGTTGATTTATATTTACCAAATGATGATAATGCAACTTCTGGATCCCCCCATTTCCAAACAATAGGACACAATTTAATCATCGATCTCGTGAAAGGTTTCATTTTCTTAGATTGCAATAATGGGTTGAGTGATGTCACGTAATCTAAATAGAACCAATGTGCCTCTTCAATTTGGAATAACACACGTTCATAGCTTGCCAGGTCTTCCTCAGGACAATTAACAACGAACCTCACAATGAGATCCTCCAGACACCGCTCTAGGGTATCATTCACAAACCCCTGTTTTAATGAAATGGACATTATAGTACAATTTACTCTATATCAAAAGCGTTATTATTATCAGTATTATACCTTTCTATTTATTTGAATATTTTGGTGACATTTTTGCTATGTTTTTTTTGCGGCACTCATTTTGAAAAGAAAAAAGGCACAGAAAACACCTAACATGTGTACATGTCAGTTGTGTTTCCTTACTTACGTAAGCAATGTGAAGGTTTAGACTCTAAAGACTTGGACAATGATTAGGGTGATAGTATACTGGAAGGTAGAAACAGCTGTAAAAAACAACAGTGATCCTTTTAGACAAAAATAGTTATTGATGTACTATGTGTAAAGCAAAAAACACAAGAGGATTGCATTGAAATAGTCAAAATGGCAAACATATTAGCAAATCAATCCTTTTTTGGCTCTCATTCCATATGATTTAAAACATTTGGTTTCAGAAGCAGCTTCCAAGTCCTTTTGTGTTACATTCAATCTAAAGATACTTTGTTTAGTGTGTTTGCATACCGATAAAGACAAATCTCCTTTACTGTTCGTTCTGATAAACACTTTTTAACAGTTCCCCATTAAATTGTTACTTAAATGAAAACAGATTGGGTTAGCTTTATATATGATTCAAATCAATATTTAAATTCGGTCGTATCAGCTTATATAAACCAACACAGATTAGAATAGCTAGGCATATGCAGTTACCTAAAGTGTTAGTAAGAAAATAACATATCCTATTTGAAATATATGCTCATGTACGAAATGACATTCAAAATCTACTCCCCATTACCGCTAGTTCATTAGTGTCAATTGGGAAATGTACCTTTTAGGACTGCTTACTTGGTGTCTTAAAGTTTGACTTGACTGATCTAGTTGTCTGGAACCACATTCTGTGGTTCATATTCTAATTTATATTTTGTGTATAGAAAGTTGTTATTTTATCTTTTACTCTATTCTTCATTTGAGTTAAATTCAAAATATATGTTAAGAAAACCAAGAATATTACTTAATGGTTAACTAAAATGGTATATAATGATATTAACTTATTAGTTTAGTGATATGTTTATTTATATCATTTCTACTCAATGGAGATAAGTAGCCTCCTAAATATAACCTTTTGATAGAGTAATTAACATAAACTATGTTCAAATATTGTCCTAAGTTAGTCTTACCTACTTTGCTTGTTTATCAATGCTTAGTATGTATCGAATAGAGTAATGTAAAATTAGTATACTTTCGACACTTTGAAAATTTTTAATAGGTGTTACAATTTCCGTATAGCGGTAATAACGATTTAGTTTGCTTAATTAAAAAGTGTATACTAACTAATATAAATTAAAATGTGGGGACTGCCTTCTATATTAGAGATTACATTAGATTCTAGATCATCTAATAAATAATAAGAAGCTTCATTGTCGTGAACATTTCTTTTTAAGAATGGCATAGTAAATATGCTCAGTGTCTTCTCTTATTATTTCAACAATAGGCAGTCAATATTACTAGTGCCTTTTTTTGAAATGAAGTAGAATAAAAATAACAAATGCTTCAATTCCCAAAATTTTTCACGTTTTAAATCCAGTTGATATTACAGTTATTTTCCTTTGTGTATTTTATTTCTGACAACAAACTCCCTGTTAGCTCAGTTGGTAGAGCGTTCGGCTTTTAACCGAAATGTCCAGGGTTCGAGCCCCTGATAGGGAGTTTATTTTTTTTTTTGCTTACCTACATATTTTTCACTTTATAATGTCAGATCTGAGTTGCATTTGTTGATCATCTGCTAATTATAGTACTATAGACGATGCAAAATCAGAAGTTTCAAATAGAAGTAGACCCAGATGAAGATACTGAATGGAATGACATCTTGAGAGAAAAGGGAGTCATACCTGAAAAACCAAAGTCCCCAACCGAAGAGCTGGAAGAGGCATTAGCAGAGGTTATTGAAAACCGACACTTGAATAGATTGGAGAACTTGAATTTGAATGAATTAGATGAACTAGAGGATGAAGAGGATGACGAGTTTCTTGAAATCTACAAGCAAAGGAGGCTGGATGAATTGAAGAAATTGCAATCAAATGAAAAATTTGGTAACGTTTACCCAGTCTCAAAACCGGAATGGTCCAAGGAAATAACAGAGGCCTCCAAAACAAGCTGGGTCTTCGTGCATTTGTCAAGTCAGAGTGTTTTACAAAGTAGAATATTGAGTAGCATTTGGTTACAGTTAGCCTCTATTTTCAAGGACATCAAATTTTGTGACATTGAAGGTAAAAGGGCCATTGAAAACTATCCTGATTCCAACTGTCCCACAATCATCATTTACAAAGATGGCGATGTGGTGAAACAATATGTTGGTTTGGCAATGCTTAATGGTAACGATACTAGTTTAAAAGATTTAGAAAGGGTTTTGGTTGAAGTAGACGCAGTGAAAGAGTTTGATGCAAGATTATCAATCAACCAACAGCAGGATGACGATTTGGAAGAAAGCCATAAACTAAGATTTCAAAAGAAAAGTATCAGAGAAGAGAATAGTGATGATGATGATTTCTTTGATTAAATGTTTTTTTATTTATGCTTTAAATCTTTCATATATATAATATATACAAAGAAAAATAACCTGTATTCATTATTATGAGAACTCATTCACACAATAAAACAAAAGATATGCTTTAACTTTCAAGACATCTTCTTGACTCACGCGAGTAACCGTTGCATCATCAAACTTGAACCAATAATTTCCTTTTTTTATATATGCAATATAATGTCCTGTATTAACATTACCAATATGAACAACGACACCAAATAGCTCATAGTTCACAATGCCTTGATAACCGTCACTCATGTAATTTTTCATATTCAATAATAATGGCACCGAAACATGTGATTCGATTTTACTACTGACACCAAAATGTTCAAATCTTTTCAACTGAATACTCAAAACTGGCGGTAACTGACACATTTTGAGTTGCTTAGAGACTTTCCTCTTCTCTTTGCAACTGATACAGTTATAAAGAACATCTAATTCTTCACTTCGTGTGAACTTTTTCAGACATGAATGTAAATCATTTATTGGCGTTTTCACGTTTTGATTATTTTCTTGAATCTCCAAAGATAAGTCCAACATTGGGTCAATCGTTTCTCTTACATTACCACATTTGCAACATTTTAAAAGACTTTGTAGTTTACCAGAAAATGTTTTATGTGTAATACAGTCACAATCGTCTTCATCAGAGATTGGTCTTTGTTGACTTTCACCCTCCAATGCAGGAGTGTTTTCTTTATTTTTTAAATATTTCTTGGATGTTGTGTCACTCTTATGTATTTGATGGATAAGAAATTGCCAAAATTCATGTGCATCTTGTTCACTGTAACCTGCTAAATTTCTCTTAACTTTCCATGAAGCTGTCAAAAAATCAACAGGTCCAAAACCAACTATTGATGTTGAAGTATAAAATTCTTTTATAATTTCGTTGAGACAACATGATAAGCACTCACTGATCTCCTTTTCACAATCTAAATGGCATCCTTTGAAATAATAATGCTTGACGTATGGATTATGAATAATACATTGTAAAACTGATGACATGAAACATGTCGAGCCCATATTAATAAACCCTCTTAAGCCTAACGTTGCCTTAAATGATGGAACTTGCGTTTTGGAACTTAGTAACAATGATTTTTCGTTATCATGTTCTGTTTCAAATATTGGAGCACCAGGATAATTATTACTCAATCCATTGTTACGAATTACCTTGATTCTAACTCTCTCAATCAATGCATGTGAGCATATATCATTGCACTTAAAACATAATATATCACCAGTGCTTGCATTAACCCCAAATAAATGATTAACCTTTTGGTGATGGTTGTATGCATGTTCATAGCATCTGACATTTGCACATTGGATACACATATAGAGATGCACATTTTGTCTTGAACATTCTTGACACTGTAAAATCTGCCCTTTGGCTTTGAATAACTTTTTGATATCAACAACTGATCCTTGTTTGTTATAATACACTGTATTAGAATTGGTACCCATAGTAACAATCTTCATTGCCAGTTCATAAGTTTTTAATACGGGGATACGAGCATCACTTTTCAACACCTTTGCTAAATGGACACAGCATGGCGAAGTTATGAACGTATCAGCAGGACTAATGTTGGGGACTGTTTTAGACATGTATTCTCTACTTATGTGACTCTATCTCTCTTTTCGGTAACGCTATGAATCCTGATCTGAAAAATCTCAAATTTCAAAATGCGGAACATCCTTCTGAAAGAGTATTAAGCATCCATCAAACCATATGCTTGCCAGATAATATAGTCAAATTTATGATTGCAGTTAAGAATTACACAAAGCTGTAAAAGGTCAGGATTCAACACATTTAGGCTTTTCCTAAATTCGCATTCTTTATTATGTTAATGCTCTGTTACCGATAACAAAAGGTACACAACGTAGCGATCCAATGCTATTAAATTAAATGAACACACTCGTGACTTTCAACCTTTCGATAAAATTCTGTTGGTCTTAATTCATGTATTAATTAGACCAAAATCAACTGTAAACCACCTGCGGCTATTTATAAAAATCCATTTCGTACAACTGAGAGTCAGCCAAGTGTAAATCCTGTTCTAAATCAGAATTCTTCACACTACCATCACCAACAGCCACAATGATCTTATCAGAGTTCGCTGCCAGAGCAGTAATTACTCCACCCAAATTTTTGATCTGACTAACCCTTTTCTTCGTGTTGATATCCCATATTCCTAGAATACCGTCTCCACCTGTAACTAAAAATTGGTCTCTATTTGCGATCGATAAAACCGGTTGTGCTAGTAAGCTTTGATCCGTCAATGTTTGTTTGTGAGGACGAAACACGAAGCTTTCTCCATTGGGTTTACAGATCGCAACTTTACCTTCCATACTGGATTGTATGTACTGAACGCTCGGCAGTGGTGAAACAATACACGTGTTTGTGACTAGTGGATACCCAAGTCCAGGAGAATCACTGCAAATATGTGTCAACCTGCCGCCAGTTGTAATGTAAATTCTGTTTTCGATGGTGGTCCCATTGATTGCTAAGGCAACAAGAAGTGTGGAGTCTTTCATCTGTAAACTAATTATTTTGGCCTCAAATTGGACCTCCTCACTTATAGCTCCATTAGCATATACGTACAACAAATGTGCGTTTCCGATCACAACAATTTCATCATCGTCAACATGCGAAACCGCAATATGTTGTCCACCGTGAGCACGAACCTCTTTCACATCAAGGCTATCTACGTCCAGCTGGAGTAACCCATCCGAATTTAACAACCACAACTTTTTGCCAGAAAAGCTTGTACCACTTACCAACCCTACCTGGATAATTTTGCGTGCACCTTCTGTGCCGTAAAGCACTACTTCACCCCTAATGGAAATGGCAATAACACTAGGACCTTTTCCAGTATATACCCATGCTATGTATTCCTTGGGAGCACCGTCTAGCTTGTTCATTTACCGCTTACGCTACAAAAGCTAGTGATCTTTGTTTATATTTAGAAAAAACAGTGGGCGCATACAGTGTAGCGGGTTTCACAAACAGAAAATCAACTATGTCTATCAACAAAGGGAACAGTTTTCACATTAGCCAAAAGAGTTCATTGTTGCCAGATTTATCCGATGCCAATCAAAACCGAAAATTAGGTATTTCAAACTCACAATCTAAGCTTAATATTAATCGTCAACGGTTAAGAGTCGATTAAGCACCGAAGAAAATTTTTCCCTTATCTCTATAAAAAAGAACAAAAGAAGTTTTTATTATCAACACCTGATTGTACAGTGGTTGGTCCTAAATCACAGGCATTTTGTTATTGTGTCCGCTTATCAAGCAGACAATTTGTTCCTAATATTTTCTCATACTCTTTTATCTAGTCATTTTCAGTACTGTAGTAAATAATGTACTTCTTCGAAGCATCTGAAAGGAAAAGACTCGCACAGATTGTGTGTGCTGTATTCTGGTGTCTACTGGGCGCTGGCCCCATCTTTGGATTTGCGGCTTTGAAGCCTATTTTGATTGATCAGGGAATCTACGAAAACGTATGCAAAGTCGAAGACGCTTATGTTCTATCTTTTGGTGTAAAATGTAATGAACAGGATATGAAGCTGAATATGATGTTTACAGTGGGTGCAGCGTTGACAAATGTGTCTGCCTTGGTAATTGGTGCCGCTCTCGATCATTTTGGTCCTAAAGCTTGTGGTTTGATTGGTGCATCTTTTTTGTTTATGGCCTCTGTGACGTTCATCAATGCACGAGCAATCACACTTTTTGATCCCATCATGGTTGGATATGCTTGCATGGCACTTGGCGGCCCTTTTTCTTACATTTCGTCTTTCCACTTATCCAACGCATTTCCAGAAAAGTCAGGCCTGATTCTTGCGTTGTTAACAGGTGCATTTGACACTTCATCCGCTGTGTTTCTGATTTACCAAAAAATGTATTTGTCTAATCCAGCATTTTTCAATTTGGAAACATTCTATAAGCTTTACTTGGTGGTTCCCGTATTTATCATAGTAGTTCAAATTTTCATTATGCCAAATGAATCATACCTGATTCCTCCTCCTGAGCTAATTCCAAATGCTACAGAAGCACAGTTGATGATTTCAAGATCAGCTTCACTCGAAGAGCATATCAATGAGGATAATGAAAGAACTCCGTTAGCTTCTTCTCCTCCAAGAAGACGCTCCTCGCTTGGTGACGCCATGCTTTCCGCTTACATTGATGAAGAATTGGATGCTCAAGATACGTCCAAGCAAAAGTTGTCATACTCTATCTTTGGTGTTCTCCATGGCCAGTCAGCTTTCAAGCAGTTTAGAACATATTGGTTCATTTTAATGTGTGCATTTGCAACTATTCAGATGCTCCGTTTGAACTACTTTGTTGCTACTGTGAATTCCCAATATAGCTACCTTTTTGGATCAGCAGAAACTGCTAATAAGCTTAACAAGATCTTTGATGTAGCCTTGCCTCTAGGTGGTGTCATTTCAATCCCTTTTGTGGGGCTCTTCCTTGACAATTTTAACACCTTCATTGTTATGAATGGCCTACTGGGCGTCTCCATGCTGCTTGGTATTCTTGGTGTGATTAAAAACTCTTGGATCTCTGGTGTTATCAATGTTCTTATTTTTGTTTGTTACAGACCTTTCTTTTATACTTCGATTTCGGATTTCTGCGCAAAGGTCTTTGGTTTTGAAACCTTTGGGGTTGTCTATGGGTCTATCATGACCGTCTCTGGTGTTTTTAATTTCCTTCAAAGCGTCTTGGATAAACTCACTCACACCAAGTTTGCAATGAACCCTATTCCTTTGAATCTTCTACTTGTGGCTCTAACTGCTGTTATCGGGTCTTCTACTGTGCTGTACATTGGCATTCAATCGAAAGCATATGCACAGCATAGGTCAAATACCTCATTATCTGGTTGACCGGTCTCTATGTTGATTTTTTATCTTCAGTTCAACAGAAGTGAACCCTTCCGAGCACTCTTTACATGAGCATTCACTAGACTTTATAAAACCCTTCTCCAAAAAATTTTTTTTCACCTCATGATCACTTTCCTCTTTCTTCAGCAATTGGCCTCTTCGAAGATTCTGCAATGTACAAAGGTCGTTGTAGAATTCAAAGCGAGGCCAAGAGAGAACTTGTCCTGAATTGTTCGGTGACTCTTGTTTTTATTTCAGGGGTTTGAGAATATAAGCATTCATTAAAAAAGATGATTCTAATTTGGGGTACATACGTTATGTTAAGTAAAATCATATTCTAAAATCAGTAAAGTCGTAAATTAACCCATAGCTAATAACATTAAATTTATATGTATTACATATATATATTTGTACATATACAAGTTAGTCTAAATCAGTGAGATTTAATTTCATTACTCTTGATGGATCCATGGATTCAACAAAATCTGCTAGCTTTAGCGGTCTTAGTTTGATATTAGCAGAAGTTGTTAGCATTCTACCTCCGTCACTCAAGACATTCTTTCTAATGTATTCCCTAGTCGAATTAACAGCAGCATTTCTACAGAGTTCCTTTAAATCGGAGCCTGACATGCCCTGGGTGATTTCAACAAGCTGCTCTAAATTGAAATCAATTTTGACTCCTTCAACCAGTTTTGTAACAATCTTGAGCCTTTGCACGTCATTTGGCAAAGTGACACTAAACTTTTTAGGCATTCTTCTCAGAAACGCAGAATCTATATCTCCAGGCCTATTGGTGGCTCCTAATACCAAAATTCTACCACTTGACACCAATCCGTCCCATAATGTCATAAATTCGGCTTTTAGTGTTGCCGTGACTTCATGGTCAGTAGAACTTCTTTCTCTTAAGAAAGAATCAATTTCATCAATGAATATTATACATGGCTCTAATTTATGTGCCAAGCTGAATAATGCGTCGACTAGCTTATTACTTTCGCCAAACCATTTATCCATGATTGTAGACATCCTAATGCTGATGAAGTTGGAACCACTTTCCCTTGCGAGCGCCTTGGCAAGCATAGTTTTACCGCATCCTGGCGGACCGTAAAGAAGAACACCTTTTGGTGCCGTTAGTAATCTGCCATACTGGCTGAATAGTTCAGGATAAACCAACGGCAAAATAACAGATTCTCTTAAGTCATCGACTATGGATTCTAAACCACCGATATCTTCAAAGGAAACATCTATGTCATCTGGTGGAATCAAGTAGGCCAACATGATCTTCTCATAGCTTGATAAGTTATTAAGTACAGCTCTAAGTTCTGGAGACTTAGACTTGAGTTTGGCCAGATGCTTATTAGTTTTGGATTTTTCATCTTGTGTCCTGTGATTTGGATCCCCCATGAGGGAAGACATGAGATAGTAGGCAGAAAATGTAGTTGCGGATAGCAACAAACACTCTCCAATCATCTTCAACGTGTCCGACTTGTTCATCTTGCTACGTAGTCTAACTGTACTTTGCGGTTATATTAGTGGAAGTGCGCTTACGTAACAAATACTTCTCTTGTTACATATACATCAAAAAAATTTCATATTTTTTTGTTCTTTCACTCTGAATGATATCTTCAAGTTATAAGAAAATGAATACTGGGAATAAGATGAAGAGGAAACATCAGATCAATATGCCAGGAGCCATCTTAGACTCTATAAAGTCTAATAGTTCACAATATGAAAATGATACCAGGTTTTTAGCTACAAACAAAAGAAGAAAAACGATTTCACCTCATGAAAAGAGAAAAATTGCCAAAAAAGAGAAGAAACAGCAGCAGCATTTGAAAAGGTTAGAGTATCAGAAGCAAAAGAAAGAAAGATGGAACCAGAAACCAAGAGGTGACGCATTGAAAACTAACGAAAAGGCAAAAAATCCAAGTCTAAAAAATTCACAGTCGAAATTAAAATCTGCTTCTGCATCAAATCAAAGGCTTTCAACTAAGAAAAGAGTATCATTTAGTAATGAAGACTCAATTCACCCGATTCCTGCTAGAGACTCACCAAAAGGTCAAAGCATCTTAGATTACAACACTTGGGAAAGAGCTCATGGTTCGAGTTCAGAAGAAGATTATAGCACTGACGAAGACATGGAGTTAGTGTTGTCGGAAGATGACTCGCAAGATGAAGAAGATGAAAGGGAAACAAAAGATTTAATTCAAAAATTAAAAGCACTTAAACGCCAACAGTTAGGTGAACTTGAAGAATCAGAATCAGAATCAGGGTCAGGGTTAGAAGAAGAAGGTGAAGAAGAAGACGAAGAGGACGCATTAACTAAATTGAAAGCATTGAAAGGTAAGAAGTCCACATCAGAGATTAGAATTGTCAAAGAAGATGACATGGAAGAAGACGAAGTGTCTGATCTTGGTTCAGAGTCGGAGTCAGAGTCAGAAGAAGAGGGCGAAGAAGAAGACGAAGAGGACGCATTAGCTAAATTGAAAGCATTGAAAGGTAAGAAGTCCACATCAGAGATTAGAATTGTCAAAGAAGATGACATGGAAGTAGACGAAGTGTCTGATCTTGGTTCAGAGTCGGAGTCAGAGTCAGAAGAAGAGGGCGAAGAAGAAGACGAAGAGGACGCATTAGCTAAATTGAAAGCATTGAAAGGTAAGAAGTCCACATCAGAGATTAGAATTGTCAAAGAAGATGACATGGAAGTAGACGAAGTGTCTGATCTTGGTTCAGAGTCGGAGTCAGAGTCAGAAGAAGAGGGCGAAGAAGAAGACGAAGAAGACGCATTAGCTAAATTGAAAGCATTGAAAGGTAAGAAGTCCACATCAGAGATTAGAATTGTCAAAGAAGATGACATGGAAGAAGATGAAGTGTCTGATCTTGGTTCAGAGTCGGAGTCAGAGTCAGAAGAAGAAGGCGAAGAAGAAGGCGAAGAGGACGCATTAGCTAAATTGAAAGCATTGAAAGGTAAGAAGTCCACATCAGAGATTAGAATTGTGAAAGAAGATGACATGGAAGTAGACGAAGTGTCTGATCTTGGCTCAGCTTTTGAATCCGGATCCGACGAACCAAGTTATAATGGTTTTAAAGATAATGAACAAGAGATTGAGTATGTATCCCCTTTAATTGGCGACGATCGTAAAGATTTGGAAGAACAAAACTACTATGCGAAAAAGCTTGGTATGAAACATAAAAAAGGTATCAAAAGGCAAGACGATGATGATTTTGTTGGAGGTTTATTCGACGGATTAGATTTCATGGATAATTATGATAAAGTGAGAGCAGAAGAAGAAATTGAATATGCTGATCCCGAGTCATACAAAGGTTACCAGCAAGATGAAAGTGATATAGATTATTATGCAAAGAAATTACGCATAGATTCTAAAAAAGGTCTAACAAAGCAAGATGAGGATGACATTATAGGCGGTTTATTCGATGGATTGAATTTCATGACTGATGAACCGAAGAAAAACAAAAAACATCCGAAAGAAGAAGAAGAAGAAGAAGAAGAAGAAGAAGAAGGTGACGATGATGAAATCAATGAAGATGATTTTGATGACGAAGACGAATTAGATGAGGATGACAAAGCTTTATTACGTGAAATGTACGGATTAGGAGATTCGGGAGAATCAGAAGGAGAATCCGACACAAAATCTGACAGTGACAGTGAAAATGAAGGCCCTAAAGTTAGAGAAAACCCTTATGTTGCACCTATTCAAGATTATGAAGAAACAGAGACATCTTCTGGTTCAAGATACATTCCACCTGCATTGAGAAAAAAACTTGCAGAATCAGAAGAATCAGAAGAATTGAAAAAGATCATGAGACAGTTGAAAGGACCATTTAATAAACTTTCGGAACCAAATATGACCAATGTGATTGGTGAATTAAACAACGCATATAGTGACAATCCGAGACATTACGTCAATGAGGCAATTTTAAAAATCACTCTTCAGTTTGTGGTAATTTCAACTCCAATGTTGGAAAGCTTTTTAGTTCTTTATGCAAGTGCCTTATTAGCTCTTTATAAATTACAAGGTGTTGAATTTGGTGCATATGCTGTTCAAACATTAGTTGAAAAATTCAACTTACTGTTGAATGAAACAAACAGTGATCCTCAGAAAATTACTAATTTAATAGGATTGATTGGTTATGTTTATTCATTGAATTTGGTTAATGCCAAATTAGTCTACGACATTATCAAAGAAAAGTTGATTAAAAACGTTTCAGAACTGAAAACCGACATATTATTGAAGCTCATCAAATCATGTGGTTCCAAATTGAGATCAGATGATCCTGATGCTCTTAAAGAAATTATTGTTGAATTGACAAAGTCCATCAAGGAAAATGAAAGGAAAGGCATTGATACATCAACAAGAACGAGGTTTTTAGTTGACACCATCAACAATTTGAAAAATAATAAGTTGAAGAATATGGAAAATGAAAATACCTCGTTAATGGTTAACAGGATTAAAAAGCAACTTGGTAGTATTGACAACAATAAAAATCCTGACCCAATCAAAGTTAACTTGGATGACATTGAAAATATTGAAGAGAGGGGTAAATGGTGGCTAGTGGGTTCCGCATGGAAGGGACATGTCGATCAAAAGCCAGAAGTTACTAAAGAGTTTGAAGAAGATAACGAGGATTTGATTGACGACTTATTGGGGACATCAGAAACCAATTGGCTGGAGCTTGCCAAAGTGTACAGAATGAATACAGATGTAAGAAGGGCAATTTTCGTTTCGATCATGTCAGCTGAGGACTACATGGACGCATTCATGAAACTAGAGAAGTTGAGATTAAAAAGAGCTCAAAGAAAGGAAATTCTTAATATTTTAATGCATTGCGCCACTATGGAGAGTACCTACAATCCATATTATTCAGTACTCGCAAAGAAGCTATGTGATGATCATGCTATGAGAAGATCTTTGCAGTTGAACTTATGGGATTTTATAAAAGAATTGGATGGTGATGATACTGCAACAAACATTCTTGGTGAATCTAACGAAACGGAAAGACTGATGAAGATTCTTAACATGGGCAGATTTTTTGGGTTCATTGTTGGAGAAGGTGCCCTCTCGTTGAACGTGCTACGTGTAATCAACTTTCTCACCGCTACGTCAGATGTTAAGATCTTTTTAGAGATATTACTGATTACAATCTTGGATACCATTGGTAAAAAATCTGAAATTAAGGCCTTTGGCTCTGGGACCAAGTCTTCCAAGAAAACGAAAGATATCACTTTTCACGGTAAGGTCATGGCGGAAAGAGTTGCTAAATGTGACGAACAACCGCTATTATTGAAGGGTCTACAGTATTTTTTGAATACAAAGGTCAGAAAAAGTGATTTGATAAAGGGTGCAAAACAAAGAACAAGGGTTGACTGGGGTATTGATACTATGTCTGACATGATTGCTGAAATGTTAGATAGAACAAAGGACCAGTAAACGTATGTTTACTTCTATTCAATTTTGTATGTGTATAAATATCAATAGAATCTATAGAAGGAAGACAAATAAACTCATTCATCAGCCACTAATCATCTTAATAAGAAAACGCACCAGCCACGCAATACTTTTTAGACGTCTATACACGTGATATTGAAAATTGTGGCGTCCTTTGAAATTTTCTTCATGCCGAACATGAACTTTGGAATCTTAAATCAAACTCCGAAGTCTTGCATTAGGTGAAAAAATACGTATATATAGTATTGAAATGATTGGACTCTTACTCTTCTTTTTCTAGACACTTCATTAATTCTTTCAAAGAACGCAAAATAATGTCTACGGCTGGTTCTGCTACTGCGGAACTCTTTTCTGCTACCTCAACAGCACCTTTCGGATTACCTCTTGATCCATATGAAATCAAGGGTAAGACACTGAACTCAGTTTATTCTTTGGTTATCGGCACCACTTATCTTCTGAATGACAAGATCTTCAACTATAACGTGCCAACAGTGACAGGCGAAAATGCTTTATCGCTTTGGTCCGTTTTGAACCGTAAGAACCTATCTAATATAGTTCCTACTCTTTACAATTTGGACACCACAAGCGGTTCAGGTAACCTTTTAATGGGATATTTGAAAAACTCTTCATATCCAGCTGCAGTGTTTGCTTCTTCTGCTACATTGAACAACATTGCTCCGGTTTTGTTGAGTCACCAGGAAGGTCACCACAGCTTACCTCTTTCTATCCAACTGGCAACCGTTGAATACGACTTTGCAAAGGGTGAATTGGTTTCCAGCTATGCAACTGCCTTGGCAACTGCTAAGAATCTGAGAATTCCAGTTTTGACTTCTACCAACGCGTTGGAAGCTCAATACTTCTCAATTGTTTCCAATGTTCTTGCAAAGTTGAATGTTACTAACATTCACTTGTTTAATGGTGTCTCTGCAATCAGATCTCACCAAACTATTCACGATGCACTATCCGCTGAAGATATTAAGGCGATTTCCACCAAGTTGTTTACCACTTTGACCTTTGATATCAATTCTATTCTTCCACAGCAAAAAATTTCTTATGCTTTGAAGAAACTCAACCAAATCGCCGGTACTTCCTTTGCCTCCTTTGAATACTACGGTAGCGAGAATGCAGATAATGTTTTCGTTGTTTACACTACTGAAGAAGAAGTTGCCGCTTTATTCGAGCAGATCAATGTGCACGCTCCACAATCAGGTGCCATTATTGTTAAATCTCCTTCTGCTTTCGATTCAACAAAATTCAACTCTTTGATTTCATCTTCTGTTAAGAAAGTTACAGTTGTTTCCGAGTCTTTGAATGAAAATGTTTCTGCTTTGAAGTTAGATGTTCAAGCTGCTTTGTTTTTTGAAGGTAACTTTGGCGTTGAAATCTCTGAGGTCTTATTTGATTCCACTTTGACTCCAGCTCAATTTCAAGCAATCACTGGCTCACCTGTTAATTTAACCGGTGCTAATGGTGCTTCTTATAGATTCATTTTCAACGATAATTCTCAATTTAGAATCGTTCCATCTAAGTTGACTCACGCATTGTCTTTAGTTGAAAACCTAGATGTCAAATTCAGACCAATTTTTGATAATAGTATCAATGCTGGTTTGTTCCAAGCAGATGTTGTCGTTGGTATTGACCAGTCTTCTAAATTCGATTTCATCCTTGTTGAGGATGCTCATATTTTGAACTCAGTTGATGTTTACACCAACTTGAAATCAAATGGGACAGTTGTGGTTTTGAATGAATCTGAAACTGTGTTTGACGCCGAGAAGTTTATCGAAAAGACTTTATTAGTGGAGACCAAGAAGATTCTTGCTGCCAAGCAATTAAACTTGAAAGTATTGGATTTGAATGTCATTGGAGATGTTGAAGCTACTCAGGGTAGAACACAGTCTATTGCTATTCAAACAGCATTTTGGGCTTTAACCAATCCTGAGCTCGATCCTCATGCAGTCACCACCAAAATATTGCAGGCTTTTGGCTCTGAAGCTGAATTGCTAGCTTCTGTTATTGCTGATCAAATTGAAAACACTAAGGCTACTGCTTTCAAAGAAATTGAGTTTTCTGAGGCATGGTCTCAATTAGAAACAGAGTCAACGGAAGAAGATGACGAAAAAGTGTACGCTTCCTTGAGAGACACCGCTTTCGTTCCAAACCCAAGAGAAGCCTTTATTGATGAGACCACTATCCAGATTGAAGGCAAGCTCGAATTGGCAAAGAAATTGATTTTCAAAGAAGCTTATGGTACTACCACTGCTTTGAAACCAGAGCTACCAGTCGAAAACTTTATTGTTAAAGTCAAGGAGAACAAGAGATTGACTCCAGCTGAATATTCTAGAAACATTTTCCACATTGAATTCGACGTTTCAGGTACCGGATTGACCTACAATATTGGTGAAGCCCTAGGTATTCATGGTAGAAACAATGGTGACTTGGTTGAAGAATTTATCACTTCTTATGGTCTGGATGGAGATGAACTTGTAGAAGTTGTTTCCAAAGACGACCATCACATTTTGGAGGTTAGAACTTTGAGACAATCATTGATTGAAAACATTGATTTGTTTGGTAAACCAGGTAAAAAATTCTACGAATCTCTTATTGAATTTACAAAGGACGAATCTGAAAAGAAGAAGTTGGAAGAATTGATTTCCCCAGATGGTGCCGAATTATTTAAGAAGTTCCAAGAGGAGGAGTTTTACACCTTTGCAGATGTTTTTGAATTATTCCCATCGGCCAGACCTAGCGCACAGGATTTGATCCAAATTGTGCCAGCATTGAAGAGAAGAGAATACTCGATTGCATCATCTCAAAAACTGCATCCTAACGAAGTTCACTTGTTAGTTGTTGTTGTTGACTGGGTTGACGCAAAGGGCCGTACTAGATACGGTCAATGTTCTAAGTATTTGTCTGATCTGAAGGTTGGACAGGAGCTGGTTGTTTCTGTTAAGCCATCAATTATGAAGTTGCCACCACTTACAACCCAGCCAATCGTTATGGCTGGTTTAGGTACTGGTTTGGCTCCATTCAAGGCTTTCATTGAAGAAAGACAATACCAACTAGAGCAGGGTCATGACATTGGTGAAATTTATCTTTACTTGGGGTCTAGACACAAGAGAGAAGAGTATTTGTATGGTGAGTACTGGGAAGCCTACATGGATGCCGACGTTTTGACGCATCTTGGTGCCGCATTTTCTAGAGACCAACCTGAGAAGGTTTACATTCAAGACAAGATCAGAGAAAACTTGGAAGAATTAACTGACTTGATTGCGACTAAGAACGGTCACTTCTATTTGTGTGGTCCTACATGGCCTGTTCCAGACATTTCTGCCTGCTTACAGGACATCTTGGAGGCCGATGCTAAGAAGAAGGGTGTCACCATTGATTCTGCCAAGGCCGTTGAAGACATGAAGGAGGACGGCAGATATGTCTTGGAAGTTTATTAAAGAGATTGATTAAATCTTTTCATTGTTAACCAGACGGGTCCTCTTATTTTTTACATTAATTTTTATTCATTATAGATTTCCTAATATGTGATCCAATAATTAGTGATATCTGTTCATGACTCATGGACAACATGCCCCGACATGTGCATCCCACTGAGCGACTATTGTGTGACAACACAATAGTCGCCTAGAGCACCGGCACCGGCGAGCCCCTGTCCCAATCCGGAAATTTAAGGGTTTATGGACCGGCTTGGCGACGTGTATATGCAAAAATTTTGACATGTACAAGAAGTTGTTGAAATATTATCTAGCCAAAGCATAAGGATAAGAGTCTCTATCTGATGGCAATGCGGGAGCTGGGGTGCAGAAGCATTTATGATCAAGTATCAGCCTTTTCTACCAACGGACCTACCGATTATTAGCATCATAGAATGCCGTAACACGATCCCCCATACAGGCCAAGAACGAAAACTCCGCTGACTCTTAATTATGGAAAACCGGACCTCTGGAAAAAAAAAAGAGTAATGTCATGATGTGTGTATAAAATGGAGTGCCGCTGCCGTTCCAAGAGGAGATGATTTGGAGACAAAGAAACATCAACATTCATAGAGGAAATGTCGTCTATTGAGAAAAACGAGTCTGTGAATTCAGCAGATAATGAACTCCAAACTGTTGTGGACTTGAGAAAGTCCGATGCAGAAAAATCTGCTCTGGTTGAAACTCTAGCGGAGTCTATGGGGGTCAACCACAAAAAGCTTATGCTAAGACTCGACCTTTGGGTGATCCCACCGTTCTGTCTCATGTACTTTCTAGCGTTTCTAGACAGAGTCAACATTTCCAATGCTAAGGTTTACGGTATGGAGTCAGCACTCAATCTACATGGAAACCAGTTTGCTACGGCGTTGACCGTCTTCTTTGTTCCTTATGTCATCTTTGAGGTCGTTTCGAACTACATGCTTAAGATCATCAAACCACACCAGTGGCTCTCAGTTCTCATTTTGCTGTTTGGTGTCGTTACCATTTGTATGGCGTACGCTAGAAACTTTGCAGGTTTGGTCGTGTGCAGATTGTTTCTTGGTATCTTCGAAGCAGGCTCCTTCCCTGCTATCTTCTATATCATCGCTAATTTCTACACTGCTGGCGAGTCTCTTCGAAGATTTGCCTTCTTTTTCAACTGTACATGTCTTGCGGGTGGTTGTGCCGGTGCGCTTGCGTACAGAATCAACGATTTGGATGGCGTCCACGGTTTACAAGCTTGGCAATGGCTTTATATCATTGAGGGTGCTTTTACAGCTGGTCTCGCATTTCTCCTCTACTTTATTATCACTGATTTCCCTGAAGAGGCTAGATTCATGAAAGATGTCGAACGTTCCTTCTTAAAAAAGAAGCTAGAAATCTATGCCGGTAATTCAGGTTTTGAGATCAAACAGACATGGAAGGATATTGCAACGGTCTTCAAAGAACCAGCTCTTTACATCTGTGCTATCACTTACTTTTGTCTTGTGGTTCCATCCTATTCTTATGCGTTCTTTGCTCCAACTGTCATCAAACAAATGGGTTACACCTCTATGGAAGCCCAGAGACACTCTATTTATCCATGGTTAGCTACTATGGGTTGGTCTTTGTTGTTAGCCACTTTTTCTGATTACATCAAACATAGAACTTCCTTTGCAATTCTTGCAGGTATTGTTGCTATTGCTGGTTTATCTATGATTTTAGCAAGTACTGACGCTCACGTCAGATATGGTGGTTGTTTTCTCACTGCTATGGGCCTATACTCTTGTATGCCAATTTTGATCTGTTGGATGTCTCTTAACTTTTCTGGTCACACAAGGAAGTCTGTTGCAACTGCCTTCGTTATTGGTTTTGGTAACATCGGCGGTATTGTCGCGTCTTTCATCTTTCCAAACGAAGATGCTCCAAAATATACAAAGGGTCTAGGAATTGGTATTGGATTCACATCTTTAGCTGTTGTCATGCTTGGCGTTTATACAACATACCTTTACTTCCTTGACAAAAAGAAGGAAACTGCAGCATACCAAGAAGAGTGGGATCAACTCGATGAAAGGGAAAAGATCATGAAAGGTGATCTTTGTCCTGACTTCAAATACATGCTATAAATATCATAATGACTACTTTTCTTGTTACTCAATTTATCAGGTCCATGAACTTGGACAGCATTGTTAGTGCTTTTTCTACTTTATAATACCTAATGCTTACTTTTTCAAATTTTAATCAGTTAAAATAAAACTTTCCATTAGCCGTTAATATAAGGTTACGATGTAGAGTTTAACATTATTAATACAGGTGTTATACTAATAACTGCCTTGCTTATTAAAATTTTTTAAGCAGTATTTTCCACACGAAGAATTTCAAGAGATCTGATCGTCAGAAAGCAAAATGGACTATGTAACTATCGTGTTTATAAAGAAGTGATACTAAGAACTTCATGTTACCGCTTTTTCAGGAGGTCTCTTTATTGATATAATTGTAATATGTTACTATCAAGTGTTTTTTTGGGAGAGATATCAATCAAAGTATAGATAATGTTTATGAATTCGAGGTATTCTAACATCAGAATCTGCTAATTGTGAAACATACACTATTACATTCCTCAATGTAACAGAGATCTGAGATCTTAGTTTAACGGCACAGCCATGAAATATTTTCTGGGGTTGTCAATTTTTTTTTTCACTCCTGAATTTTTCAACGTCTTTTTTCTGTGGTAGGTGCTTCGATCAGCATATAAATATCATGGGAGAACTCGCTTTTGCATACCAGCTGGCGGAACTGGAACATATTAGCAAGTTGAGGACACAGAATGGGAACTCTACTTTTGAAAATAGACGATTTAACATGGATAACAACGCTAATAAATATACCAATTACACTTATAGAAATAATAATATCAATAACATCGCTATTATGAATAACAATAACAATAACAATACCAATAACAATCATAATAACAGTAACAGTAATAGCGGCAAGATTAGAAGAATGAATTCCAACGGAGAGAGCGTGATGTATAATAACAATAATACTAATGTTAACAATAATAATGGAAATAGACGCCAACGTCATTTCAACCAACAGCAACAACAGAATTACTATAGAAACTTTGACAACACACAATTTCAAAGCCAGCTTCAACAAATTCAGCAACTGCAGCAACTGGAACAGCTGCAGCCAGCAAGGCCACTTTCGCAACCAAATCCTGGACTCAGCTCACAATTTCTAGATTCCTTACTGGTGCAGCAGTTGAATCGTAATCAAACACAAACAACCATAAGTCAACCTCAGCCACAACATCATTTGAATTCGCAGAGCAATTGTCAAAAGCAAATTTCATCACCTCAAACTCTACAATTTCAACCTTCCACAACCTCTTCATTTCCATTTTATGAGGGAAACAGTACCCTGAACAATACAGCTACATCAAATTTATTACCTGATTATGGTAGTGTTTTCTCTTCACACTCGACTGGGTTTGACTCACAATTTTCCTCTTTACAATCTCAGGGTTTGTTTAGTGATTTACCGATGTATCAGCAATCGTCACAATCGTCACAATTATCAGCAACACAGCCAACAGCATCTTCACTGATCCAGCCTTCAAGTTATAACACTGCTGTAATTCCAATGAGCTCTACACCAGGAATCACAACAAGTTCCACCGTTCAATCATCTAGTTCCTCATCTTCACATTTTCAACCACATCAATTAATGAATTTATTTTTTTCAGATTCTACATCGTCGTTACCTCATACGTCAAGTTCAACCCCAGTCATTGGACAAGGTTCAGTTTTGAGATCTACACCTGACAGTTCCAATAAAGGGGTTAATACCACAAACAACAACGATTTGAATAGTGGTCTTGTTGATCCACTGGAATCAATTTGGAAAAGAGATTCCAATTCTAACACATCAAACAATTCAACAATTGGATTTAATAGCAAGTCTCAGGGCGAAGATAAATCAATCGGTTCTTATTTTTAAATTAAAGATAAATTTTAGATGAAAGAGTTAAAAAGTTAAAAATGTGGTTTTCTTTAAATCGATGGTCTCGGCGTTACTTGAGTATTTAGTCTTTTTATGCTGTTTTTTAGTTTCATGGTTACTTTTTTCAAAAATAGTTTAGGTTTTATATACATAGGGTTCAACATATAAAGGAAAAGAAAAAAGAAGAAAAAAAGAAAAGGGAATACTTCATTAATGCTAAGCTAAATATTATATCCAGTTTTTATTTGTTTTATTTGTGATGTTTTGCTTTGTTCCACCTGTTAAAATAAATTATAAATGAAACGGACTTATTATATAGTGAGTATTGGTGTACTTAGTTGCATTTTAATTTAGTAAAAAATTAGCAGATGAGGAACATGTTGTGTAAATTCATTTATCCTTCTCTGCGGCTAATTGCCATGCAGGTATACTTGTACTACTCACTGCGTGGTTTTCTGTTCGCTGCCATGCCGGAATCCCAGCTTCGACTGGTTTTGGATCAGCGCTCGAATTGGCTTTATAACTGTCCTTCAGTATATCCTGAGTTGATGGAATTGAAGAAGTTGGGGGAATGTTTAAGTTATATTTCAATTCACTTTGCTTTGGTTTATCAGCTGCTGCTTGAATAGGTGATACGGAGCTGGAATCATAGGACTTATTGGTCAGTAAATTAGGTGGCGGTGACGTTAAATTGTCGCTTGAGGTAACAGGATCCATAGGGACATATTTGGACTGTGCTTGTAAATCTTGTTTAATATCACTAGTAGCTTTACTTAGAGCTTGTAATTCGCCTGAAATTGTGTCTTTTTGAGATTCTAAGTTGTTCAAAAGGGTAGTTTTGATGCTTTCCACCTCCAACTTCAAGTATTTCAAAGTTTCATCATTTCTGAGGTTTCTTTCGTTGGTATCCTTGATTAATGCGCTCAACTGAACCAGTGTGTCGTCAATGGCTTTTGACTTTTCGTTTTGTGAGTCGATGAATTCTCTTTGGTCGGCTTCCAACTTATTCAACATAGCGTCAACACGCTCAAATTCTCTGTCCATGGCTTCTTTATCTTCATCAAGCTTTGTTTTAGAAGGTGGCAAGATTGACGGAAGAATATGGTTAGCAACGACATGGTACGCACCGTAGAGAAATCCCACTGTTGTAGTGGACATGATTAAATAATCTTTCCAATCATAGGCACTTGGTAAAGGCCTTGGAGGTGGTAGAGAAGGGTAAATTGGCATCTGTGAGTTTGTTATAGTCGGTGCCGAGCTTGTTAGAGCCAATACCTGCTGAATTTCATCTGCTGAAAGACCCTTTGATTCTAAAAATGAAAGCTTCTGTGACAAGGGTTGTGATTTAACTCCTGGATCTGAAAGGAATTGGATGGCAGAATCAATTTTCTGTTGATTAGATGCCATTTGTTAACTCGATATAGATTGTTGGAGGTAGATTGATCACTATATAAAAGCCAAAAAAGATGGAATGTTGTACAAGAGGAGAAAAAGAGACAGGAAAGATTAGCCGGAGCTCAATAAATGAACACTTAAACTTGAAAAGTCACAATAAATATAGCTTTATTGGTATCATTATGTTTGCAAGTCAATACTGTATTACTTTAAACAGCTTTTCATTGCCTTTGCGTGGTTTTATATCCAACGTATACTCCCCCTAAGTTACTGCTTATCATTCATAGTACATTTTGATGGCGCGCATGCTCATTTGGCAGAAAATTTTTCTTTTTCCCTTTGTAGGGCTTACCCACTCATGCTGAGGAAAGACGCGTGGTGAATAGCGTTAATGCCAATATCCTCACCAAGTTGAAACTTGCGGTGAGGGGGCTTCATTAAGCATGACGAACGAATTAGCCAGTAGTGACATACTTCTAAGGGCGTTTGAGTCCCGGTTGAAGACAGTTGTGAGCATCGACGATGCAGCACAAGATGCATCTTCACTCAGGGTGCACAACACAGAGTTTCAGCTGGCAACAACGGCACCAGGTGTATTCATTAACCATGCCACGGTGGACGCTATGCGCTCACAAATCCACACAATCGATGGAGCAGAAGATCAAATAGCAGCTAGAGGCAAAACGATGTTATCAGAAGAGAGATCTATGGATCACTTCAAATCACTCTTGCTTGCAAATGCCACTAATCGTCAGTCTAAAATGGAAATTAGTGCCCTTATTAACCAGTACGAGTTACCAGAAGCCAAGGTGGGGACCATCATCAACAATGATAGCGATCCATTCCTTGCAGAAAGGCTTCCGGTAGGTGAAGAGCCATCAGCTAACGGTGGTACCACCAATACTAATGCAAAGGGTGCAACTTCTAATAGCAATAATGGCAGCAATGGAAACAACAGACGTGAGGTGTATACACCATCGCATTCTACTACTGCTTTTGACCAGACTGTACTTCCAGGTAAGAGAAGGCGTAGACCAACAGCCAGAGCAGAGGAAATGGTCAACGTTGACGAGGTTTCGGAAATATTTAGTGACTTGGAGGATAATCAAAATGGTGATACCGGTACTCAAAGCACCACTGCTGATGAGGTCGCCGAAGAGCCTGTGAATGGTAGAAAGAGAAGGAGAGTCGCTAATGTCGAAACAAACTCCTCTGTGCCACCTTTAGACAACGACGAAGATGATAAATCGTCATCTGTGGTACCAAGTCTATACCCGAAGTTGTCTGGTAAAGAAGTCAAGGCTCTTGAACGTCTGTATGACAATACTTTAATTGCAATTTGGAAAGACATGGCAAGAAAAGACGGCCCTAAGGCCTATAGATTATTCCAACAAACGGCACAAGCAAAGTCAATTAATTTACGGAAAACTGCCCAGCTTGCTTCTCGTGAATCGATTCGTTGGCAAGTGAGAACAACAAAAACCCAAAAGGATCAAATAACTAAGGCTAGAAGATGTATGCGTGAAATGCTGAATTACTGGAAGAAGAATGAAAGAGAGGAACGTAATCTTAGACAAAAGGCGGAACAAGTTGCTCTTGCTAAAGCTAAGAAGGAGGAAGAAGATAGAGAAGCCAAGAGACAGGCTAGAAAATTGAATTTCCTTATCAACCAAACAGAATTGTATTCTCATTTCATTGGTAAAAAGATTAAAACTGATGAACTGGAAGGAGACATGGGTGACAAGTCTCTTTCCAGCTCAAATAATATAACACCTATGCCGACTGATGGTATTGATTTATCAAAAGCTACCAAGGATATTAGTACCGTTGATTTCGATGGTAACGATGATGCTGAATTACAAAGAATGGCTGCTGCCAATGCTCAAACTGCTCTTAATGAAGCAAAAGCTAAAGCAGATGCATTCAATAAGGTTGACAGTGAAAATGATGATAACGAAGGTGAAATGAATTTCCAAAATCCTTCATCATTTGGTGACATGAAATTAGAACAGCCTTCATTACTCAATTGTACATTGAAGGAATATCAACGTAAAGGTCTTAATTGGCTTGCTAATTTATATGAACAAGGTATTAATGGTATTTTAGCAGATGAAATGGGTTTGGGTAAAACTGTTCAGTCCATTTCTGTTTTAGCATATCTTGCAGAAACTCATGACATTTGGGGTCCATTCCTTGTTGTCACGCCGTCTTCAACTTTACACAACTGGCAGCAAGAAATATCAAAGTTTGTTCCTGATTTCAAAGTCATTCCATACTGGGGTTCTTCAAAAGATCGTAAAGTTCTAAGAAAATTTTGGGACAAAAAGAACGTTATCTACAATAGAAATTCTCCCTTCCATGTAGTTGTCACATCCTATCAATTGGTTGTGCAAGATGCACAATATTTCCAAAAAATGAAATGGCAGTATATGATTCTTGACGAAGCGCAAGCAATCAAATCGTCACAATCCTCAAGGTGGAAAATTCTTTTGAGTTTTCAATGTCGTAATAGATTACTTTTGACAGGTACTCCTATTCAAAATAATATGCAAGAATTGTGGGCATTGTTACATTTCATTATGCCATCATTATTTGATTCACATGATGAATTTAGTGAATGGTTTGCAAAGGATATTGAAGCACACGCTGAAAAGAATTCCAAGTTAAATGAACAACAATTGCGTCGTCTTCATGCAATCTTGAAACCATTCATGTTAAGACGTATTAAGAAGAACGTCCAAAGCGAACTTGGTGATAAAATTGAAATCGACGTCTATTGTGATTTAACCAATAGACAAAAGAAACTATATCGTATGTTAAGATCACAAATTAATGTTGTTGATTTGATTGAAAATAATAAAAGGATTGGTAGAGATGAGGAAGTTGAGTCCATCATGAACGTTGTTATGCAATTCAGAAAAGTTTGTAATCATCCAGATTTATTTGAAAGAGCAGATACTAAATCTGCTTTTGTTTTTGGAGATTATGCGAAGATTCCCGGATTAGAAGGCCAAATCAATTTAGGAAGGGATGCCAATGACATTCAAAGCTTCATCAACTACTCTACAAGAAATTTGATTAACTTTGATTTACCAAGGTTATTGCTAGAGGATCTACTGACACCTAATTGGGAGAATGACCATGGCTTAACACAAAAGGACCTTTTAATTCAAAAGAAATTTAATTTATGGGATCCATCATATTGGGTCAAAAAAAGTGAAAAAGATAATGATTTAAGTGTATTAAAATTTGTTGATTATAATCCAAATGAAATCAAACAGATCACAAAGTCCAATATGATACAAAGAGCTATTAATAAAAGAGCATATATTACAACACAAGAAGAAAGGGATCAAATCAGAGAAGAAATTTATGGAGATGATTTAAAAACAAACTCTTTAGTTATCAACTTTAATGAGACGAGAATAAATAAGTCATTGTTGTCGATTAAAGACGACGTCTCTGAACAGATGTATATGCAGACTACAGCACCAGGTGCGTACCAAGTGGTATTGGCACCGCCTGTTGACATTAACTGTTCTAGTAACCGCTTTGGTGACATAAAACAGGGGATTTTATTTAATGGCGAAATCAGACAGGCATTAACGCCGTTGAGTCTAAATACACAAGCACAGCTAATTGAAAACAATGTTGGATTAGAACAATGGCCGAAAGCTGAAATGATGCCTGAAGCAGAATCGAAGTATCAGGGTACATCAACTATCAGATTACCATCTATGGAAAGATTTGTTTTGGAAAGTGCTAAATTAAAGAAGCTGGATCAAATGTTGATCGACTTGAAAAAGGGAGGACACAAATGTTTAATTTATTTTCAAATGACAAGGATGATGGACTTGATGGAAGAATACTTGTCATACAGGCAATACAAATACATCAGACTAGATGGTTCAAGTAAATTGAGTGATAGAAGAGATTTGGTGAATGATTGGCAGTCGGATCCCGAGCTTTTTATTTTTATCTTATCAACAAGAGCAGGTGGTCTTGGTATTAACTTAACTGCTGCTGATACGGTTATATTCTACGACTCAGATTGGAATCCAACTATTGATTCACAGGCAATGGATCGTGCACATAGATTGGGGCAAACTCGACAAGTGACTGTTTATAGACTTTTGGTAAAGGGTACCATTGAGGAGCGTATGAGAGACCGTGCTAAGCAAAAGGAGCATGTTCAGCAGGTTGTTATGGAAGGTAAAGTTGACGTTGCGTATGGACAACAAGATGATAAGAAAGACCAAGGTAAGGAAATGGCGATGTTGCTTTTGGGAGACGATGACAAATGATCTAGGCTATTAATCTTCTGAAGGACCCTTGACTAGTTTCGTTTATATATTGTTAATAGAGATGTATATTCTGTTTTATTGAATGTTAGCTTTAGCAATGCCGAGCACATATGAATGGAGCGCCGTTAGGAAGGAGGCAAAAAATCCCAAAAAATTCCAAGATGAAATGTTAAAGAGCCACGTTAACAGAAGAATAGTGAAGATGGCAGACTGCACTCCAGAACAGAAGCAGATAGTGGAGGATATATTGAAGGTGACTGCTACTGATTACTATAAGGTATTGAGGGTGGATAAGACTTCAAATGAGGTGGAGATCAAAAAATCTTATAGAAAGCTGGCAATCAAACTTCACCCAGACAAGAACAAACATCCTAAGGCATCAGAAGCATTCAAGGTGATTGCGAAGGCATTTGAAGTTCTTTCTGATCCAGGAAAGAAAAAACTGTATGATATGACGGGCAGAGACCCAGACTCCAGAGGTGGAGGTGCAGGCGCAGGTGCTGGGGGAGGATTCCCAGAAAATGGATTCAGACAAAGTCCATTTCATTTCACAAATAGTGCAGAGGGGTCCCCTGCAGATGATTTATTCAATATGTTTTTTGGTGGCGGTCACCCTGCATTTGCCAATGGAGGAGGATTCCAAAGTTTCCAGTTTGGAGGCAATGGATTCCCAGGAAATGGATTTTACTTCAATCAAGGTATGAATCGAGACTTTCGTGGCAGACAGCAGTTCCATAATGCAGGAAATAATGCAAGACGTAGAGCCGCAGGTGAGCAAGAACCTCAAACTCCCCGTTGGATGAATCATATCGCACAATACTTACCGATTATTTTAATTCTATTTTCACTCCTAACTTCGATGTTTGGAAGCGATCAAAGTTCATCTAAGGGGCCATCCAAGACATTCAGTGGACGTGTCCCAAGGTATGGGTTTGAAAATCAGGTACCTTTAACCGTCGAAAGAAAGACACCAATGTACGGTGTTTCTTACTTCATTAGTCCAAAGACAGAAGAAGATTTCAGTAATAGGAAGGACAGTGAAGGACAGCTTAGAGGATTAGATAAGTATGTCGAAAGTAAGTACGTTGAAAGTTTGGAAAATGGATGTTATATTGAAAAGAGAAAGCAAGAAGCAATGTTCAATGATGCACAAGGATTATTTTTTAATGATTGGGAGTTAATCGAAAGGGCCAGGAACTTAGATATGCCAAATTGTGCCAAATTACAAGCACTGAAATTAATATAATGGAAAAGGTAAGACCTAATAGAAGAGAGAAGCCCTGGTGGTTTAATTGTATATATGAACCATAAGAAACTAATAAATAAATATATATAAACAAAAATGATAATTATAAACTTCGTTCAACAGAGAAGAAAACAGAAACATGAATAGTGTAATAAAGTCGAGGTATCGTAAGGAAAGAAAAAATGTGCTTATATGCAATTTTGGTGCGTTAATTCATTAAGGTGAAATTTATTACTGCTTAAGACCAGACTTCTCACTAATTTCTTCTCCTGTTTGACCTTCTTTGTCATTTTCTTCCTCATGCAAGTTTTCTTGCATATTCCACATACTATTGTAAAGGCCATTTTCCTTTTGTAAGAGTTGCTTATGTGTACCCTCTTCAACGACAGAACCTTCTTTCAAAACAATAATTTTATCAGCATCCATGATGGTTCTTAATCTATGAGCTACCCAAATTGATGTTTTACCAGAATCTGTTAAGGTACTTCTAAGAGTTCTCATGACTTCTTGCTCAGTATGAGTATCAAGTGCAGAAGTCGCCTCATCAAGAATTATAATATTAGAATTCTTCAAGACAGCACGAGCAATCGCTACACGTTGCTTTTCACCACCAGAAATCATGAGACCTCTTTCGCCAACTAAAGTGTGAACACCCTCTGGTAGCTGAGTTATCAATTTATTTAGTTGAACACGGTAAATAATATCATTGATTTCTTGGTCAGTACAATTGAGCCTTGCGAATCTCAAATTATCTAATAATGAAGCATTGAAAAGAGGAGTGTCTTGAGGCACAACAGCAATTTCGTGCCTAAGAGATTCCAACTCCACTTTTTTGATATTTTGCCCATCAATTGTAATAGCACCTTTGTTCTCAACGTCATAGAATCTAAATAACAGTTTCAAAACAGTAGATTTACCGGAACCTGAAGGACCAACAATTGCCACCTTTTTACCAGCGGGTATTGTGAATGAACAATTTTGAAGAATTGGTCTACCTTTGGTGTAAGCAAAATCAACATTATTAAATTTGATTTCACCCTTAGTCAAATTTAAAAGTGGAGCATTTGGTTCTGATTTTATTTTGATAGGGTGCTTTTGTAATTTGAATAAAGCTTCCATGTCTAACAAAGATTGCTTCAACTCACGATAAACCGAACCGAGAAAATTCAAAGGAACAGATAGTTGAAAAACCAATTGATTGATTAAAACCAAATCACCCACAGATAAATTACCAGAAACAACATCTTGGCAAGCCATATACATCATGGCAGTTAAAGCAGTCGAAAAAATCATATTTTGACCTGCATTGAGGAAAGCCAAAGAAGTTGCAACTTTGATTGAAGAGTTTTTGTATTTTTCTAAAGCAGAATCGTACTTGCTTGCCTGCAGAGCTTCATTATTAAAGTATTTAACCGTTTCATAATTAATTAGAGAATCTAAGGCAACAGATGCAGCTTGTTGATCAGCTATATTTGCCTTACGACGGAATGTCGTTCTCCATGTTGTTGTTTTGATAGTAAAAATAGAGTAGGTGAGCATTGTCATGAGGGTAACTGCAGCAAAAGCAGGACCATAGTTGTAAGTTAGAATACCACAGACGACTGAAATTTCAAAGGTAATTGGAATGATATGAAAGACCATTGCTGATAAAACATAAGAGATACCCTTAGTACCTCTTTCAATAGCTCTTGTTAAACCACCTGTTTGACGAGATAGATGGAAAGGAAGATCCAAATTGAGTAAATGTTTGAAAGTGTTATTTGCAACACTTTTGATGGCACCTTGAGCAACAGTTGCGAATATAGCGTTTCTCAATTCACCAAGTAAAACGGCACCAAATCTGGTTAAACCGTAGGCTATGATAAGAGAAACGATTGCTGTTGGTAAGGCTGGCACAGTTGCCATCACCGTGTTCCCTATGTCGCTGGGTAAAGTTTGACTGACTGATTCTGATAGAGATTTCCAGTCGATGTTCATGTCATCAATGATTTGCTTGAAGAAGAAGGGAACCTGCACATTAAGTAGCTTGGCAGATATCAACAACCCCAGGGCGGAAACCACTCTGAACTTAGTCCATGGTTTATTTTTTGGCCAGATGTAACCAAAGAGGTCGTATATAATCTTCAGCTGTGAGATCTTTGGCAGAGAAGGTGCCTCGGGAGCTTGTTTGGAAGCTTTGATAAGATCTGGCTTGGTTTCCTTAGAGCTATGGAGTGGCACTGGCTTTGTTGAGTAGAATTGGAATCTTGATCCCAACGCTACCCTTTTTGCTAGTGTATTGATGTTGTGTCCTGGGTGCAATTGATGCCTACTTGACTGCACAAAACTTCTGCAAATAGTTCTGTTCCACATTGAATCAGAAACAAAAGTTTTCAGTATTATTTGATTTATAGATGGATACTAATGTAGAGTAATCTGTAAGTTTAAGAGTGAATATTGTCTAGAAACACAGGATCAAATATCCAAACTTCGATTTTTTACTAACCCAAATATGTTATATTCGTCAATTAGTTCAACTAATGTAAATTTCAGTGAAATACAGTAAATTTAATTTTATAGAAGAATATACAATCTATTATTTGGTGATTTATCTGTATTATTCTTTATATGTCTAAAAATCCTACATTGAAAATTTTATGTGAGCTTTCCTCAACAGTGGAAAAAAAGAAACAAGGGCATAACAAAAAGCATTGCGCTGTTACACGTGATAAGACGCCACAGCTACAGAAAGAAACTCATGGCGCTGTCGCTATGAGTTTCCGCTTTGGGATTTTATGCTGAGCAAGTATTTTAGCGCACTGCTGAGCAGAAGAGGTCATGCAAAATAAAAATAAGAAGCTGAGCTTCTAAGTAACAGCAACAAACAATCCAAAAAAATTAATTACCTGAAAAAAAAGTATCTGATCATTAGCCTTCTTCTTCTAATCCACTCAAACAATTCAAGTAGTTTAAGGTGAACAAAGTACCATATATACAGAACTTATGCCATGCCAATCTATTGCAGCTAATATTCTTTAGAAAAGGAACTTAAGGGATATTACGTAAGCTGGCCTAGTGATCTTTTTTTCCTATTACTAGTTTGCAAATTTTTAAAATTAAATCCGTGTTGGCGCGACTTTTTCAAGAAATGAAATGAGGATTTTGGGGGGTTTTTCAGAGAAAAGTGGCCCATTGAACGCACAAAAAAGTATTCAAAAGTATGAACATAAGTTGAACATGTAGAGGCATGAATAGGGAGCATTTTGATATGCGATACGTTGATATTTATATTGTTATGTGGGTGGCAAACAGCAGAAATGTAGCGCTGAGCAGGGCCGCGGCGCCACTTGAGATTTTTAGAGGTATTTAAATGCGCCACGTCCCTTCTTTTTCTTAAAATCTGAGAGTATTTTTTTTTTGAGAATACCAGCCAAGGAAGCCACTACAGAGTACGCGTCGTGTCTAGGGATGTCAGAGCCAGAACAAGATCCAAGCACTCAGTCAGAACAAACCGCAGAGCCAGGGGTAATTACGAGTAACAAGAAGAGCAGTGACGTGGATGTAAATGTTGTTGATGTTAATATCACGGACTCCACTGAGCATCCTACCTCGAGTGTAAACAATGACACAACAGCTACAAGTAATAGCGGAGAGCAAGAAGAGAAAGCTGGAAATGAAAAGGTCAATGGAGCACATGAAGGAAACACTCGGATAGAAGGACACCAGGTATCGTCAGAAGAGAAGACTACCGGCGAAAAGCAGCAAAAGAAGACCGACGATGATGATAATATTGGCTATCCTAAAATTGATGCCAATACCACTGTCCCATTAGTTCCTGCTCCTAAACCACCCGCTGAACCGGATATGAACAATCTCCCTAAGAACCCGATACCAAATCACCAAAAGCGTCACGCCGTCAACACAATCAAAGCCATCAAAAGATTAAAAGACGCTTCCCCATTTTTGCATCCTGTTGATATCATCAAACTAAATATCCCTCTTTACTATAACTACATCAAAAGGCCAATGGATCTTGGCACTATAGAACGTAAACTTAATGTCAACGCATATGCCGATGTCAGTGAAATTTTAGAAGACTTTAATTTAATGGTAGACAACTGTTTCAAATTTAATGGTGAAAAGGCTTCAATATCTCAAATGGCTAGAAACATTCAAGCCAGTTTTGAAAAGCACATGCTCAACATGCCTGCCAAGGACCAACCATTGCAACAGTTACAACAGTTACAACAACAACAGCAAACACAAAAGCAGCAACCTTCAAGTCAAAGTAAAAAAGGTAACCAAACAAATGGTGGATCAGATTATCCAAAAATTAGAAGAGATACCTTTTCTGATAATGGCAGACCTAAAAGAGAAATTCACCCTCCAAAGCCTAAAGATATGCCATATGATATGAGACCAAGAAAAAAGAAGTTTCAACCAGAACTGAGATTTTGTCAACAAATTTTGAAAGATTTATTATCAAAGAAGAACGAGAATTTTACATGGCCGTTTCTTCAACCTGTGGATCCAGTTGCAATGGAATGTCCAACTTATTTCGATGTTGTAAAAAATCCAATGGATTTGACAACAGTTCAAAGAAACTTGGCTGAAGGAAATTATGAAAGAGCAACGGATTTTGAAAAAGATATCAGATTAATTATTACTAATTGCTTTTTATTCAATCCAGAAGGTACAATGGTTAACATGTTGGGTCACAAACTGGAGGAAGTTTTCAATTCTAAATGGGCTGACAGACCAGCAACTCCTGAATCAGGCGATGAAGATTACGATTATGATTATGGTGCCGATTACTATGGAGGGGATGACGATGAGTTTAAGTTAGATATGAATTCAATTACTGACCCAACAATTGAATTTTTACTTCAAAATATAGAAAGAATGACAGCAGATTTGAAGAGAATGAGAGAACAAAAGTATCAAGAACTGAAAAAGGAATGGATGAGAAAGAGGAAAGGCAAAAGAACGAAGAGAGGAAAGAGTACTGGTTCAATGAATGGGGGTAGCTCAAGAAAGAAACCAAGATACAGTAGCAATGGAACTGGTAATGGCAGTGACGAGTTCGATGATGATGGTGTGCCAGTTAAAAATGGATCATTCTATCCAAAGCACGTTACATTTGAAATGAAGACCGAAATCAGTAATGCCATGCAAAACATCAATGAAAAGATGTTAGCCAAAGTGTTGGCCATCATCAAAGAGGGTATGCCAGATCTTAAAGACGATGAGGAAATCGAATTAGAAATGGACGCTCTGAGCGAGGATACTCTTGCCAAATTATATGTTTATCTTGTTGGAAATAAGAAGCAAAGACAAGAAAAGAAGGATGACGAGGAAGAGAAGAGAATTGAGAGTTTGAAGAATAAGTTAAAGCAGTTTGAAAATGATAACAATAGTACCAATGGTGGTGGCGAGTCTTCAAGTGAAGACGAAGACGAAGACAGTGACATTTCAAGTGAAGAAGAGTAAGTATATTTTTTTGTAAATTAACGTTGTATATTATCACCTTTTACATGTATATTTCATTTATATATATCTATATATGTGTTAAAAGAAGCCAAAAGATTGAATGATAGAAGAAAAAAAAGTAATGATTATTTAAAGTTTTTGACATCTTGAAAAGTATAGATAAAGGAGTCAGAAAGATTTAGGTAATAAAGTCAAGCAGTATGTTACTTACTAATTTGCCTCACGATACATTGTTACTGGAGGATGTAGACGAATCAATTTCAGAAAGCAAACAGCAAGTGAACGTGATTCAGCAGCGCTATCGTCAGTATACACCATATGAATCATCACCATTGGCTACTACAAGTTCGTCGATGGCTACTAGTCCAGTCAAAACCGAGAAAAAGAAGAAGCCCTTGTATTTGAATACTGAGGGGGGGTATACACTCGTATTTGATCTACAGACAATGAAACAGTTAACGATTTCTACCAATATCATCGGGCAATTAGTTGGAACGCTGCCATTGGCGCCACAACAAAATAGCTTTCTTGGATTGCCATGGCGGTTGAGCATTTACGAGACACTTTGGCTTATTGAGAATGAGTGGGGATACCTAGTCAACAACAACGACCTGGGGTTAAAATTCATTGCTGATTTGGCAAATGATGGTGACAATAACCAACTTTCGGAACTACTTTGTGAAGACTCAGACTTCAGACTTCAGAAGCAGAGGGAAGAGAAGAAGAGACAATTAGCAGAAAGACTGAGAAAGTTTGGGACCAATATTAAGAAGAACAACTCTTCGATGCCAAACTTGAACGATGGACTGCCAAGGAGACCAGAAACTGCAAGTGATTTCTCACGAAGGACTACACGGCCTTCACACAATGGCGGTACAGACATTGTGTTTATGGAAACAGATAATGATGAAGCAAGAGTACAGTGCTACTGGGATAATTTGTTAAATGATGTTAATCACGACAATGAAATAATGATTGAAACATTAATAAAACCTGAAGTGGATTCGCAGAAGACCATATATAAAACCAAAGAAATGGCCTTACAGAAGATTCAATTAAATTATGCGTTGTTCAAACACTTGAAGGATGTCAAAGCAATGTGTCTTTTACCAGGTATGCGATTTGGGGGCACATTTGTTGCATACCCAGGTGATCCACTGCGATATCATGCCCAATGGATAGTAGAGTCCCGTGAGTTCTACTCCGAGGACATTGGACTTGGTCGGCTGGCCAACAGAGGTCGTTTAGCAACAGGTGTTAAAAAGAAGTACCTGATAGGCGGTCAAAAGAAGCTCAAATCAGCTCCAAATAAGGAGAAATCAAGCAAGTACAACGTATTCAACTATTCTGATGCTAACGAAACCGAAATTGTGACGTTTACTGTGGAGTGGGCAGGTTTTTAGACTTTAACTTGGGTTTCCACTTCGGTAAAAGTGGATCTTGTCTGGTGTGAGTAAAAAAATATTTTTCCTGTTAGCATATTAAATGTTGGGTTCTTGATATCCTTCTTTATACATATTTTCTTCTCTTTAGTCGAGGAAGACAGTGTTTACTATGGCCGAGGTTCATTTAGATATGGAATCTACACTAGTTAATAGAAAAAAATCTAAGCCTGTACAGCCGGAGATCGTTGGAGATGTCGTTAGTAACATCGCACCAGTGTCAGAGGTTGAAGGACATGATGCCAGCTTAGAAAGTGCAATTTTGACTAAGATTGATGCCTTCCTGAACACATTTGAAGGCAAGTTAGACTATGCAGAGAAATATTTGAAGGTTGCACAAAAACAACCGGACCTCACATCAGACGAAGTTGAACAGACCTCCAAAGATGCTAAGAGTACTTACTTTGAATCAAACTCGATCATCGATTCGCCTGCGGCCTCCAAACTTTATGGGACCATGAAATCAATCTTGTCCCATAATCGTGAATATGGTTTGCACCCTTTAAGCCAGGTCATTGATAATTACTATGCACACGAACAGCTAATTGGCGAAACACCTTACCAACGGCTTTTGCATGCGTTACAGCTACTTGATAATAAGATAACTGAATTTGAAAACAAATACGACATCATGCCAAAGCACCCACAAGAGAGATTAGGGGAATTAAAACAGTCCCTTTATAACTACGATAAGGCCTTAGGTGCTTGCAAGGAAAGATGTTTAAATTTTTACGAGTTACCCTTCCAATGGAGAGAAAATAAGTTTTTAATCTATGGCTATAAGTTTACAACTTCTCACACAAATGCTCTGTCTAGTATTGGATGCGCTCATAACGAAACTGCCAACATTTGGTCTCATTTACTTGGTGCAGCATCAATTTTACTTCTGAGTATTTATCACTTCCCAACAACCTCGTTTTATCAAAACGGTAATTTTATTGATCATCTGGTAATGTATCAGTTTATTGCATCTGCAATCGTATGCTTGCTTTTTTCTGTAATTTGGCATACTTATACAAATATTTCAATTTTGGATATCAGATCAAAATTTGCCTGTTTTGATTATACAGGCATTACAGTTTTGATTATTTCTTCAATTATTACTACAGAGCACCTGGCGCTCTACTACCATCCTATTTATAAATATGGATTCATTTCATTTTCAATTTTTTCAGGTATTTTAGGTGTTATTCTAGCATGGCACCCCTTTTTTGACAAACCAGGTTCAAGACCATTCAGAATTTTATTCTTTATTGCCCTATCAGCCCTAGGTATTTCTGCTTTTGGTTTAGCATCTTACATTCGGTCATTTACTATTGCATTTTCCATGTATAAACCATTACTAGTTTCGTTTGCATGGTATCTTTCAGGTGTCTTTTTTTATGGTTATTTGTTCCCTGAAAGACTGAGAACTGATGTCATTATTGATGAATTTGAGATCAGTGACGAAACAATCATGGAATTGGATAAAAGTGGTAAACTGCAGGATTATTTAGAAAAAACCCCTGAATTAACAGGAAATACAGGTTTTTGGAGTTTACACTGGGTCGATTACATTGGTAATTCCCATAATTTTTGGCATCTGTTTGTTATCGGTGGTATCATAGGTCATTATTGGGGTGTTCTAAAAATGTTTGACATAGGAATAATTAACCATGCATCTTAACGAATTTTTAACTTGTTCTTTTATAATTTTATTGCCATTATTAATTTTTCCTTACTCTATATACAACCATATAATAGTGAAAAATAATATTTAAATATCAACAACGTTTTCAGTGTAGTTAGCTGAGTCAATGTGGACAAAGGGTATTATTAATAACTACCGGTATGCTCATCTGTGGTGAGGCGGAGCAGATCCAATCGTTACAGGATGTGATTTTGCATGTGCTGAATATTCACTGGAAAATGTTCTTGCTTCTTGTTTGTCATCAATTTTAACACCCAAGACCCTGGCAGATTTAGATTTCAACAATATGTTTCTTTTCGGTATTGAATTTGTGGTATTACCATTATTATCATTTAACAATGGCATTTGTTCATTAACACTTGCCAGTGGCCTAGCCCTTTCATTTATATCGTTGCCGCTATCAGGGTCTTCATCTGCTTTTTTATTGCCAACCGTGAAAACAAGACATACACCAACTAAAAATATAGCCATCATAATACCAATTATTATGCCAAATAGAATTGCTAATAGTGACAAGTGAAGATGAATTCCACCTTTGTTATCCATCCAGTCTGGATCAATAAATTTATCTAGGGTCATTATACCTTGCGACTGGATAGGGAATGAAAACCCGTGCTGTAAAACTCTTGTCTCTCGATCACTTCCATCAGCAATGCTCAACATTATCTCACCACCTGATAAAACTCTACAGTTTAGATTTAAAGATGGATCTAAAGTAGAAATATATTCTGTTTCATTACAATGCATTATTTTGTCTATTGATCCAGGCGGTAAAACATGAAATGAGATTAGTTTTTGAAGCTTTTTTGTATCCCACGATAAAACTGAATCCCTTAATAAACTCTTTGTTGGGGGTAATAAAATGGAGTATCCATTTTTTGGTTCTAAAACATGTTCTAAATTGAGCTTTTCCAAAATTTTGTTAAATTCAGCATAATTTTGTGTTGATAATAAGTCTGTTAATGTAATATTAAAACTTGGTGAAAGTGGTAAGTTTTCTGGTGTGAGTTCATAATGTATTGGCGAAGGTAATGTGTGAACAACACCATCATCATAAAGAATCTCAGTTTCCCACTTGTTGGCTATATCATATTCGAATGGAGTGCCATCGGATTTGTGATATATGAGCCTTAAGTGCTCACCATCTAAAGATTGAACAATAATTTTTTCACCTAACATATTCGTCGTTTCTATGACGCCACTAAAGTCTGAGTAAATTGCTGTGTTTAGTACCAAAGCTTTTAGAATCAACGACAATTTTTCAGGGTTTGATTTGAGGAACTTCCAAACTAATCCCAATTCATCCCATGTGGCTGTATTTGGCAAAAAGATTGTTTGTAGCCCTTTCAAACCAATTTTATTGATCAAATTTGTTGATCTTGCATATCCTGTTACTTTCCTAGCAACTGCTACCTTAAATTCCATGGGTAATTCAAAATCATTATCAATTGTATAAATCGTTGTACCACCAATGCAAACAGGACAGCTCGTTATCAAACTGTTATCATTTACTATTAAAGTATCATCTTTCAGCTCAATTCTAATCTTTTGACAGTTACCATCTATACAACGTTGAGAATCTAGCAAGAGATGCGGATTTTTATCTGAAAGCGCATCAAGCTTATCAGAAAAATGATAAAGTAACTGATTTTTCATCTGATTTGTAATGCCTATTGTTGATTCGTTGCTATTTGTTATGAATATAGTTTGCTCGGACTTCAAATCATCTATTAAATAACCTAAGTTCTTGAAGTCTATCTCGTTAACAAAACTATGTTGATGCAAACCTATTAAATATTTTCTTGGTGTCCATTCAACATCGAATCGATTTGTATAAATAAATAAATCGTTTTCAAAGTAATGTAGAATTGCATCATTCAATAAGTAGTTAGCTTGTGTTGATTCAACCTGTGACGCACCATGGTTAAAAGTAAGGGATATTACATCACCGTTGTACTTGGATCTAACTATCAGCTCTTTGCCATTTTGGTCAAAGGATTGTACTGAGTCATCGAATAAATTACCACCAATCATGCCATCAATGAAATAATTTGATAAATATTGATTTCTATCCTTACTACCTTCCAAAGAGTATAAATAGTCTAATTCAATTGAATTATAGACGTCTATATCCAATGAATTGTCACTAGGAATAAGTACAGTAAGATTACCATTTCGAAGACCTAGTTGTTCGCAGGAACCAAAAGAAGAAACCAGATTGGCAAATTTGGTAAATTTTCTAGGACCAGTATCTCTGTCTAGTGAAGTCTTGAAATAAGAGCATATTGGGAGTTTTGGGTCTTGCAATGGTAAATCAATTCCTAAAAGCCTACTATTCGTAGTTGGAGAGTATAGTTGGTCAACAACATGAGAGTTTTCGACAAACCAAGTTTCGTTTTCAATATTTCGTTTCATTAAAATTGGTACATGAAGGGGCAAACTTTGGTTATTATCACCATAAGCAGTGAGCAATGTGTCAAATATCACCGTACCGTTGACATTGTGTTCCCAAACAGGCTGGTCAATGATAAGTTTCAATAGATCATCTTTGTCTATTGTTGGTAATGCAGGAAGTAGAAATCCGTTCAGAATGTTATCGAATGCAGAATTCCGATATGCAAGTAACGTAACATTTTGTAATTCGTTCACGAAATCTACCAAATCGGCTCTCTGAAGCTGATTAAGGAAACTGGAATAGTTACCGTCAGAAGACAGTAATGAAATCAACGAAGATGAAGGGTCCTCAATGTTGTTGTAACATGCCGAAAACATCACGCCAGCACCCCAAAACTGACATAATTTCATAGTAAATGAGGTAGTTCTTAATATAAAGTTTTCTAATGGCTCTGTCTAGATAAATGGAAGCAATTCCTTGGGATTTTTTCAAATAAAAAAATAAAGAACGCTGATAACCAGAAATAACTAGGGAGTTGACTGATACAGAATTTGGATTTAGATATTTTCTGCCATACTTTTTTTCCGTGCTTCATTTTTAATGTACGTGAGACTATTTTTACCCTTTTTAATCAGTGGTCACAAACATTGACACGTACTCGCCGTGGTAATATATGTATCAAATCGCTCGTTATTCAATATTGTATAATGTCTGGACTGAATAAAATAAATGATGCAATAGATTAGTAAATCAATAAGGGGACAGTTTTAAGCTGTAGGCTAGGAGCTAAATGGAACTTCAGCATCGAATAGTCGCTATCTGGAAACACGTTTAAAGTCGACAAATTAGCATGAGACAATTGAACAAATGAAACATCCTAAATTTCCCTTGGGATACACTGATAGTTTACTTAGTCCCTTTGATCTTTTTGCATTTGTATATATTTCAACGGACTTTTGACCTTCTAACTAACCTTCTAACTATCCTTCTCAATGAATAGAGATAAGCAGTTGTGCTAGCCAAAAATGAGCATTTGCCTAAAAGCGCATGTCACTTGCCCACTAGCTTGTCATTTTGAATAAGAGACATACTGTGCCATACTATTACACACTTCATGTCTTATAGATCGAGCCAGTTCCGTGATTTGGATGTTTAAGAGTCTTTAAGAGGACACAGAAGCAAAGAAATTGTTAAAAGCAATCAGAGAAGATGGAAAAAAATTTGTACGAAAAAGATTATTATAAGTATGTATGTATCTTTCAAATAATAGGGAGATATAAGCCTAGTACTCATACAACAGGTGTACCAACATGGATCTTGATGTTTTAAAAGATAATGTTAGTTTTCTAAAAGAGCAGTTGAGTAACCTGAGGGAGAAGCAAGCGAGATTAGAAGAGCATTCGAAGGCATTGGAAAATCAAAATAGGGTGTTTCCTACAATTACGCAAAGACAAGAAGCTGACACTAGATCAATATATGTGAAGGGCTTTCCACCACAGACGACAGCTAGGGACCTTGCCGAATTTTTCATCAAGCGTATTGGTACAGTGGTGCGTTCCACAGTATTAATGAACAGACACGATGGCCGATCGCTTGGATATGCGTATTTAGAGTTTGATGGGAAAGAACTAGCACAGCGAGCAATATACATGGACTCAGCTCTTCGAACAATGTGTGTTGGTATATTCAACGGTAAGGAGATCAATGTTGAGCTCATTGTTAAAGCAAAAAGGACTAACTTACCTGGTTTTCGAAAGGTTATGGCACCACGGCCTAGAAACGACTCTAATATCAACTCGAAAAATGTTACAAGCCATCATAGTAAACAGATACCAAATTACATTTTAAGGGCTCGTGAAACAGGCGAACATGTGAAGTCATTTTTTACAAATGAAGATAGTGTTAATAGAACCGATACAGAGACACGACGTAATAGCGACGAACAAATAGTCTCACAAGAATTAGTGAAGGAAAATAATATAGATGAAGAAGCTAAAGAAGATGAAGATACGGATACAAGCAAAGTTAAACACAAAGGAAAACTAATTTTTACAACACGAACACATGAAGAAGCTATGGAGACATCAGATGGTTAATCATCACATTGTCTTAAAGAAACTTTTACTAACAATTAAAAATAGTTAACAGGATAATGAGACTATGAGAGTGCTGTTATGAGTAGTCTTCTTTCGAAGTATTATGTAATTTTATAAAAAAATCGGGTGTGCAATGTTTTTAAATCTGTATTGATACTAACATCAACCATTATAAAAAAGAACGGACAGAGGGAACATTAAAACTTAGCTCTATTTATTGACTTGATGATAATTTTGGCTTCTCTGTCTCCAGTAGCCCAAGCAGCGTGGGCACAACCATTACCGTCCTCAATGATACCTTCACCAGCAAATCTAACTCTTGATGGACCGATTTCGCCAAAAACGCCCTTAGGGTCCATTAGAGTGTCAATTATTTCAGGATAATCGACCTTTGAAGCAACAGGTAATCCAGTGTAGGAACCCCTCGAATATTCATCAAAAGACCATTCGGTGACACGAACAAATGTAGGTTTAGGTATCTTTGACACTGGTACGTTGGAAATTCTAGATAGAGAAGGATTCAATAGTTCCATAATACCATTAACATTTTTATTTCTGTAATACGATTCTAATTTCTTGGTTAAATGTTCAGAAACCAAACATAAAATTATAGGATTTGAAAACTTGATACCTTTCTTTCTCAAAATGTTTGAAACATTGATAAATAATACAGGGGATTCTAATTTACCTTTGGCATCGGTCTTAGCTCTAACGTCCTCTTTTATGTTTAAAGAATCTAGAAACGACTGGTCCTGATCGGCACAGGCAAACAATCTATCCTTTTGTGGCCAAAATTCAGTTGGGAATTCCAAAAACACTTTACCCAAGTGACTAAAACTCGTAGCGTCAAGACATGATCTGATGGTGGCTGGTAGTGGAGGGGACCACGTAATGCAGCCCTTTTCTGCAGGATCGGTCAAGCTCAAGATTGACAATGGAGCAGTAACAATTACGTAATCACAGGTAAACTTAGCGTGCTCTTTATTGGCTTCTTTGGACAAAATTTCGATCTTGTTGGTAGTGTAGTTTTTTGAAATTTTGTAAACTTCGTTATTGATGTTGATTGAAACGAGAGAATCGTTTTTGCCATATATATGATCCACAGAAGATTTTCCAAGTATACCTAAAAGTTCTTGCATTTCGCCGTCATAAACGCTTTTGTAACCGTTCAAAACCAATGCGTCTCTACCTTTGTGATCCTCAGCAACAATGTTTCTGGCGCTGATGTCTTCCCAAGAAGAGCCAATCCAGAGCTCATAAAATCTGATTAGCTGATGAGATAGCTTCAACTGTTCTTCTGTGAGAATGTACTTCTTGGACTGGAGATATTCTAAGCACGCGTCCTTAAGCGAGATGTCGTTTTGAGGTGGTCTGTTACCAACGATGTATTTCAAGAACATTTCAATTTCATTAACGACTGGGTCAATCTGGAGACCAGCAGTGTCGATTTCTCCATTTACATCGTAAACTGACATTCCCGCGTCATCGAAGCCAAATTCCACCTTGGAGCCAGCGTTTTCATGGCTGTAGTACTTTTTTAAAAGTGGGTTTGTTAGACAGTCGTGAAACCAGGACGCACCAATATCAATAGTTTTCCCAGAGGGGGTCTTTTCCGAGAGAAGTCTACCACCTAATCTGTTTCTAGCTTCTAAGATTGTTGTGGAGATCCCTGCTTTGCTTAACTCTATAGTAGCTTTCAACCCTGCAATACCAGCTCCAATAACGACAACTTTCGAATAGTTTTCCTTCATATTTCTGTGTCTTTCTGATGATTCTTTAACTTTCACTGTCTTTCTATTATGGTGCACTTATTCCTGCTCTCTCTGCAAATAAATAGTTATATCTATCTTTTGCTGTTAATCAAATGATTTTAACCTATATAGCTGAAAAATTAACTTACTCCCAAATCAAGAAATTATATCCGGCTTTCATTTCCACTTTCAGCTGCTCTCTTGCGCGGTGCTCGTACTTATGATGAGCTTTATTAAATAGACGCCAAACTGCTCATACTGAACACTAAAAGCCCATAAAAAGTGAGTTCACTTTTGACCTCGGCAATTCATATAACGCATTGCAAGCATTGATTTCATGTTGTCAATGGCCCCATTTTCACTTCGTAGTGCTCACTATCTGGCTTTGATAAACTGATTATGAAAGAAAAAAGATATCAGCTTACCGAAAGAAATAATAACCCCAACAAAAAAGCGCAGTGAGAAGAATAATAGATACGGATTGTTTATAGAAAGAATATGGAAATCAACCAGAGGCCTCAATCAACTGGTTTACCAATAGCGATGATGCAGCCGGTAAGCACCCAACCACAGGTTGCAGCTAGACACCGGTTCCTTTGTTCTAAGGGATTCGACGTCCAGGATGACTTGGAGTTTTGTCCAGATGTTCCGGAATCGCAAAAGAGCCTTGCAATGAAGACGGTGACGACAACTACGAAGTTTGATATAGCTGCCTCAGTTTTTACACCGGACTCATCGCCCCTTGCTACGAGAGAACGTTGACTTTGAAGTCCAGATCAACATTTGGTCTTATCTTCTTCAAATGTGTATATGTAAATTTATTTATAATATTTTGGTGCTTTCTTTTTACAATATACCTATACCTTATAATACGTACAGTGAACTTCAAATATCACCTATATATCACAACCGATTTATTTGTGAGTATAGGGCACTTTGTGTTTTGTCAACTCAGCAATCTGTAACTACAACTACTACCAAAATTTTTCTTCCCTTCCCTTGAAGCCATTGTTGTTGTTGTTGTCAGCAAATCCGAGCCAAACAAACTGCCATAACTTAAATGTCGGCCTCTATAGAAGGCCATGAACTGTTAACGGATTCCAGAGGAGTAAGAGTTGTGTTCTATCAAATTTACCACTCACATGGCGAAACACTAAAGAGATACACAGATTTCTCAAATTTACATTCGCAATTATCATACACGTATCCTGCGATAATACTACCACCACTGCCTCCAAAGCACTCTATTTCAAGACTTCTATCGAAACCTTGGGGTTATACGGAAGACAGTGATATTATCAACAGGAGGATCCGACTATTAAACCACTATATCAAGAGGCTTCTGTCCAACGAATACATCAAAAACTGTAAGCTAATCGATGATTTTCTTTTCAGTCAATCCAATAACAATAACAGTAAGCCGATTACAGGCAAACACAGCATTCTATTGATCAGCCCCAATCCCGCAAAGATCAACCAGATGAATCCATATTTGTCACAAATGCCAATCCCGAACTCCTCTTTCTTGAAATCAAACAAAAGTCTGGTCATCGACTACTTTAAACCAATTGAATTCAAAATTAAAATCATATGGAACGTCATCAACAAGCTAGAGTTGAATATCAAGAATTTAAAAAAGAAGTTTGATAGTTGGAAAAAGGAATTGATCGAACTAGGCGGGTTCCTAAACATCATGGCCATGATCGAGTTAAACCTAGATCAGAGGTCTATAATTGAACAGTTCGGCAACAAAATTGATTTGACCTTTTTGAACATCGAAGTCCTTTCCAATTCAATTAATAAAATTATCCTTGAACCAGTTCTTATCATAAAATATTCAATTTCTGAAATTGTAAGAGTCTTACACTATAGAAATCTGAAGGAGTCTCAATTAAAGTTTCTGTCTTTAAGAATTTCAAAAATTCAGCTGAAACTTAAATTGTTAATTGATAACTTAGTTCAGTCTCTAATTTTAAAAAATTTGAACAATGACAACTTATCTGATATCAATCACAGTAATTCTTTATTGTTACTGGAATCCCCATCTTTATCTCGAGCCTTGAAAAACTTGAAACTGACTGATAAAAGAACTGATACAACTGACACTCATTCCGATGAAGAAAATGCTGACGAAAACCCAATTACAAAATCAAATCCGCAAACAGTAAACATAATTAAAGATTTACATGATCAGCTAGAGACTAAACAGCTTCCATGTTACAACTCTTTGAAAGAGGACATAGAGTTCATTGATATCAATGTCGAGAAGCAAGCTATCTCTGAACTTGAATATTTAATTAAACTCTTATTTGATGTTATGAAGAACTGGAAGCTCTCTTGGACAAAATTCACAGAAAGTCAAGTGAAAATTTGGTCTTCTACTGATACAAATAAATAAGAGTATATAACTTATTTATATTATGCATTCATATCAACATCCAAGTAAATTCCTTTCAAATTTGCCTGAGCAAATCTATTTTTGAACTTGAAAAAGGGATTAAGGAAAAATTCAGGTTTCGTCTCTTTAGCAACAATCTCTTACTTTCTGAGCGAGAATAAAGGTCCTTGAAAAGCAACATAATCTACTGTGTTGAACTTTCTTGTTCATAACTTTCAACTTTTAATAGAGTCTTTCCTACAACTTTCAAGAAGTAGCCGTAAAAACAAAAATGGACCCATTTGCTGATAATAATACCTACGAACTGAACAACATCAAACCCTCCAGTGCTTCGTTTTTTGAGACACTTTCACAAGTTCAGAATTCACTTTCTAATTACGAATCTCATCTAGATAAACTTTCTCAAGAACAACATCACGAAAACAGTAGCAGCATTGGTTCACTATCAAATGAAATTAGATCAATTACCAGTTCAATTAAATATCAGTTTGAGCTGTTAGAGTCGCAAATAGTCAAAAGTGACAATGATCAGATTCGTCAGTATAATAATGCTCTGTCAAGATTTAGGAAATTGGTTTTGAGAGAATCACAGTTAGACACAAATTATCAACATCAGCTTAGAGAAAGAGGAGTTCAAGAATATCAAATTCTTAAACCTGATGCAACTTATGAGGAAGCTTTGAATGCAATTGATACATATTCTGGTAGTGACAGTGTCTTTGCAAATCCTCTGCTAGTTGAAAAATCACAGTACAATGCTGAAATGCAAAATAGAATCGGAGAAGCTTCAGCTGTCTTTGATGAAATCAAGAATAGGCATCAGGAACTTTTGAAAGTGAGCAATCAAGTTAATCAACTAAATATGCTTTTGCAAGACATGCAAGATTTAGTTGTTGAGCAAGATGTTTTATTAGACTCAGCAAATGATCATTATAAATCAGCTGAAGTCGATTTCGAAAGAGGTGACGCTAATGTTATAAAAGCAAGGGATCATGCAAAAAAGGGGCGTAAATGGAGGTGGATTCTTTTATGCTGTATCATCATCTTAATTGGTGTTATTGTCGGTGTCGTTGTTGGTTTAGTCAAGGGCTTATCTGGTAGATAAAATCTAAATTTAATTAGAAGAAGAATTATGTTTAACTTTTTATATCATTCGATTCAAAGGGTTTAATGAGGAAAATGAAGAAACTTTCATTGGATTTAAAAAGCTAGATATTTGTTTCAAATATCTATGTTCAGTATATTATTATGGTTTAATAAAAATAAGATTTGCTAGTTTTGTTGCAAAAAAGGATTAACAGAATAGTGGGTTTTTTTTAAATGAAAAGCTATTGAAGTTATAAAAATAAACATTAAATATTAATAAATTAGGAAAAAATTAAAAATGATGAAGTGAAATAAAACTAGGATCAAACTTCGAAGAAAAGAGTAGATTCAAGCTGGACTAAAACCTCCTATATTTTGTTTCCTTCTGTTTTCTATTTCCAAAACAACTTTATCTCTACTGTCCTCATATAAATTTATTTTGTTTGAATGAAACCAAAACAAAAACCTGCTTAAGGTCTTTGGTGACATATACTTCTTTGAGAATTCTATTATACCATATTCAATCTCATTTCTTGTGTATTTTTTCTGAAGTAGTTCTTTAATTAACTCTCCTGTTGAATATAACATTGCCAAATACGTTGCTGTACAAGTCATTTTTAGGTGCCTTCTGGCGGGCATCATATCTTTAAATGTTAAGTTGTTTGTAGAGCTGTCTCCTTTTAGTGTTAGCTCAAATATTTTTGAAAACTCCAGTCTGTTCAACTGAAGTGGATAAGTCTGAGATTTTTTCACTAACTCAATCAACGCTGGATCTTTGATACCTTCGTGAACAATCATAATTGGATCATCACTCCTTTTGTGTGTCTTTGGTGAAAATGGCTCTGGTGGCTTTGTTTCTCTTCTTTGAAGAGCCCTTTCTGACCTGGCCTTTGCAGTCGACCTTTTATGAGCCAATGCTTTTTCTTCTTCTTCTTCTTCTTCAGGAACATCCTCTTCTGCAGCTGGTAAAATCTTAGGCCTGAACGCAGCAGATCTGCTTTCAGAATTAAAACTAGAACTGTTACTTCTTTGATGCCCGTTGCCATTACTTTTATTGCTATGGCTACTATGATCCTCCTTATTATTAGATTTTGTTTTTGTACCTAAATTAGCGACATTACCAGTAACATCACTAATAACATTAGTAGCATTTCTAGCAATACCTGTAGATGTATTGCTTACTTTATCCTGGTGTCTTCTTGAACTATTTCTCCTTGACGAAAATGTCAAATTGGTTTTATTGAAAGTTGATTTCTTTCCATTAAGATTAGTAGATCTCGAAGGTCTTTTGTTTCTGTCTTCACGTTCATTAGCGGTAACACTATTATCAAGATCATCTAATTCATCACTGTTGTCTGAATCGTAGCTATTGGCAACTTCACTACCACTACCGTTCTCGTTATTACTGCTTTCATCGTCACTTGCGATAAGCGCACTCAACACCGACGTTTTGTTATGTTGATTTTTCACTGGCGCTGCATTGTTACTCGATCTTGATAACCTCCTTGACGGCTTGGTTATACGCATACTAGGAACGAAACGGGTGTTCTTGTTTTCCTTGAAGTTTAGTCGCTCAACACGTTTTGTCACATTTGGCTTCTTTATATTATTATTGTTCACAAATTCCTTACTAGATGCTTTTTCAAGATTTGTTTTCTGTTGGGCATCAGCATGTTGATCAGAAGCACCAACACTTAGTTGCTCATCATTGATAATACTGTTGGCAGCGTTGATTAATATTTGCTGATCCATATGTTGCTGTCGGTGAAAGCGCAGTTCAGAGTTTGTGGACTGAATTTGGTTAACAAACATATCAGTCAGTTTACACACACTGTCTTCAACCTTTTCGAGACTTCTTTCAAGTCTTTCTTGATTAAGCATTACTTTATTAATTCTTTCAGAAATCAAATCGTGTTGCAATTGGTTCTTCTCGTCTCTCAACGTCGCAAATGAAACAAACTTATTGAACTCATCCTTGGTCTTTTCCATATGAACGTCCTGACCCCTTTCCAGGTTGTTCTTTAAGTTGTGTACCAAGTCGCTCAACCTATCAATGCTGTTTTTATTCATAATGCTCAACACTTCTCTATTATCAACAACTTCTCTTTCTAGTCTTTTTATACTATCCACCAGTGGCTTCAAATCATTAGCCTGAGTTACTGGCATGTGGAAGGCGGCGGCATGGATCGGGTATGGATGCTGCGGGATGCCAACGAGACTGTGTTGCGCAGCTCTATGTTGTTGTCGTGGTGATAAAGGAGGTAAATCCAGATTAGGTGCAGTCTGCCAATGGAAAGGATTCATAGATGGTGGACCTATGTTGCTTGTTTCCTCGTTACGCTTATCTGCCATCTGTATCTAACTATTGAACTATCGTACAAAACACTAATTTCAATCTGGTCTCTAAATTGTGCACCTTTTTTTCCTTCAATGTTACTAAATGCAAAAAAACAAAGGCGATAAATTTTTTATCAGTTTTACGGGTGGTGTTCAATGCGCATGAACAAATTCTTCAGGGGTGGTAAATACTATAATAATATTGGTAACCAAAGGTAGCAGTCCATTTTTAAATGGAACCAGTCTGTTCTACGTACAACAGGCATTAGAATAGTATATATAATAAAGCTACTATCATTAAACTACCCCTATTTTTTCTCGTATTACTTTGTCAACTTCCGACAAGACATAATTATACTTTTCTTCAGATAACCTCATCCAGTTTACCAATTTATACCATGTGTGTGTAGAGTTTTGTTTCATAAAATATGATAAACCTAGTTGAATCATCTTTTTGCTGTACTTCCTCTGTGTCAGCTCCACTATCAATTCACTCAATCGACAGTATAGATGGAACCTTGACGAGGTCTTCACTTGGTGTCTTTCTTCATAAAGCTGTGGAATCGTTTTAAAATCAGTAGATTCATCCCCCACTGTAGATAGCACAAACAATTTATCATAATCCATGCCACTCAAATCAAGCTCGTATCGTATCTCCTTTTTGCTTTGCATGCTATCAGTTGTCTGTAACAAATTTTCTTCCCCCGTTGATGGTGTACGTTCCCTTTTTTTACTAGAGACATCTTCTTTAAAAGATACTTCGTTGTCTTCGTTCTGTGTGCCGGCATTCGATCTACTTCGTACTGGCTTAATGATGTTATTTGGTAAAAGATCACAAAAATTGACGTTTCTGGGGTACGTAGCTTCAGGTGTAGCAGTGCTACAAGTACTACTTTCACTATTACTGTGATTGTTTAGATGTGTTTCTTTATCTTGATTAACATCAGCTATTTCTTGTGCTGTCTCCTGTGCATTTGTTTCTCCATCATTTGACTTTTCATTCTGCTTTGTAGCGTTATTTGGTATTTCAATTTCATCTGCTGGTTGCGTTGTAGGTGCTGTTATCACAGACTGATCAAAATTATGCTTATTCACCAGTATATCGTCTAAAACTGGTATTGCAACATCTTCGTGATCCTCAATATTGTTCTCATTGCTATTCCAGTCAAAATTCAAATTATAAACGTCAACTTCGTTCAGCGGTTCTGATTTTTTGAATTTTATTGAGTTAGACTTCTTCCTGTTGCTTATTTCCCTCTTCAAATCATTGAGCTCTTCCGCTTGTTTAGCATTAGTTTGCACAATTTGTTGGATGAGATTTAGTAAGTTGTCAATATTGCTCTTCATAACACTGCTGAGATCAAACAAACGCTTTAGCTGATCGTTTGCGCTAATAAATCCAACATCTGTTTTATTCTGCTGCTCAGAAATAACTGACCGCAGATTATCAATCGAATCTTTAACTAGCTTCAACTCGGTGTTATCTTGGCTTATTCGATTATCGTGTTTATTTTCCGTCAAACTAATCGATGGCTCTGATCTAGTGAAAAGAATATGGTGTTTTACAGGAGCCTCTTTGGGCACTGCTTTAGTTGATGACTCAGTAGATTCTTTGTCATTACTCATTTGATCTATCTCCTCTATATAATCTTGTGATTAATTTTTGTATCTTTTTATTCACAATTGAAAAATATACAAGCTATTATATTACGTAAGCTCATATTTTTGGCAAACATTTTACTGAGTTATCGAAATTATGTGCTGCAGATGTCAATGCCAGGCTCTGAAAATCTATGATAAATAATCTGAAAAGTTTGTTTAGTTTTACATATAGCATTTAGAATTCTTATAGAGCTAAAAAGGATTGTTAATGGATCAGAAACCATTATAAATAAAACATTGTTCAGATTGTTTAATGAATAATCAAAATTGAGTAACGGTATGAATGCAGTGGGTTTCGATACAGATAACGATATTATACTAGTTATAGTTGATCTGAAATATTATATTAACTTCAAATTTTGATAGATTAAGGGAAAAAAAGGATACTACAAAATTAATATACTTCAAATACACAGTTTCCTTTGAACTCCTTAATTTTTGATAGCCTTTTTAACAATTTCTTCAACTTCATCCCAATCGTCATTTGGCACTGCTTTTAAATCAATACCACCAAAAAACTTGGAAATAGCGGATAGACATTCATAACTCTTTTTATCATGAATGAATGAAATGGAAACACCCTTTCTGCCAAATCTGCCGGTTCTACCGATTCTGTGTAAATATGTAGCAGGATCTGGTTTGCCGTTCTTATCGTAAGGCATATCATAGTTCACAACCATAGTAACAGTTGGAATATCGATACCTCTCGCAAGAACATTGGTAGTAATTAAAACCTTCGAGCGTCCCTCTCTGAAATCGTCAATCAAGCTATCACGATCAGCACTTTCAAGAGAACCGTGAAGAACTGAGACCGTATGACCCTCCTTCTTCATTCTTAAATATAAATCGTCAGCTGTTTTCTTTGTTTGAACAAAAATGATCGAAGAAGCAATGGTCAATAGCCCGTACAGTTCACAAAGGCACTCGAATTTGTTATTTTCATCATTACAATCCATATATAATTGAGTAATGGCGTCGACATTTAATTCTTCGTGCTTAAGTTCGAGTGAATTAGCTTGTGGAACATATTTTTCAGCGTATTTCCTAACATCGTCAGCAAATGTAGCAGAAAAAAGAATCAATTGGGCGGTTGATGGCAAAAGCTTTTTAATACGAACACATTGGTCTGCAAGACCTTGCTGGTCCAACATATTGTCAGCTTCATCTAAAACGAAAACCTTAAGCTTCGAAGTTTGTAGCCTTTTTCTTCTAATTAAATCTAACAACAAACCAGGGGTGGCGACAATAATTTGTCCATTAATTGGTGTGTCACGTTCTAATTCACCTGGAACAATCAATTGTGTGGTTATTTTCGTGAATTTACCCATTTCTTTGATAACGTCCATTGTTTGTCTAGCCAACTCTCTTGCTGGCGAAAGGCAAATACATTGAACAGCAGGCACAGCTTCATCGACCCTAGACAACATAGTAAGAGCAAAAGCTGCTGTTTTACCTGTACCTGACTGAGATTGACCAATCATGTTTCTAGGTGGGTTTGAAAGCAATAGAGGTAAAGCCTTCTCTTGAATCTTTGATGGTTTGGAAAACTTCATAGCATACAGACCCTTTAAAAGTTCTGGTGTAAGACCTAAGTCTTCAAATGACTTTGCAGAATATAATGGAGAATTTGGGTCTGCTTGAAGATCTGCCAATTTGACCTTGACTTCATATGTAGAGGAAATCAACCCCGAATCTGGTTCCTCTTTCTTTTCCTCTTTCTCCTTCTTGTCAGCGGTTGGAGTGACTGCAGTTTCGACTGCACTAATCTTGGAATCTTTATCTTCCTGCTTGGCCTTATCGGCTGCTAGTGAGAGTTTAGCAAGTAAGGCGCTGGCGTCTGTATTACTCGCCATTTTTGCAATTGATATAGATGAATTAAACATTACATGAGGTTGATAATTTTTTCTCGTCAGGAAACTCAAACGTATTATATAAAATAAATTTATTCACCTTTATTACAATAAATGGCTACGAAAGTGAATGTGAGGTTTAAGCCACTAGGGTCATTGGCACCATTGAACCCACATACACTGAGTATAGATAAAGAAAGAAGTTTTCTTGAATTGGTGACATTTATCCAACGAAAACTTGGCACTAAGGATTCTTTATGGTGTTATATAGGGAACGCATTTCAACCAGATCCAATGACAACGTTAGGTGAACTGTGGGATCTTTACCAACAAGGAGGACAATTGGTGGTTATATATTCGTCGGTTGTTGCATTTGGTTGAAGACTATTAGGTGATCAGTAATATTGGAATATCGGGACCAATAGTTCTGTACATCATAAATGTTTTTTTTGCTATATCATCATTCATAGTATCGATTTCTTTTCTCTTTTGATAATCATATACAGGTATATTGTTGACTGCTTTGAAATGATAAATTAAGTAGTTTATTTTCTCCTTTGGAAATAGATGACATCCCGGAACAATAAATGGACCCTTTCTATCAACCTCTGAAAGTTTGACTATTTGCTTTGGGAATTTTCTTTCACTTTCCTGTGTTGGGCATACTAGATCTAGAAGTTTCCTTTGATCATTTTCTCCCCATCCATCATCAACAGGAAAACACCACCTAGTACCATTGGAACCATACAATTCATCAGTAACATCGACAACTTTGTTATCTCTTTGCTCAAATGTATGGAACTTACCGTCTGACAAAATTGACACAACATCTCTTAACTTCCACCAGCGATCATCAATATCGCCATCTGGAGAATAGTGGCCCAAGTCAAGTATTTCTCCTCCAAATTTACTTTTATATTTCATTTTGTTACAGTCTGGTACATAATAGCCCATGTAATACCATTTTCTACCTAATATTTCAGTAAGGCATATTTCTCTAAGAGCACTAACGGTTCCTAATCCCAAATGTGAGTAATCTGGATCATAAATGAAATATATCGACGATACGCCATGGTCAAGAATATCTAATACAGCTAACGCAATTAATTTCTTTACACCATTTTTTTCAACATGATAGTAAGATTCGTGGATAGCACCCGCTAAGTCTTGGAGGTTAATTCCCGCTTTTCTTTGCTTCCATTCAAGATTGACTCGATCCCAGTCAACCTGCGCACAAACTTCATCGATGAATGGATCAGTGCAGAGAAAATTTTGAAATGAAGATTCAGTCAAGTCCTCTTCGTCATCTTTATGAACTATTGTTTGATACTTCTTCCATAAGTGAAATTTCTCATCTGTAAATTTTGCTGGCGTCAATTCTGATATGAATTGACAGTTATTATCCACTTCAAATTTTTGAAACTTTGCAAGCAAGCATAAGTTGGCTTTAGAATTTGAACCAATGACAGGGCACATGTATTTGTAAAACCTGTTTAACGAGTGTCTGTGCTCCTTTTTGTAGTATCCATCCAAAAGATCATTGAGTGAGGTACGAATGGTATAATGACGACAGCAAGATCTTAGCATATCATTTCTGTAAATATATGAGCCACTACGCCTCCAACCTCTATCAATCAATTCCTGGTAAGCATATAAACTCAAAAATGCAGCGTGGAAGCCAAATGATGAGGCAGGGCATCTGTATTCCTTTTTCAGATGATCTAATGACCAAGATTGGTTTACTGTTTTTGAGTTTGATCCATCAATGCCCTCAATTCCTCCACAATAACCACAGTGTGGAGACTGGATGTAAACCATATTTTCTATCAGCCCAATACCTCTTTCTGACATCACGAGACTATACAGCTCCAAATACCTATTACAAAGAAGTGGTGAATATCATTAGTTCAAATTCAGTAGAGAGCGAATAACTAATATTACGGGCCACATTTATGGTGATGAATTACTTTACCAGGTGAAGTCAATTTCTATACATCGATCACAGGTATATCAGCCTCTACAACCTTTCAAAGTTAATGTTTCTGTGCTTGTAATTGACTGTCATACATTTTGAATAACTTTTGTTCACCAAAAAATATTAACTTTAACGAATAGCATAACATTATTTTTTTGATTAAAGGATATCATTACGGCATTTACAGCCATGGAATTAACTGAGATACAAAAACATCGCATCCAGTTACTAGGACGAATACTAGATACAACATTTGATGTTTCCAATTTGGCATTGCAAGATATCGATCCATACACTTTATTCGAACAAAATGTCAACAAGGAGCTGGATTCTTTAGATATCAACACGAAAAAGCAATCTGTTGATGAGTTCAATAATAAGCTTATACGAGCAAAGACTATGTTAGAGCCAATCAACAAGTATTTCAGTGATTACGAGACTAAGTTGGAATCAATTACATTTGAAATGGAGTCACTTCAGTTGAGGTTAAACGAACTAAGCAAAACCATAACCGAAAATGAAAAGATAGAAAATGATTTGACCCATGTTTTGAGAGAAATACTTATTACGCCCAAGATGATTAATGTGCTGCTGAATGGGGAAATAAATCAATTATGGATTGATCAACTACAAGAATTGGAAAGAAAGCACGCAAACCTAACAAACTATGAAAACAATAATGAACTTTCGAAAGTTAGTGATGAAACTATAAATCAACTAAAGGATGTGAAAACTAATATAGAAAACAAATGTATTGAGAAAATCAAAAGTTATATGATTAGTATTATCAAATCTTTGAGAAATGTAGGATCATCGCCAAGTGAAGTCCAATCAAAGCTGTTACCTTTGTCTTCAATGATTAAACTACTGAAAGATAGAATACCATCATTGGCCAATGAATTCAAGTCTGCATATATTTACACAATTAGATGGAACTATTATTATCATACAGTCAAATATACTTCAGCGTTAGAATATTGTAAGCTATTCGATATAGCTGAGTCAAGTATCAGCTTTGATAATAGTAATACAAATGAATACCTCATTAATTTGCCAAGACGCCTAGATAGGCTGAACGATTCAAATAGTTTACCGGCAATACCGTTGGAAATTTTAGAAGCTACTCAAACGCAAGTGAGATATAATATAGAACAATTAGTGGTAAGCTTGAATAATAAGGTTTTCGAAAGCTTCAAAGATGAAACAAAGTTTCTTCAAGAATTTTTTGGTATTGAGAAAGAAGAATTAACACAGGCCTTGAAGTTGATTTTTACTCCAATATTTAAAATTGTTGATGGATTTACAAACTGGATCATTAATGACACTTCCAATGATTATTTTGGTATCCTAATAATAATTCGGAAACTTCAAAAAATGGAGTATAAATGTCAAAAAAACCAATTGTCTTCTTTGATCATCACTTTCATAAATTCTCAACTATTGCTTCTTTGGCCAAAATTTCAAAGGAATATAGATAACCTGTGCTTGAATATGATCACTAGTTTTGGATCTTCTTCGTTAATCAAAGAAGTGGTTTCGTCCAAAACGTTATTGATCCCATTGAAGATTACTCAAACAATAAGCACGATCTTGATTAATCTGATAAAACTATCACAAAACTTAGTTTTTGAAATAGAAACAACAGAACCTTTAACAAATTCAATTCAAAGAGTAAGTGATAATTTTGAAAGGGGAATGGTACAACTATCAAAGAGTTTGAGCGAAGATAAGCAGAGATTATTTTTATTTGTTAACTTTCAACTAGTGTTCAACGTTTTGGATGGAGAAGTTGAAAGAGAGAATAAGCAAGATGGTGAAGAAAAGAGTATCAGCCATAGAATTCTAGTTCACTATAGTCAATTAATTAATGCCTATAAATAAATGTGTTGTTTAATGTTAAAAATATTAAGTATAAGAAGTATGTACAAGATGATTTTTATTGGTAATTCAACTCCAAATGAAAAAGGTATAAAAAGGGACGTTTTAGCAACGTAGAATTGTGGATGTAGTCTTACTGTTAAATGTTTTTTTCAGACGAGGATTTGATTTCACCATTTGAACCTAAAATTTCAGTTTTTTCTATATTGTTACTAGAGCCATCACTATACACTGTCTTCATAATAGTAACCCTTTTTAGGTCGTCCGAAGTATCAAGTGATTGAGTCCTCGATTCCATTTGTCTAGAAACAACCTTTTTGGTGTTCTCATCTTCGTTATCAAAAGATAGAAGCGACTTCCACTTATCAGCCTCGTTTGATCTCCACTTCTTCCACTGTCTGTTGTTCTTGGCATTAATGGCGTTTCTCATCTGCACTTTCCATGTTAACAAATCTTGAATGTTGTTAAACCAAATCCCGTGCTCATGACTTGCGTCGTTTTCTATATCTTCTCTGCTAAGCATGCTATGATCACCAGTTTCAACCACCGAATTGTCTTCAATGTCATATTTGTAAGGGATAACGCTTCTTGGGAACAGACAATGCCACAAACCACGCTCATCCCAGACACTAAGACCCTTCACCTTCTGGCATGTTTCAAACGCATCCAATGGAGGCACTGTATCCGCCACAAGCTCATTTGGGTTCTGGATCACAGGATCTGTAATCACAGAGCTCATTGCGCCCGTTACCTTACCAATAATGTTGTTAACTCTATTGATGTCTGCGTACAGATCTCGATTGAAAACATTCTGTAATGAGTTAATCGATGATAAAGTAAGATCGTTTGTCTTTGAAAGCACTCCCATCAACCCTTGTGAGTTAATGGTCTTTGGCAAAGTATCCTCTGGATCTCTTTCTGGATCCCACAAACCCATGGTAACTTAGATTAAAGAAGAGCTTTCGGTGGCGTTGCAGTTAATAATTGTGAGTGATTACGTCAACGAAGCCCCCGTACTTTCCCCACAATGCTCAGCGGTCACACCACCCAATTTGCCATCTATAAAAGGAGCCACTTTCCGCCTTTTTGTTATAATCTTGTCTTCACTGTAACTATCAATACATACAACTAATATTACTTTAATTATGGCACACACACAAAAGTACCACAAAACCACAGAAGAACCAAAGTTCTTTTCTAAACATGGACACGCTGGTGTCGATCCAAAGCACGTGAAGAAGGACGGCTTTGGTAAGGGAAATTGGGGTAAACCAGGTGACGAGCTTGATGACCTGGTGAACGAAGGTGAGGTAGACTCTTCAATGGTGAAGAGAAGAGGCTCAAATACAAACTCCAACGAAGTTCGTTTCAACAACGTTCAAAAGGAAAGCGAGAATCTATAAAAGAAGATAGAAACGACCTACCTATTAATGATTAACGATAAATTTTACTTTAAGTCTATATAGTTTCAAAGCTTAAACTTAATGTTTAGGCCAAAATAATATTTATTACATTTGCACCAAAAATGCTAAACGATCAAAAATCCAGCTGCTGGCCGGAGGTCTTGCCTGTTGTGTTATTGCTGCCTTCATCTTCGGTTTCAACCGGGATGGACCACTCTTCAATTTCAAATCTCTTCTTACCGTTTTTGAAACTGAATTCCATCTCTCTCACCTCCATCATACCTAGATCACTCAAAATTGGTAACTTGTAAATGTTGACATAGCCCTGATGGATTTTAGCAGGCTCGCTTTTGTAAGTTCTGTCTAGCAGCTCGTTTAGTTCGTGTGGAAATGGTCTCAACTGAACGACACCATCAAAAAGATCGCCTTCACAAAACTGTAAAATAGAACTTGTTCTAGAATATAATTGCACATTGATAGCCATTAGCAATGCAACTCTCCCTTTGTACTTTCCAACAATTTGTCTTAATCCATAGATAAATCTAATAATTTCCTGTTCGTTATCGTCTTTACCAATGTAGGTCATTGGATTCAAAAAATATGGAATCGCTATCCTCACTAACTGATCTTTAAATTTAATGATGGTTCTTTCAATGTCAACCAATATCCTATCGAAGCCTGAGTCAATAGGAATATTACTAACATCAAGTGTGCTAGCGGCAGGTCGTAATATTGTAGTGATATCAAACTGATGATTATAGTGTGGATAGTTGTCACTAGTTTGCTCTGCAGAAGAAGAACTGTCTTTGCTCTTTTGCAACCCGTATCTCCAAGCAATTTTTAAGTCGTTTTGAGAGTCTACAACGTTACTGACAGATAACTTACCCTCTTGATCTTTGACGAGTTTCTTTTTACGTTCTCTTGAAGAACCTAAGTACAACCCGGGTAACTCGCTGACCCATTGCTGATTCATTCCAACAACAATGTTGTGGGTCATATGCTTCTTATTTAATTCTTCAATTCGGTTTTGAATCACCCCTTCACTCAAAAATGATTTAATCAATCGACTACTAAAATCTGTAGTTCCATCTTCTTCAAGGAGGATCATAGACCCGAGAGGAATACCACCGTGTACCAAAATCTTATCCAAATCAGCACTTCCGCTTGAAATGCAACCTTCAGATGTGAAGACCGAAGATGGCTTGATGATTGGACTTTTATCTGTTTTAGGCTTTGCTATAACATTTGCATTCATAAGTTTTTTGATAGGAATCCCTCTTGCACTACCTGCACCCAAATTAGGGGCAAGTGGGTTACCTCTTCTCAAAGCACCCGTACTCACAACTTCACCTCTTTTTCTGAAAGACATTATTTAACACAAAATCAAAGGTTTCTGTTCCTAGGGAGTGAAAATTTTAATATTTCTCTTTTTACCATTCCTTACAGATATTGCATTTTACATCTTGGCTAACACCTAAAGGTTACGCAAATGATAGAGGATACAAACAACAATGACGATGATACTAAGACTCTACTCGATGAGGCTGGGCTTTCTAATGTGAGTGAAGGTAAGTCAGCTTCATCTGCACCGCCAGTGGCAACTTATGTTCAAGGTCATAATTCACTTGATGGCTCCACGATCTATGGAGAACCGGATGACAATGCCGGTGCTTCTGCTTTGAATGATATTTCGACCTTGAAAAGCCCAGGTTGTAACACCGATACAATATCAGCACAAATGAAACAAATGAAATATAACCAAAATAAAGTTATGCTTGATAGATGTATCAATTCAACCATAAATTTGATTAACGACATAAAAACGCAAAATAATGAAACTTCACTTTATATTCCTTTGGATGAACTTGTAAATAATGATATGAACGCTAAGCTAATGTCAACATCTTCACGGAGGGCCATCTTAAAATCAAAATCATTTTCGGATCAGGATCCCGCTAGCTATTCGGATAATAAAAACTTGAACAAATTTGAATTATTATCATTAGATGTTAAGATGGGTCCAAATTCTAACATCGATACTTTATTAAATCAATTCGATGACTCTACGTTGGTAACCTTAATTAACGATAAGTTTCAGCAAATTATTCGTCATTTATACTCATTGAAGGACAGAATAGATGATACCAACTCGAAGGTTTTGGTCACAGGTGATTTGAATTCTGGTAAATCAAGCTTTTGTAATGCGCTTTTAAGGAGAAACGTTTTGCCGACTGATCAGCAACCATGCACTAATGTATTTTGTGAATTGATTAGTGATAAGGAAAATAGAGGTATTGAAGAAGTACACGCTGTTTATATTGGGCTAGAATACAACATGAAAGATGCAACCACATTCAAAAAGTTTAAGTTAAATGATTTGGATGATTTAGTTTATGAAAGTGACACTTATTCGATATTGAAAATTTATGTAAAGGATAACAGAAGTCCAGAATCAAGTTTGTTGAAAAACGGAGTGGTTGACATTAGGTTAATTGATGCACCTGGATTAAATCTAGACTCTTATCAAACAATGCAGTTATTTTCCACTCAAGAAGAAATTGATTTAGTGGTTTTTGTAGTTAATGCAGAGAACCATTTCACGTTATCTGGAAGGGAATTCATTGCAAGTGTCAACAAGGACAAAAAATTCAGTTTTATTGTTGTCAACAAGTATGATAATATTAAAAGAAAAGATAAATGTCAAGAGAAAATCCTACAACAGGTCAGAGATTTAGCCCCTGAAACTCATAAGGATTCACAGGATTTTGTTCATTTTATTTCATCGCAAGAGGTTTTCAGCTCTGGTAGGGATGGCGGCGACGATGGGGGTGATGATGGAGGTGATGATGGAGAAGAACACAGTGCTGACGGAAGCAATCATCCAGATTTTGATAGGCTAGAGGCCTCTTTAAGAAAGTTCGTTTTAGAGAAAAGATCGGTCTCTAAATTATTACCAGCAAAGAACTTTTTGTCTAAAGTTTTTAGAGACTTGACTTATTTGGTTGAATTAAATGAGTTGCATTATGAGACCAGCAAGGACAAATATGAAGTTGAATTGAAATTGATAACGCCAAAATATGAGAATGCAATCAGAAATTCAGTAAGAGTCAATGATAAGATTACAAAGTTGATTGATAACTACACGAGCGACGTTTATGATAAAACAAGGAGCAATATTTTAAATACCATTGAATCATTTGAAAGTATAAAGCATGTGGATAACTATGTCACCATTTTCAGTATTGATCGCTTTATTCAGGGAACAAAAGTCGACATCATCAATCACATTTTGGTAAGCATTGAAAACTCAGAGAATTATGCAAGATCAATTACTTCATCAGCAATAAGTGAAATTAGAAATTTGGGTTCAGAATCGCTGGGTCATAAGACAATATCAAACTCTAAGTTCAAACCAGAGATAATGTATTCACACACGAGAGACATCCAATTGAAAAACAGACTCAACGTGGGGTTTGAGTTCTCTGATATGATTGATCTCGACCCAATTTCTTCCTTTTGCAACAATATTCAAAGCCTATTTTCTTTTAGTGGATGGTCATTCGATAAACTGCTTTCCTCAAATTTGGTAAAAACCTCAATGTCCTCTATGGTTATCCTTTGGAGCCCAAAGATCATTACTTTGGTATCTGGTGTGGGTACCTTCGTCCAGCTGCCATCTGTTATTCATTACTCGGCTTTAGCCATCTTCATTGGTTATCCAGTTTATTATTTTATCAAAGAGTCTCCTAAGACTGTTCATCGTAACATAATTAGAAGAATTCGTGGCAGCTTGGAAAAAGAAGACTACATTCATAAGAACAGTTTAAGAGTTTCGAAAGAGGTCCGGAAGGTGTTGAACTATCCAGCTAAGGATGTCTCGCTCGGCTTAAGTGCATTAGTGGACAGGGAAGCCAAGCTAAAGCAGGATTTGACAGCCAAAATGGAATCCGTCAAAGTTAACATAGGGTTCTTGCATGATCTCCGTGGACGTGTTGACACACAGGCGGCACTGTTATCCAATTTTGACGTTGACTGACTAAGCAGTTTTTTTTTACCTTACTAAGATGCTTAGTAAAGTCTCGGTCTTTTACAAATCAGGGCCCTCAGCAACTATATAAATCAAACATTATACCTTTTCTTTATTCTTTATACACACAAAATCGCAATATAGTCTTAACACATAATTAACAAAACATGTCACAACCTAAATTTAACACACAAAGCTTTGCCAATGAATCAGGCGAATACAAAAGAAAAGATTCCAGTTTTAGGAACACTATCTCAAAGAATGGGCCACACTTACCAGAGGCAAATAGATACCACTTGTATGTATCGTATGCTTGTCCATGGGCACACAGAACTTTGATTACGAGAGTATTGAAGGGATTGACTAGCATCATCGGTGTCACATATGTGCATTGGCACATGGACAGCAAGGGCTGGAGATTCGGTAATGCTGAAGATAAACCTGAAGGCGTGGATGAAGACCCACTATATGGGTTTCAAAGATTATCTGAATTGTACTTTAAGGCGGAGCCACAGTATGCAGGTAGATTCACGGTTCCTGTTTTATGGGATAAGAAGTTGGGGACTATTGTCAACAATGAATCAAGTGAAATTATCAGAATTTTGAACTCAGAGTTCAATGATATTTTGCCAAAGGAATATGCTGACATTGACATATATCCAACTGCATTGCAGAAGGAAATTGAAGGTTTGCACGAGTGGATCTACCCTAACATAAACAATGGTGTCTACAAAGCAGGTTTTGCCACCAAACAGGAACCTTACGAGAGGGAAGTGAGTAATGTTTTCAAGCACTTGGACAAGCTAGAAGATATTTTAGAGGACCTTCATGCAAAGGGTGAAAGCTATTTATCTGGTAATTCGTTAACCGAAGCTGATATTCGGTTATATACAACTTTGGTGAGATTCGATCCTGTCTACCACCAGCATTTCAAATGTAATATTAAGATGATTAGACATGATTATCCACATATTCATCAGTACTTGAGAGAGCTTTACTGGAAAAATGACGCTTTTGAGTCTACAACGAATTATGAACACATCAAGTTTCATTACACCAAATCACACCCAGCTATCAATCCAAATGGTATCACTCCACTTGGTCCAGTTCCAAACATCCTGCCTTTATAAATAAATACTAGTTGGTTGATCCTTTTTTTCTTATCTTTTTTCCTTTATAATTTCATTTTATATCGTTAATTTTCAATGAATTTAATGACTTTGAACTTTTTCACTACAAGTTGTTTTCCCCACGTTTCAGAAATGTTTAACAGTGTACTAAGAAGAGCCTTTTATAGACCAACCGTCCATTATCGACTGAAGTCTTCCATTGCTGTCTCGCCAAACCTTCTTCACCTGCGCATTGGCCTGATTACTGATGTTCAACTGCACCCTAATGCCGATAAACTCTATGTGTCACAAATCTTATTGAATGATGAGAAACCAATTCAGGTTTGTTCCGGTTTAGTGGGGTTGGTGCCACAAGACCAATTGCTGAACACTCATGTCGTGGTTGTGTGCAACCTCAAACCAAGTAAAATGAGAGGTACCCTATCTCAGGGTATGCTTCTTTGTTCTGAAAAGCACTTGAAAGATGGTTCATATAAAGTTGAACCCATTAAAACCCCAGCTGACCTAGAGCCTGGCTCTTCTGTTAGTTTTGACATCCCTGAAGAGTTTCAAAATGGCGCTAAGAAGAGAATCAAGGGTGAGCAATGGGAAACTATCGTTACTGGGCTGAAATCAAATTCCAATGGTGAAGTTATATGGCAAAGCGACAATGGTTCGGAATTCAGACTTGGTCGGCTTAAAAACGGAAAATTCCATGCATGCTTCGTAAGCAGTGAATTCCTTAACTGTAGCATCCGTTAAAAACTACATTGCAACCCCACGCCTGTTACCCAGCTCTAAGAATAGCTTATGATAAACGGAGGTAATCATGAGCAGTTTCCTGAACAGGAAATTTTTCACAAAAAATTTTTTTTCCGTATATGAAAAATTTTTTTAAATGTAATCTTTTTCTAAGATTTGTATATATCATTTAGTTGTTTTTGATAGATAATGACTTTGCAAATCTCTCCACAGGACACAGACGTCCTACTCAAACAAAGAAATGTTATTACTCCACAAGTTGTGGCCAAATACAACTTTGCGGGTCAAGTTACACAAACATGTCTCGCATATGTCATTTCACTCATTAACGAATCCTATCATCTAGGTAAGCACGAACCATACAGCGCTGCTGAATTATGTTTGTTAGGTGATAGTTTTATGAAGAATTTGATCAATAAGAACTTTAAGAAGTATGCAGAAAGAGGTATTGCACATCCAGTCACTATCGATGTTAACGATATTGTGGTTGGTTACGCTCCTGAACTTGATGATGAAACAAATATCACTTTTAAGGCAGGTGACTTGGTTACAATCAGTTTAGGCTGCCACATCGATGGATACACAGCCAATGCATCACACACGGTTGTCATTTACCCACCTTTTACCAATGGTAACGCAGAGGGGCCTCTTCTTGGCGTGCAAGCAGATGCCATCTGTGCTTCTTACTTAGCCACTGAATCAGTCTTGGCTCTTTTAGGATGTGCACTTTCACCAGAAAAGATCCCACAAGGCATTTCACAAGGACAAACACATGTTAGTGGGGAAATGATTAGAAGACTTGTCGACTCCATTGCACAATCTTTCAATTGTGTAGTCGTCCCAACTTCTAAGGTCAGAAGAATAAGGAGATTCTTAGCTGGTCAAGCTGAGGGTGTTGTTGCGGAAAGAGACTTCAAAGGTGTCGTTTGGAGTGAAGCTGATCAAGAAAAGGCGCTTTTGCAAAGAGATCAGCAGATGAGCTCTAATGAAATTGCAACTGTCGATTCTAGTAACGGCCGTGCTAATAAAGACAAATCTATTCCAACCGATGATTTTATTGTTAACGCAGGTGAAGCTTATACTATTGATATCAAGATGACACCACTGAACACAGAAGAAGTGGGTATTGTCGCTTTAGAATCACTTGATGCATACAGTGGGAAAAACTTGAAGAACGATTTCAGTCCTAAGCATTCTATTTTCATCAGAGATGTATCTGTTATGGAGCAATTGAAGCTGAAATCTGCAAGAAGAGTGCTGAATCTTGTTGAAAAAAACCAATCTGTTTACCCATTTAAGGCCTCGCATCTTTCAGAACATTTCCCTCTCAATGTTGATGGAAATGTCATGGAACAATTAGCATTAATTCAAAAGGATATGGGATCAACCAGACTTGGTGTTCAAGAAGCTGTTAACAAGCACCTTTTCCAATCCAAACCAATTTTCGCTGCTAGATTTTTACCACTCAGAACAATCTTACAAGTGAAGTCTGCTACTGGTCAGCAGGGTTACGATGCAGAGGCACCGACATTGCCAGGTATGGAGATTCCGTTACCTCAATTGAATATTTCGTCATTGAAACTGAAGACCATGATGTCAGGAGCATTGAAAATGCCTGTTGCTAGAGAATCCACTACAGTTCTTCTTGACAACTCTAGACAACGTGTAATCAGACTTACTGGAGGTGTTGATACTGCAAAGGCCAGCTGGGTCCACTCACAGTATCAACTTCAAGGTTTTATTTCGGAGTCTGTAAACACTCTTTCACAGCTCGTTCAAGATTCTAGATTTGGTTTGAACGTCGAAACATCTCGTGTTATAAATGACAACACTTCATCTAGTGATGCCATGGCAATCTAATGCTACAGTATATAAATATGTGTAATTACAAAGGATGCTCATTCCAGCCGACCTTAAAAATGACAGTACCAAGTTTTTTTGTAGCCATATGAAGTTTGAGCGTGGAAATAAATTTTGACTCGTTTGTTGCCACCCATTAAATCAACATCTGTACAAGTATGTATGCCATTAGGGGGTCATGAGGGAGCAATTGGATTTTGATACATGGATCCTTTGTTTCTCATTCCCTAGACTTTTCATCTTCTTGAGACTCAATCTCTGTTTCAATCGGGTTCGTTTTTTATGGTCTTCTACAATATGCTGTAAATGGTATTGATTTGAATGTAAATACCCATAAGTAATGATAAAATAAGTTAGCATATGAGCAGCGGGCATTGATTCAAGCATGTAGATGTTATCCAACAATGTATGAAGGTACATAAAAGTTACTATTTGGGTTGATTCAAATCATCTACAGAAAGCTTAAGCGCTTGAGTTGATTTATTCAAATCTGGGTAGCTTTTGGGATTGTTTGCAAAGTTGAAATTATGAAACCTTTAAATGCATGGACCACTACGCTGGTCAACTAAGCTGTAACTTTTTTGCCATCCATGTTCTCATGAAGTCATAAGTTAAGACATTTGACGTGTTGATTCATTCAATTTCTATGATTCATCATTTGATCAGGGGGCAAAAGATACAGAAAGCAAAAGATTACATCATTAACGCCGCTGCCAAATGCTTCTTTTTTGTCTAATCTATCAGCAACAACCACACAGTCACACAGCAGCGCTGAAGGCATCCTTATCATAATTCACGTGGATTTGTTGGTTTCCTAACTGGTTGATAGCTGGGGCTTGGCTAGAAAAAGCTCAGCTGCTATCGCAGATTTTTTTTGTTGTTTTCTTTTTTGGAGAGATGCGCGGTGGGGGCTGCGTAACCATATTTCTCGTAACGAGATTTGAATTGTTGAAGAGGAAGATGAAGTGAGATTTTTATTTTGACAACGTGAATACTAACATAACACTAAACACAGATGTCTGCTACACGTGAAGATTCCGTTTACTTGGCCAAGTTGGCCGAACAAGCTGAAAGATATGAAGAAATGGTTGAAAATATGAAGGCCGTTGCTTCATCGGGACAAGAATTGTCCGTTGAAGAAAGAAATCTTTTATCTGTTGCTTATAAGAATGTGATTGGTGCTAGAAGAGCGTCATGGAGAATTGTTTCGTCCATTGAACAAAAGGAAGAACAAAAGGGTAACGAAACTCAAGCTAAACTCATAAGGGAGTACAGATCAAAGATCGAACTGGAATTGTCAAATATTTGTGACGATATCTTGAATGTCCTCACTGAACATTTGATCCCAACTGCTCAATCTGGTGAATCCAAGGTGTTTTACTATAAGATGAAGGGTGATTACCATAGATACCTGGCTGAGTTTGCCGTTGCTGAAAAGAGAAAGGATGCCGCTGATGCCTCCTTAAAGGCTTACCAATCCGCTTCAGAAGTCGCTGTTACTGAATTGCCACCAACTCACCCAATTAGATTAGGTTTAGCATTGAATTTCTCTGTCTTCTACTATGAAATCTTGAATTCCCCTGACAAGGCATGTCATTTAGCAAAGCAAGCATTTGATGACGCTATTGCTGAATTAGATACTTTATCTGAGGAATCTTACAAGGATTCCACCCTCATTATGCAACTTCTTAGAGATAACTTGACCTTGTGGACTAGTGACATGTCTGAAGCTGGTCAAGAAGACGCTCAAACTGGTGCTGGTGCCGCCGCTGCCGCCGCTGGTGATAAGCAAGATGAATAAATTGATTAGGTAGTCGAATATACTTTGAATTATTATTATTATTATTATTACTATTACTATTACCTCTTCTACAAATATGCCCCCTATTGTTTTAATCAATTTTAAACCACAAAAAATCCAAAAAAATTATATCTATATTAAAACACCAATCGCTTGTATTGTGATATATATGGTATCATGGTATACATGTTCTACTTACTTTCTTTTTAAGTGCCTTCACCTCTTTTTGTCTTTCTATTATTATTTTTTTTATTACCATTAAAATTAAATTATTACTAAAATAATAGGTTTAAAATTGTAAATTTTGCTTTCTTAAATCCTCTATTTCTTGAAAGTAATTTACTTTTAAAATACTGTTCATATTATTGCTGTATGTTTAATACGTAAAATGTTATTATGAATTTAAATGTTTATCAGACCTTCGAAATTCAGATTCAGCGCCTAGTTATAATTTTCTTATTATTCAGTCGTAATATCAATCTCTTCTTTAGTATTAAACGTTTCAAAACTTGCAGCTAATAATGGACTCCGCAGATCTAGAAGGATTGACAAATACGTCGTCGTCTCAGTTGGATAAACTTTTCAAAGCCATCAACATAATTGTGGGGTTATTAATGCTATTTTGTGGGTTTACAGAGTTAGTTTCAGGAGTCGATTATTTTTTTCAAGGCCTATATGTTATGCTGGTCTCAGTTCTCATCATTCACTTGGAATTTAAGGTTCCACCTAAGCTATTCATATTTGCTTCTTCTTTCTTCTCCTTCTTGGGAAGAGGTGCAATTTATATCATGTTAGCTATTTTAAATTTTCATGGTTCATTTCTCAGAGTATGTCTTGGACTCGTGGTGTTTGTCATCGGTATCATTTACATTGGGTTACAATTCACTTCAGTTACCCCTCCTTCCAATATGCAAGGTGAAACAGGTTTAGCTGATGATATTTTAGAGGATGTCATCTAAGTTTATGACTTTCGTGCTCTATATATAGTCTTTCAGGATCACTTTATATAAGAAAATGTATATTGAATATGCATCAGTATATAATTGTGTTAATATAGCTAGTTTAGAAGAAAAATGCAAGAGATCACGCAGATTACACAAATGTAGCTATCCAGAATATGCAAATAAAAAAGCATGAAGTTAAAAAACGACCAGGGAGAGGATTGAACTCTCGATCTTGCGATTAACAGTCGCACGCCTTAACCATCTTGGCCACCCAGTCATCAATTAATTTGTTAGAGTTCGGACAATAAAAGTGAACTCCGAGATCATTGATAAACCGAAATTATAAATTTAGGGAACTATGAAGTTGCTTAGCAGAATGATAAAAAGCGGGTTAATATCAATATCCCCGTCTGTTGACAGTGCAGTCAATATTGCTGCCAACAGTCATTAACGTAACATCCAAAAATAGCAACAATCACCCCAAAGTCATTATAAGGATATACGGAAGGATGATTTGTCGATTTCACATAAACAAGAGGAGACGTTTACACAAATCTATCTAAAGACAAATTAACAAGACATTAATTACAATTATTTCTTTTTATTCTTTTCATTTATATAAATACAGACAGTTAGTTTGTATTATTGAGTTCCTTTATTTTATTTTATACTTAACAATTATTTTCCTTACTTTCCTGCTGCTAACTCTATCATTTGGTAGCACCGACGGTACTTATTAACGATGGAATTTTCAGACGC